>OLKM01000575.1:82291-273802 GCA_900291075.1 Melanogrammus aeglefinus
TCAGCGTATCAAGTAAAATTAAGTATAAAAACATAACAAACTGTAACTTCCCACCATCGTAATGGTATATTTGTCAGTACCACATTCACATTTTATATCATATTTGCACTCCTGATGTTAAATAGAACCTTCTTTAAGGGTGAAAAAGCAGACAGCCGGCAGACCTGGGATCTGCCCCGGTGGAGAGCGGCAATATAAATATAATTCAGCGGGCGCCCTGTGCATGGAGGGGGACCTGCGAGGTACCTCCGCAAAGATCAGGGTCCGATGTGAGGAGAACCGCCAGCGGTTAGAATGTAAGATTCTTCTGTTTACTTTATTTTTGTTTGTCTTGCTATTAACAACCGATGCAAACCGGTGCGGTTGGCCACAGGTGCAAAATGTTCCAGCAAATGTTTTTTTTTGGAACCTGGGTAGAAAACGTAAAAGTGAACACATTCGTGGTCTATCTTAGCAGATCAAGAGGAGGTCTTGTAAGAAACCGCTACACAACATTCTCCATTGGATGTAAATCTGTTTAGCGCACTTTATACTTCCTGTGGTAACAGCCTCTCGCAAATAAGACTTGCTTGTAATAGGCAAGGCGTCTGCCGACGAAATCCAGTCCGCCGGTGATGGTGCATGAAAGACTGAGATTGCTCACATCTCCACACAGTAAATAGATAAAGCACGAATCCGCATTTGCCAAAACAACGGAGAAGGCTAAGCAAAAGAGTTGGAGTGAACTGAGGCCTAGGTCCTTCGATTGTAGTGCTTGCTACTTAAGGCCGAGAATAGGCCATTTTAAATATATTAGAAGATTTGTGGCCGAGAATCTATGTCTCTCCAGAAAAAATTCATCCGGATATGCCAAGATGTCAAGCCGTGGTCTTATTAATCGCTCCCGGTGGATTCCACGAATAATTTGCGCTCCGATATCAGGCCCCATTGTGAACGCGGGTTTAAATACCCAAAACCGGTTATGTTCCAAACTTAACCTGCGCAAAACCTAGCTGCTCCGACCAGGTTTGATTCAGAGCATACCTTTCCATAGTAACTAACAGGCCGTGTCCATTTTAAATACTGTTCTGTTCCTATAATATAAACAAACATACTTTGGCTTAAAACCAAAAAACATAAAAGACGACAAACACACCTATGAATAAACAAAACCACGTCAAACTTACAAGATTTCCTCTGCCTAACAGACCCGAGCTAAACATTTAATTATAAAACATCATATAACACTTTCTTATAGCCTACTCTATATAATCCTATCGTCAACATCAATTTAAACCTCTTAAATCATGCATTAAATATTATCTATACGCCATACGGTTTACCAAATCGAAGGACCGCGCTCTAGTTAAGCTCCAACTATGCGTAGCCCTCAGATGTGCAAAATGGTAGTTTTATCTATATAAACGTCGTTGCTGAGCATACTCACGTCCTTGCAGATGACCCATCACGTCCGGACCAAGATTCCAGCGACTCCTATACAAAGAAGCACATTAGCGAGTCACCCGAGAGAAGCTTACAACAGCCCTTACATCACGAGAAGTTCGATCGTTAGGCGGCTCCAGTACAAGCACTAATCCAAATAAAGTGACAGATATGGTATGACAATTTAAATGCTGTACTGACTAAATATGCACCAATACGATGGTGGGAAAAGCTTACCAGTTTGTATGATGTTTTTAAACCTACTTCATTTTTATTAGATCCGCTGACCGCTTGGGAGCCATCGGAGTACAGGGTTATGTGGTAGGAACGTTAAGAATGCTTAACTGGGATATTAATAGATTCATGGCTCAAATATTAAGGATCATGCTTTTGTAACCTACGCATTTACGTGGTCAGCGGGCCACTGCCAGGCTTTGGTTCTCTGGTCAGAGGCTTAGCCTGTCCCTTTCTTTGATAAGTCCTTCTCCGTCGTCAATAGCTTCCAGGAAACCTGGTTTCCATTTCATTGGAATAAGCCGTCCCGTTTCACGCCCCTTTCGATCAGTGGTTTTCCGAATGATCCATACATCACGTCTTATAGTTTGGTGACGCGCATACCCCTAGTTAACCAACCGTGTTGATTTGAACCTAATGCGTAAACCCGTGGCGGAACCGACAAGCCGTGTTATTGCACAGGCAATCAACCTAGAGTTTACGCGTAACCCTGTTGTAACCTCCGCTGTGAACTACCGTCGTCTGCGAGCGACCTGCGATCTCAACACGGGCCGAGGAGCTTGTTCCCCCACTGAGGCCTCCAAAAACAGAGAAAATTGTGACTTGTTGATCGACCTTCTGCTTGCTCTATGCATGGCGGTACCAACGTCCACCTTGAGGGATTTGAGCGGAGGGATCGAGCTGGGGTGTGTGGCCTTTACCGATGCTTGAGATGGGCAGGGCATGTTCCTTCGACTGCCTTGGCAGTTTACAACACTCCAGCCGGACTCTCTGTCTTGACAATCCCAGTCCGTAATAATGGACAAAATCAAGTGGTTAATGCCCCATGCCAAGCACGCATTAAAAGCAAGGTATTTATTGGTTGGAGATGCTCCACGTCTGTATTAATTAAAGCATGGTAAGCGCTAAACTTGGGAGACAGCTGTCGACAATCCATAAATCAACACCACAACCGTGGCGATCGCGTGCGATTTTTAATAGTGCTTCTCTGTTCATTGTTATACATGCCAGCAGGTTGTTAGGCAGAGCCATAAATGTGCATTAAACTGGAGACCGTCACTTCTGGAGGAATGTGTGCTGCCCTAACCTAAGCAAGACGCGAACAGTTAGACAAAGAAATATGGAGAAAAACACGAATTAATTACAATTGGCTACCGCAGGGCGGCAGCTCAGAGACTGTTCCTAGGGTGGAGATTGCTTTCAAAATCGAAAACAATAGCCCCGACCTGCAGAGCGCAGACACAAACACGTGCCTGAGCCATGGCCTGTGTTTGAACGGGGCGGGGGGGTGGGGTGAAAAAAGAAAAATGAAATTGGCCTGTGTTATCGGCACTCGCCGGCAGAGCCGGGCAACCGCAGCCTAAAACACATACTTGAGCCTCACAGTGATGCGCCGTTTTCGACCGGGTCGGCGGCCCGTCGTCCTGGCTGACGAAGACACCGGGCCTGACAAACTACGGGGCCACAGGTACCACCCCTCCTTCTCTCCTCCCCTCCTCACTATAAGGGAAACAGGGTGTCCCCGGGGTCGAAGTTGTTTTGTGCTAGAAGTCTTTTAGAACTACGTGGGGCCATAAATAGCAATAGAGGATGTGAAAGCTCGGAACCTCGAAAAAATGGCTTCATTAATTACGACCCCCTACGCCATTCTGAGTTCCTCACTCCTCTCTAGCCCCATCCTCAGTCCATTCTTCCTCTTGTCCCTGATCTCGCTCCCTATCCCCCTAGAGAGGCCTCTCTTCTCCCTCTCGCTCCCCCCCTACCTCTCCTCCCTCCGCTCCGTCTCCCCTCCCTCTCGTCGCTCCCTCCCTCCTCTCCCTCCTCGCTCTCTCCGCCCACCTCGCTCCCTCCTCCCCTCCCCCCCACTCGCCCCCGTCCCCCTCCCTGCTCCTCCCCCACCCCCCTCGCTCCTCTCGGCTGCCCTCCCCCTCGCCCCACTCTCCCCCCCCCTCTCCCTCCTCCCTCGCTTTCGCACCCATTGTCGCCGGCCTGTCCCTCCCCCCTCGCCGGCCCCAATCTGCTCGCTCCTCGCTCCTCCCTCGCTCCGTCCCTCGCCGCTCCTCTCCCCTCTGCTCCCCTCTCTCCCCTCCCTCCCTCCCCCCCTCGCTCCCTCCCCTCCTCGCTCCCTCCCTCGCTCGCTCGCTCCCTCCCCCCCTCGCTCTCTTTTTCTCTCTCCCTCTCCCTCCCTCTCACTCCATCTCTCTCTCTCTCTCCCTCTCTACGTCCAGAAGTCTTGAATAAGTGATGCAGGTTGAACTGCTGACTGACAGCATTTTAACCCCTCTTTTGGTGTCCTTGTGCTGCTGCCGAGATCTTCCGGAGGGTTCAGGACAAATCGATATCATCCGTCATCTCCTCCCCTGCCATCGCCTCATCTCGTCCAGCTTTCCACCTCATCTCCTCTCTTCCTTTTCCTCCTGCACCTCTCCTCCCATCCCTCCTTCTCCTCCACCTCTCCTTGGTGTCTCCTCCTCTCCTTCTCCTCCACCTCCACCTCCCCTCTACCTGTCATCTCCTTCTCCTCCACCTCCCCTCTCCTCCTCTCCTCCACTTGTCGTCTCCTCCACCTCCCCTCTCCTCCACCTCCTCTCCTTCTCCTCTCCTCCACCTCCCCTCTCCTCCACCTCCCCCCCACCTGTCGTCTCCTTCTCCTCCACCTCCCCTCTCCTCCTTCTCCTCCACCTCCCCTCTCCTCCACCTCCCCTTTCCTCCACCTCCCCTCTCCTTCTCCTCCACCTCCACACTCCTCCTTTTCCTCCGCTCCACCTCTTCTTGTCGTCTCCTTCTCTTCCACCTCCCCTCCACCCCTCATGTTGTCTCCTCCTCTCCTTTATTTCTTCTCTTCCACCTCTCCTCCTCCTCTGCCTCCCCTCCAACTCTTCTTGTCGTCTCCGTCTCCTCCACCTCCCCTCTTCTCCTCCACCTCCATTGCTCCTTGTCATCTCCTCCTCTTCTTTTTTTCTTCTCCTCCTCCTCCTCTCCCTCTCTCCTCCCCTCCAACTCTTGTCGTCTCCGTCTCCTCCACCTCCCCTCTTCTCCTCCACCTCCATGTCATCTCCTCCTCTGCGCCTCCACCTCTCCTTCTCCCCGCCTCCACGTCTCCTTGGCGGGCCGATGCCATCCAGACTATCAGAATAAACATCCTCCCTTCTCTTTCTGACACAGGAGCGCGATGGGAATAGCTCTAGATTCATTCACTAAGCACTCTCAATCCCACCGACAGGTGGAGTTTGGATTAAAGTTTTACAATCAACCAATTTGGGAGCAGATACAAAAAAAAAAGGGCAGGCACAAGCTAGTTTGTTAAGAACCAAACAACCGCAATGCAGAGAAGGACGTTTTATTCCAATCGAGGTACTAATGCATCTCTAGATTTCACAGGCTAAATTTAAACAATCATAAAATATATATAAAGAATATTATGGTAACCGTGATAAATGATACTGATTCATATAAACATGAGTTTAATGAAGAGTGCCACTGGTTTCTCTTAAACTCTCTAAGGTGAAGGATCATTAATTCCCTGAAATGTACTTCAGCTTGTGTGTACTCATTAGATCCGCTAGATAAACCTACTCCGCTTATGTAAATAAAAAGTTTGTTTACATGAAAAGGATCGGGTCCATATATTTTATAAAAATAATTACTGCATAATTGAGGGAATAATTGCACTTATTTGTCATTCGAGCCAAGTATTTATTGTCTTGTTTTATTTATTCTATACCAGTGATTTCAAACTTTCCCACTTGTTACTTCTATGCATATGGGGTCGCGGTATATTGTGGGCTTCCAAACTATAGATATTTTGCAGTACACAGTACACAAACATTCTGAAGAGCAAAGGTCCCTTAAATACGAACAAATGTATTAAAACCTAAATAATTCACAGACGCAAGCCAACTACCATCTAATGCACTGAAACATCGATGTGGGCAGATCGGACCGAGAGGAGCACGTTGGAGCAGAAGACTTTTCAAGAAATCGTTCAGACCATGTCCATACATTTCTATATTTTCAATATTATATCTTCAATGATATAGAATATAAATATACACTATACTCTATACTGGCCATAGAATGAGGCAGCTGTACACATATAGATATCTGGGTGAGTACATAGCAGAAGGTTATATCTCGACCGGCTGCCACAGCATGGATTCCAAGTAACAAAAAAAAGCTGCATATTCAATTCATCGCCCGGAAACATAAGGCAGCAGCAGTGTATTTGTGTCCATATCAACGCGGGGTCTGTCCCCCCTTGGGCTTTGACTGGGATGTTGTTTTTTGTGTTAATCGTGCAGCAAAACAAACAGCAAACACACAGGAACACAAGGTGACTTCCTGTGCCTGGGCACTGGTTTCTGTGACAACGGTTTCTCCACGCAAAAGCTGATTAGCAGACTGAATTATTCTCAGATGATTGATTGGAATTGGCAGTCCGAGCATCTGCTGGTGTTTATCGGAAGTGTTGCTGGTTGCTGTGACCCTCTCTGCTGCTAGCTCCGCGCACGTCTCTCTCTCTCTCTCTCTCTCTCTCTCTCTCTCTCTCTCTCTCTCTCTCTCTCTCTCTCTCTCTCTCTCTCTCTCTCTCTCTCTCTCTCTCTCTCTCTCTCTCTCTCTCTCTCTCTCTCTCTCTCTCTCTCTCTCTCTCTCTCTCTCTCTCTCTCTCTCTCTCTCTCTCTCTCTCTCTCTCTCTCTCTCTCGGCATCGTGCTCAGGGATGACAACAGGTAGGATGTGGAAATTGCGGTTTGAACCAAGAACCTTTCAGCTAGGATTCAAACATCCTAAACACTAGATTGCCCTGCATCGCCGCCGCCCCCCCCCCCCGTCTCTTCTCTCTCTCTCTCCCTATAGTGTGCCCTCTCTGCATTTCGGTTCACCCCTACTTCTCTTTCGCTCTCTCTCACAAACATATGAAATTCCGGCCATTTTTTGGATCATGGATTACACGCCTGGGGGTGAAAGAGAGGCAGATTGATTAAATTCCACTAGATGATGGAGAGAATAACCGCAGAGGTTGAGTGGAGAGGATGAGAGGTGAGGGCAGAGTGGCTATATGAGGCGAGGACAGGTAGAGATGGGAGTAAAGGCTGAAGGAGAGGAAAGCTGCAGAGTGGGCATACATCAGAGAGAGAGAGAGAGAGAGAGAGAGAGAGAGAGAGAGAGAGAGAGAGAGAGAGAGAGAGAGAGAGAGAGAGAGAGAGAGACGAGAGAGAGAGACGAGAGAGAGAGAGAGAGAGAGAGAGAGAGAGAGAGAGAGAGAGAGAGAGAGAGAGAGAGAGACCAGGGCTGAACCACGGTGTGTACTGCCCGCTGAAATATTATCCTAGAGCCTGTAACGTCTGGTCGGAGACATGCTTCCTCCTCCCTCCCTCCTTCTCCTCAACCTGGTCCTCGCCACCACCACCGGAGTCGATTATTATTGATTCTGCATTTGCCCAAGCATATGTGTCTGCTCAGGTGGAACCAAATTACTTTCAGCCTCCCGGGGGGGCTCAGAGAGTGCCTCATCGCTGCCAGAGCGTTGGCCGACTGGACCACCACAATAAAATGGAATTTAGACAGATAAACAATAATAAAAAAGTGTTTGACGAGGAGGGTGGGATGGGAGGCGCGCAGGAGGAGATGGCCGCAAGCCATGATGTATTTTTTTTCTACGCGGACTCCAGATCAATTCCGTCCTTCCCATTGGCCAAGGCTGTGCGGTGATCACCGGCGATTGGCCGTGGGCCGAGCAGAAGGAAGTAATGAAAGTGGGAGTTCCACCGTTCTTCCCTGATGTTAAAAAGTTATCGTTTACTTTCTAACAGCCAATAAACTCCCCATCTGTGTTTGTGAACGTGTGTTCCTTTTGAGTGTGTGGGGGGGAGGGCTTCTTTGCATGCGTTTGTCTGTGAAATTGTGGCATATCTTGCGTCTGCTTCTGTTTGCATGTGTGTATTTTTGTGGGTGTTCGTCTGTGTAAAAGTGTGTGTGTGTGTGTGTGTGTGTGTGTGTGTGTGTGTGTGTGTGTGTGTTGTGTGTGTGTGTGTGTGTGTGTGTGTGTGTGTGTGTGTGTATTTAGTTTGAATTTATTTGGGTTTAGAGGCTTACCTCCCTCTGTTCTGTTGCTTACCGGTTTATCATCCAATACGATTATTTTTTACTTCCGTATGCTCCAACAAATGTTACACTCATCTCCTCCACCCCAGCCATGGCAGCACAAGTTTCCACGGAAAACTTTAAATAAACAAAAGGGAAACGTCCCGCTTGGTGATGCTCTGAACAAAACAACTAGTCTTTGATGTACTATGCGTCTATTTTCCACCTCCTCCATGCATCATTTATGTGTTTGCCTACAGGTACACATCATCCCAGCAGCCCTCGCGAGCACATCCCAAAGCGAAACGTCATAAATAAACTGGCGAGCCTGTAGAGGGAAACTGCTAAACGTTTTCCGAAGGCCGCCACCCCTCGTCTGTGACCCGTATCAAATCTGCGGCAGGATCGTTCTCGTGGGAGAGGATGTGCCGATTTATAAATCATCCGACATTGACATTAATTCACCGATGCCCATCGCGAGTAATTCAGGTCAGATCTCATTCTGGCTCGGCGGTGAAATTGACAGCTATCACCGAGGCATTAGACCCCCGATCACATGGGTGATTGGCATTCACGAGCACGGCCAATCAGACAGAAGCTTCTCCCGACTTTTAGGCGTAAAACCGGAGATTTAAATCATGTCGTGGTTTTAACTGCTCGAATAATTAAGTATTGATGCGCAGGCGCAGATGAATGGAGAAAGATACAGTCACACAGAGACAACCTTGCGCACACACACACACACACACACACACACACACACACACACACACACACACACACACACACACACACACACACACACACACACACACACACACACACACCTCAGTCAGAAAAACAAACTAAAAGTTATTGTTTTAGACGTTATTCAATGAGCTGTTCCCCTCTAGTTGCTGAATAAGAATCTCTCCTCTGCACAGCCTCCCGGACCCTCCCTAGTCCCTACACCATAGACCAGCAGTAGGAACACGCTCACAGCTGGAACACACACACATTTACACGCAAACCCACAGGCACACGCACACATGCTCACGCACAGACAAGTGTATGCAGTCCCCTCCGATAGGAACAGTGAGGCCAATTCCTTTATATTTGCTGTAGACTGGAAACATTTGGGTTTGACACCAAAAGATGAATATGAGACAAGAGATACACATTTCAGCTTTTATTTCCAGGTATTTACATCTGGATCCGATAAATAACTTAGAAGATACCATTATTTGTAAACGAACACCACATTTTTATGTGAGCAAAAGTACCGGAACAGATACATTTAAAATAAATTAAAGTAATAAGACTTAATATTTTGTTGCAAATCTTTTGCTTGCAATAACTGCATCAAGCCTGTGACCCATTGACATCACCAAACTTGTGCATTCTTCTTTTGTGATGCTTTTCCAGGCTTTCACCGCAGCCCCTTTCAGTTGTTTTTTTTGGGGGGTTACTCCCTTCAGTCTCCGCTTTAGCAGGTAAAATGCATGCTCTATAGGGTTTTAGTCTGGAGATTGATTTGGCCAGTCTAAAGCCTTCCACTTCTTGCCCCTGATGAACTCTTTAGTTGTGTTTGCAGTGTGTTTTGGATCATTATCTTTTATTGCATGATGAATGACCTTCCAATCAGTTTGGTTGCATTTTTCTTTAAATTGGCAGACAAAATGTTCCCGTAGACTTCTGAGTTCATTTTGCTGTTGCCATCCTGTGTTACATCATCAATGAAGATTAATGAGCCCGTCCCAGAAGAAGTCATGTAAGCCCAAGCCATGACATTGCCTCCACCGTGTTTCACAGATTAGCTTGTATGTTTGGGGTCATGAGCAGATCCTTTCTTTCTCCAAACTTTAGCCTTTCCATCATTTTGGTAAAGGTTAATCTTTGTCTCATCAGTCCATAAAACGTTGTCCCAGAATTTTTGAGGCTCGTCTCTTTACTTTTTGGCAAATCCAGCCTGGCCTTCTTATTGCTAATGAGTGGTTTGCATCTTCTGGTGTAGCCTCTGTACTTTTGTTCATGAAGTCTTCTGCAAACAGTAGATAATGATACCTTCACTCCTGCCCTCTGGAGGTTGTTGCTGATGTCAACAACAGTTGTTTAGGGTCTTTCTTTACAGCTCTCACAATATCGTCAACTGCTGTTGTTTTCCTTGGTCTAACCGTTCGACGTCTGTTACTTAGTACACCAGTGGTTTCTTTCTTCTTCAGGACATTCCAAATGGTTGTACTGGCTATTGCCAATATTTGTCCAATGGCTCTGATGGATTTTCCATCTTCTCTCAGCTTCACAATTGCTTCTTTTTCACCCATATGGTTTTCATGTTGGTTACACCTCTAACTATAATAATTGCAGTCTGCACAGGCAAAACCCAAATCTGAAACCAAGCATGGACATTCGGCGCTATTTATTGTTTGAATGATCAATGTAACAGGACACACCTGGGCAACAAAACACACCTGTCAGTCACATGTTCCAATACTTTTGCTCCCCTAAAAATGTGGTGTTCCTTTACAAATAATGCTATCTTCTAAGTTATTTATCGGATCCAGATGTAAATACCTGGAAATAAAAGCTGAAATGTGTATCACTTGTCTCATATTCATCTTTTGGTGTCAAACCCAAATGTTGCAGTCTACACCAAATATAAAGGAATTGGCCTCACTGATCTAATACTATTGGAGGGGACTGTATATTGGGACAGACAACGACAGAAACCAACAAATAATGGAAGCGTCGGTGGAGGAAATGTAATACAAACATTTACATTGCATTGTTTATCGCGTTGGATGACTGCAAAAGAACAATAAATTTAAAGCTTCATAATGGAATTATCCATTCAACGAACATAACCAGTGTCTTTCTACACTCAGCAGAGTAATTGTTTCACTTTGGATTTGACAAATTCAACAAAAATATTAGTTTGAATGTGACTCGCTCATTTACTTTGAGTTAGCCTTAATTCACCATTATGTTATTTATTCATTTTCCTTCTGTGTCACAACCCACCCCCAGAGGAAGGATTTATCTAGTGGGCGCAGCTTCTGCTGCTTCTTGGAAGCCGTAATTAATCCCCCGGTTTATAAATAAATAAAAGAGACGCAGAGATAAACGACGTTGGTCAAAGCATCCCCACGTCGAGCCTCCCCAGAAGACCATCCTACGCTCGCTCCATCTGCGAATGTGTCCTCCTCAAAACCCGAGACAGCAAAGTGCACTGTACTTCTATTGCTATTTCCTCGTCCGTGAACAACCAAAGTTGGGCCACGATAGTGTTTGAGGCGTACTGGGGTTCAATCTGGAATGTCCGCAGTCTTGGCATCCTTCAGCCGGACTCCTTAACCTTGCCAACCCCACTCCTCCACGTCCTGGGTCTGAATTAAACCGCCATCTCTGTGGATAAAGATATCAGTTTCTGCTCAATGACTAGCTAGTTCAATCTTCAATCTCATAAATCACACAAATACATTCACGCGCACACACAGAGGGGTACCCTGCGCACACGCAGGCACACACGTATGCATATGTATTTTTTATTTAATATGGATCACTCGATGCTCAACTGAACACACAGCATTTATAATGTCAAAGAAAAACAATAAAGCTATTGAGAAATGTATTCAGACATATACATGCCCTGGTTTGCCCTACAGACGATGGACATTTTGATGAGCTCGCGCGTCTGTTTGCATTTGGGAGAGAGATAGACAACTGAGCGAGAAGAGGACAGAGAAGAGAAGTATTAACGTGCCTTTGAATTTCAACCAGCGTTATTGGACAGTCTGTTTTTTTTGTCTTTTTTTGGAGTGTGTGGATTTACTAAATTAAATTCAAATTGCTATTGCTCTGACAGTTTTATTCAGCGTTATCGGCAGGCGGTGAGGAAAAAAGAGCGTTGAGAGATGCCAATAGGGTTTATGATATATGAGATGGGATGTTTGTGTGAAACAAGTGTTTTCACGTCATTCAGTTTCAATAACAATATGTAAATAGCAGAAAACAGATCTCTTAGCTCAGGAGTGTGGTTGACCTCCTGACTGGATGTGATTGCGTTTTCCTGCGTTCCTGTTGGTTTGTAACCTAATATTGTTCATATAAGGCCTGAGATCTTAGTGCTTATTTGATTTGTTTGTATGTTCACAAAGAAGGCTGCTTTTGGGCTGTGATAATACGTTATTAGTCGTCTCCCTGAGCAAACAAGTTCAGTTAAGGCAATTACAAGGTATGACAGGTATTGAAAAGCCCCTGATTTCAGAGAATATCTTGAAGAAAAAAAACATTGATCACTAAAATATATATAAATATGAAGCATAGGAGCACCAGATACAGGTTGCTATATTTATATTCCCATTTAAATGGAGGGCATTTAGCGGACGCTTTTATCCAAAGTGTTTGAAAATAAAAAGAAAAGTAATTTTGTCAGAAGAAAAATAAACAAAAATATACTGCTGTCGGTACAGTAAGGATGTTCAAAGACAGACTTGTAAGTGCCAAGCACTTACAATTACAAGGTTAACCCATTCCATGTATACAACAATGATAGCTAGGACAAGATGTAGTATTTTTAAGTCCCAGGACGTACAACATAAGATAACCCCTTCCCCCCCAACATGCTGGGTCAATTTTTGGCATCATAAGGTTGAGTGATATAGTCATGTCATACACCGTTTGAAAGCTTACAATCTCAGGAATGTCTACTAATGTCAACCATTCGATGGATTAAATATGTTTAGCGAATATAGATCAAATCCTAGTTTCTTAGGTCAAAATATCCCCCCTCACCCTCCCCCTCCCTTTGTGCATTCTTAATTGTCGTCGTTGTGGATATCCTTAGCAATGAGTTGATACTTCATGTTGGGTCTTTAAATGTTCATAAGAGTCCACAGAAATCGATATTATCAATATCAATATTATTTTAGTCTAATTACATTGTGTAGATGCACAAGCCATCTTATACAAAGCAGCCGAAAAATAGAAAACCGAAACGCTGCAATGTTTTTTAGGGGTTTGAATTCCGCTATTGTCGTCTGATTCATGGTATTCACTGTATTTGCCAGAGTCTCACGATGAAGTAGAGCTCTCACACATGCCTGAGGGGTATTCCCCGAATGGAGGTTTAACAAACAGAGTTAACGCTGAACTCTAGGTTGATTGACCCTGTGCCGAGGACTAACCCAGAGCTGTCGGTTCCACAACACCGGTTATGCATTAGTTCAATCAACACAGGGTTGGTCAACACAGGGTTGTGCACCTTCACGGCAAACCTATAAAGACGTGATGTATGGATCATGGAAATCCTGATGAAAATGGTGAAACGGGCCCCATATTTCACCAATCTCGACCTCCAGGTTCTCCTGGAGAGTTACAATGAGGAAAAGGTAGTGATAATGAGGAAAGGTAACACTAAAGCATGTGCCATACAGAGAAATAAAGCCTGGCAGAGGATAGCTGACCGCATGCATTCGTAAGTGTCATGGCAAAAGCACTATCCTAAATATTTGAATTATGAATCTATTCATTGCCTATCTCAGTTAAGCTTTCTTAACATTCCATAATCAAAGATGTAATCCGACGGCCCCTAAACGATCATTGGAACAAGTAAAAATGAAACAAAAAACGTTGTACAAACTGGTAAGCTTTTCCCATCATCATCCTACATATTTGTCAGTCCAGCATTTAAATTGTCATATCATAGGCCTCATTGTCACTCATCCTGCATTTAAATAGCCACATTTTTTTTTAAAGCCAATCGTAAAGGGCCGACTGTCGGCAGACTGGATCTGGCCCTCCAACTACCTTCACCCCTGTTGAGGAGCTGGCTGTGACCATTAATACAGGCATGGTGGGGGTACCTGGAGGTACCTGCTCAGTGAGTCCGGGGCCACCTCCATCCACCGTCAACCCACTGGTTGAACGTATGTTTTTTGTATTTTAATTTCTGTCTGTCTTTGAACACTTGCAAACCGTGTGCGTGTCACAGCGCAAATGTTCCAAATATTCTTTTGTAGCTGGGTAGAAAACCCCATGTTTGTTGTATGCCTGCTGTATATGTGGCTCTATTCCAAAACATGACGAATTAATCAACTTCACAGATCAAGATGGAGTATTGCTTTTAATGGAGCCGGCTACAAAGTTTTCCTCCAGTTTCTGTATGTCCAGTAGGCCTATTTTTTATTTCGGTTTTAAGCGTATCTCAAACTACTCAGCCAATAGGCCTATAATTGCTCTTTGTATGACAGGAGGCCGATGAAAATGATGCCGTGGATGGGTCACCTGAAAGAACTGAGGTAGGCCTAGCTTTTTCTTGCCAGTTCCGAGTCATTATTGATGATGATTAAACCAAACCAACAGTGTTCTCAAACTCACTTGTCTCTAAACAGATTGTGGTCGAGGTAGCGGTGGGACCGTGTCAAGGTCGCAATATGAGCACGTAAGACATATCCCTATAGGCTACTCACTTGCTTTATTGGCCAAGTATGTTGCTGGAATGTTAAAACAATATTTTCCTCTATTTCAGATGACAATTAGGCTAAAGAATTATACCGTGTCCATCTTCAGTGGGAAATTAAGGCTGAGTTGGAGATGGAGCACATGAAGCTTCTGATAGAGGTAAAAAAGGAGGTTTGGCAGAAATTCAAAGTGGACATGATATTGCTATTCAAGGTAATAATTATAATATTTTTCCTCCCTCAGCAAATAAAGAATAAAAATGATGGATGAAAACAGTGTTTGCTGTGTTTATTTATTTTTTTAAATTGAATTGATTTCTGCAAATGTGGCGTCGCATCCTTTGTCCAGCCCTTACATCTATTTGTGGAATGTGTTCCTCCTCGAGGAACGGGTCAAAAGGGGGGAAGGCATCTCTTTGCGCAGAGTTGCCATATTGTGGTGGATGGTGCGTAACATTTACATCGCATGCCCTTTCCGGAAAAACTTTTAGTCCACGTAGGCATTGGAATCTGGACTTCAATATCCCGAATGTGTTTTCAATCTTAACGCGGGTTCTGCTGTGCAGGTTAAATGTTGCATGTGATCCAGGAGTGGGATTAGGGTACGGGGTGATGAGCGTCGGGGGGCATTGATACCCTCGATCACCTAGGAGATACCCATCGAATTGCCCTGCGATCAAATACAAACTTTGAGCTATCTTGCACAAGCACAACAATTATGAGGTCTATGATATGTTCATAATGCAACGCACCCTGTTGAAATGTATTGCTCAAGTTGGATTCACGACACATCCTACCATCATGGACCGAACCAGGCAATTTTGCCTCTACATTGGTGATCATGTGGGAAGCATCACATATCATCTAGTAATGATAAAAAAAAGGGATCAACAGCGATTAACAAACCATGGAGCTATTGGAAATGGCCATTATAGGCTGCGTATACCTACCTGAACATTTATACTGTGATAGCCTTTCCTGTTCACATAATCAGCCTCATTTATAGATGGGGCCATTATGGGGACTTCTGTGCCTTTAATGCACCCAATTACATTTGGAAATTCACCCAGATGAAAAGTCAACAAGGATCATTTGTGTGCCATTTGGGAACACTTAAAGTAGATAATGCTGACCTGCAAGTTTGTGGAACTCCCTTTTTTTTGACCCTCGTGGGTTTGTGTCCAGGGAAGCGGATGAAGTCGCGCATGAACCGCTTTCAGCGTAAAAGACGCACTTTACGCACGGATCGGCACACCGTAGCTTTCCCAATGTTCTAAGCATCTCCAACATTGCAGAGAAAACTACCATTTGCAAAAAAACGAAGGCCTATGCAAAAAGTCTGGAGTGAACTGAGGCCTGGTCCTCGATTGGTAGTGTTGGCTATGTAAGGCTGGAGAGAAGGCTATTTAAATATATTAAAGATTTGGGCGAGAATCTATATCTCCATTAAAAAGTCACCCGGATATGCCAAGATGTTGAGCCGTGATCTTATTAATTGCTCCCAGTGGGTTGAACGAATAATTTGCGCTCCGATATCAATAGGCCTCTCATCAAAAGGGCACGCCATTGTGAACTCATGAAATCTGCGGCGAATACCGGTTTAAATACCCAAAACCGGGTTATGTTCCAAACTTAACTTGCGCAAAACCTATAGGGTTACCGCAAACCCTGGGTTAACTCACATTAAGTGATAAAACCAGCTTTGTGGAATACCCCTCTGTAAGATCAATACTTCCTTCTAAACAAGCCTTACAAGCCAATGAGGCGATCACTATCAAAACGGGCCATGTATACTTTCATTGACAGCTACATCAGCAGACAGCAAGTGTCGGGGACGGGCCATAGAAATCCGAGACCTTTCTGACGATATCCAGCATGTCAAACAACTTCTTCCGTGTGGGTGAGAAAACAAATGCGCAAGGGGTGTACGCAAAGTATCAGGCTCGTCGCTAGTGCAAGTGTGGAGCAGACGGTTGGTTTGCGCACTCCTGTGTGGTTTTATTTTTATTTATTTTTCATGTGTGTGGTTTTATGAACATTTTGAACGATGGCTAAACGCCATCAAACGCGAGAAGAAAGGAGGGAGGGAGGGAATCATGTGAATCATTTTTTTTGATTATTTGTAGGCCTACATAGTTATTGTAATTAGGTACGAGCAGTGAAGCTGCTTGGAATGTTAACATTAACTTTTAAGAAAGCCCTTAATTCTCTTTTGAATTGTGTGCTTGGCGTTTTCTTGATGGTTAGTGCTTATCAATCGACATTTTCACAATGTGAATGAGGCTTCACGCAGTTCAGGAATGTCAGTGGCTCAATGGGATAATGCCGTGTACTGGTGATCCTTGTTGAGAGTTCCAATCCTGATTACAGCATTATGAACAAGCTGAACATGACATTATGTCATTGCCACTCATTTAGGAAACACAATTGAACAGCAATTCCAATCAACCATACCGGCTCATTAGTTTCCAAGAATCGGTCTGCCAAGACACAGTATGGCATTAAGGGGAACTTCTTTGTTAACCATTTTTCCTTCAAAATGATCTCTGTCATATTAATATTTCTTCCGTTAGTGTTCTTGAAAACAAATGTTTAATTTCCCCAGAATTTCAAAGATTTTTTCAGGTATTTGCTTTTAAGAAAACCCTTAATTCATTTGAGAAATGTTTGCTTGGAGTTTTCTGGATGTTGTGTGCTTATTAATAGACAGTTTCACCATGTGAATGAGGCTACATTTCAGATTTGAGAGTTTGAATCCTGATTAGACAATTATGAACATGACATTCGGCCATTGCTCTGCAGCCCAGTCACCTGAAAGCTGAGGCACATTATGGCATTTAGGGGAACATCAACATCTTTACTTCATAATTATATGTCATATTTATATATCTTCCATTAGTGTGTTCTTGACTTTTCATTTTGCTCGGACCCCGTTAATCAACGGTTGCGGTTATATTTTTACTTATTTTTGTTTATTTGTGCATAGTATTTTTACTATTTCAGTTTTGAGGTTTTATACCATTGCGGTTTTCACTTTTTAAGTAAAAATAATAGCCAAAACACTTTGGTTGAGTTTTTTTTTGTCAAATTTGCAAAGACGGAATAGCTAAAAATAGGATTTTGTGTGATTATGCCTGTCTCCTTACATATCAAAACATCTGGTATGCTAGAAAGCCCAGATGGTAACCTTTCATTTGCGACCAAGATTATGATTCTACATGTTTGGGTTCATGTGTAGTAAACCTTTTGTTTACAGTATGCATTTTGGGTAGCCAAAGGTCTTTTTTGGAGTCTCCAAAAGGACCCTGACCAAAACTAATGGACATATCATTACATAAAAGGAGCTGGAAACTTCATCTTTTATGCTTTGCTGATCTGCTTCTACACACAGCATCACAAGACCTAGGGCTAGGGCTCAGTAGTGTTTCCAAGGGATATGGAGTTACCAAGGGTACAATAATCAGCTTGGTTTTAGAGGCGTGTGTAACTGGAAGGAAAAACAATATTGTAGCCTTTCCAGCACTGTGTCAGTACATTATACAGTTATTCTATAGTGTCATACAATTCTACAGGTTCTCAGCTTTCCAAAGAGACCAAGCATGTGATTAGAGGTCATAATATGAAGGAGCAGTGCTCTCTAGAGTAGGCGCAGTGCAAAACCTAAAAAATAGCCAAAAATGGCCCGAAGACAAGTGGTTGATAATAATACTAATTACTGCATAAAGAATGTACACAATATAGGTATAGTAAATTATTCCAATTATCCAACTGACTACCAAAAACCATTTACTTTGTACGACGATCAAAACCTTCCATGATCAGAAGTTTTGCCCACAGCCACACTCCTCAGATCCAACTCATCAGATACTTGTCAATACACACTTGTTGTGTGTCTGTGCTCCAATCTACGCCGCACAGAAACTCTTTCCCCCACTCGGGGGCTGTCCACTCATCCAAGACCGTCCATCTCGCACTCATAATGTGCATTTAATAAGAATTAAACTGGCGAAGGGAGAAATGTGATTTGAGCTGCTTGATAATGACAGTTTGACTCTTCAAGGCCTGCTTGCGATGACGGACACACACACACACACACACACCCGCGCGTACGCTCGCGCGCACGCTCGCGCGCGCGATCCTAATGGAACCGTTCCAGCGGCATCTGTTAAGAATGCTTCATTGAGTTCACAATTAGCGGGAGCTACGCTTTCCCGCGAGGCTCCACTGACCCCCAGAATGGGACAGCGACGGTGGCGGGCGGAAACGGAACATTCGATTACCGGGCGAGAGCGCGATGCCCAAAGTTTCCGTTGTGTGATGCGGACCGAGCTACAACCCCCTCCACCCCCCCACCCGGCCCATTCCCCATGCAGTTGTACACAAAAGGTACACGACCGGCATTCGTAGCTTTGAACACAAATGCATATTTTTCACCTCTTTCAATGATCGTCACACACTCCACGAAAAAGTGACCCTGAAATGCCTCACCTCCCCTCCCCCTCTCAGATCCATTTCCAGAACCGAACGGCTGCACACAGGCCACGCCTCCTCCAAACTAAAGTTAGTCCGACGGATGCGGGGGGGGGGGGGGGGTTCTAGCCGAGCGCATCGGACAGCAGCGAGCACAGCTCCACCTCCGTGGCGAAAGCATCATCTCTCACCTCCAGATCGTTATGAGCTGATTAAGTGTGATTAAGAGCAGATCATTAGCAGCTGCATGTCCTGTCACTACTGATTATGCAGACGGGAGCGTTCAGGAGGTCCAGTCAACCAACACAGACCACACCACCACCGATAGCGCCCCACACTGTCAGATGTCCATCAGGGAGGGCATTGTCTCTCTCCACCGGACATGGAATCGTCCACAGGGTGCTGGGTTTTTGGTTTGCTCATGTGTCTACAACACCCCCCGCCTCAAAGCTAGGGGTTGGTGTTGTACGGTAAGCGGGCAGGCGAACATGTTGAGAACATGTTCCAACCTTAACGTGTACTTCTTATTTACTACTTCAGATACTTTTATACAAGGCGACTCACAGAATGTATTTAGAAAGACATGTCATTAAGGAGCAGAGAGGGGTTAGGGACATCTAGCTGAAGGACGTGTGCAGGTAACCCTCACTACTAGACTAGCCTACCTCCTATTTGAATAGGATTTATTATTCATTGTTTTATTTTTAAGTTTAAGAAGTTCTTTTATGTGAAAACCCACACGCTCCCTGTGTTTGTGCCTGTGTGTGTGTGTGTGTGTGTGTGTTTCTGGGGTCTGTGTGTCTATGTTTGTGTGTGTGTGTGTGTGTGTGTGTGCAAGCGTATGTGTTTATTTGTGAGTGTGTGACTGTGGTGGTCCATTGTGTATGTGCTTGTGTTTGTATGTCCGTGAGTGCGTCTATGTGTGTGTTCTCATTCTGATAATAGAGACGTGGTGTCCTTGTAAGATAAAACTCACCAGGGAACAAGTTTCGGAGTTCAGGCAGTCTGAAACTGCACTTCAGACATTGAATGAATCAGAAACTCTGCTAAATTGGCAACCCAGACCTAGGCAATTCATCAGTGTAGCCTTCGTCTTGGCTGAAGTACTGTCATTTCAAAATGAAAAAGCAATATTTCCTATTCAAATAACATATTCAACTTAATGAATACAGTTAGAGCCTTAATAGTTTGACCGTCTTTGAAAACTCTTTGCTCATGGAAGTTAACTTCCGCTTTTCAATTAATAACATAAACAACCGTCTTCGTTGGACTGCCGCAAAGACACATGTCAACGTTCATTATCAGTTCTGCTTGTGCTACCTTTGAAGGGATTCTAAGCACAGCAGTGCCTCCGGTCTCCAGGGTGACGGAGACAGGAAGGTCAAAAGAAGAGAACTATAATGTAAAAAAATATCAGGTCATATAGCAAACGATTTCATCCACACTGATTTACAGTGAACTCATATGCAGAAGGAATTCAGATATGGAGCGGGTTAAGGGGAGTCTAGCTCAATAATACCTACAAGTAGACATGGTTGGGGTTGAAATCAGAACCTTTAAACTAGGAGTCAAACGCCACCAACTACTAGAATATTTTCCCCCGTAACTTGACAATGTTTCATGTTCTAGCAGGAATGATGGAGAATTTGCAAGCTCTATTCAACGATATTCACCAATTCATGTCATAGACAAAAAAGTATTCCAATGTCATCCTAGAACATTAAACATTTGATCTTCATGCCATATGTTGACGTAAACAGCGCGAAATTGGTTAAATAAGTGTCTCAGCCAGCACTGTGCCTACATGCCAAGCAATAATGGCTTCTCTGGAAGCTAAGCAGGGTTAAAACTGGTTCATCCTTGGATGTTAGACACTTT
Source organism: Melanogrammus aeglefinus (assembly GCA_900291075.1). Taxonomy (NCBI): domain Eukaryota; kingdom Metazoa; phylum Chordata; class Actinopteri; order Gadiformes; family Gadidae; genus Melanogrammus; species Melanogrammus aeglefinus. The sequence goes on from OLKM01000575.1 coordinate 102,819, forward strand.
GGTTCTGGTAGAGCTGTTTGGAGTGTCAGTAAAAGGTGCTCATCTCTCTTATCAATGGAATATTCCTAATGGGCCAGGGCACAGATCATGGGCTGGTGAATAGTGATGAGATGTCAAACCGTTGCCCCGACTCACTGTGGTTACCAAAGGTCCCAACACACTCATTGCATTAGTAATCGTGTTAATCCCGATGTCCTGGCCAAAATCCCAACCTTGCTCTTGTTCCAACATATCCACCGTCTCCTATTGGATAGTTTCATCGTTCCTCACATCTCCTACTGGGATGCACACACCCTATGTAAAGTGGTTTGGTATATTGAAAAGCACTTAATAAATGCAAATTATTATTATTAATTTAGGTGCTGTAGGTACGATAGGACCAGTGTATGATTTTGAAACATAACAAAAATGTCCCCTCCCCTTGTGCTCCCTCCCTCCCTACATTTCCTCCCCGTTGAGAAGTGGAGCATTGCACGCACCTGTGATTGACAGGAAAGATCCCCCCAACCAATCATGGAAGAGATGTTCTGATTGGTCAGACGTGAGTATAAATAATAGCGCTCACAAACGAGCCACATTCAAGCCAGAGTTAGAGAGTGTTTAAAGAGTTTAGTTTAAATACAGGGTAATCCTGGATAGGGATCAGAGCGGCAATGAGCCCTCAAGAACTTTTCCTAACCTTTGCATGAACTCTTGTACAAAAGGTGACAGCACTATCCACAGACCCTTGTGCTGAGTTGAAGGTCATAATTGTAGACATATACCCTCTCTGAAGGCTACATTGGTCTTTACAACTGAATTAGTGGGGGAGGCTTCTACATTGTTTGGTATTACTTGAGTCTCTGGGAAACTACTAGAATCACACGCGATAAAGGAATACTTGTTCCAGTGCCGTGTTCCAATACCCGTACTTCCATGAGTATACTTAAAGGAAGTACACTTTCTGCACTATCCGTACTCACTTGAGTACACTAATTTTTCAGATGTGAGTGCTGTTCCAAATCGAGTACTCTGTGGTGCACTTACCGGAAATGACGATCGCGACAGCCGCCGCTCATCACCCGCCAAAAACATCCCGCTTTGAAGTGTGGAATAAAGTACCCGTTGTGTTTAAACATCTTTTTAGTTGTGCAATATGGGTCCGTTAACGCAGCAAATGTGGAGAATGCGCCGACGTCGTCGACGTTACCTCCTCCTCCTGACGGAGACAGACAATGCTAGGGTAGGTGTTATTTAAACGTCATGTATGCTTTTTTTTGTCTACCAACGTAGCCCATATAACAGCAGCATTAGACCTGTCATTTAAGTTATAGTGGGGGTTTACTTTATAGTTATTAAAGTCGTAGTCATGATATTATGATATCAATGATCAAGTTTAGTCTATTTTTTCGAGTTGAGCGCTCAGCCTGGCTCCGCCTCTTCCGCTACGTAGCTAAGATGGCTGCCGTTGAGTACGGGGAGTGTCCTTCGATCCACACTTCACGATTAGCCCGTTTTGAGTACGGCATCCGGGTCCTTGAAGTATACTTCTTTTCGCTGGATCTGAATTGGAACGTACTGTGTACTCAAATTTTAGCTAGTAAGTACGGTCAGTACGGGTATTGGAACACGGCACAGGTCTTTTGTTTGGTTGTATAGTAACCGTGGAAACCCAACGTTTGACCATCGAAGTGGGGTTCGAGGGCCAAGGACGGCCCAAACTGGCGCTTCATGGCAGTGCCATTACACTGGGTCTCGTGGCGTCACTGAGAAAATCTGTAATTTGTGCGTTTGAAGAAGAGTATGGATCTACCACCGCAGGGGGTTTGAGACTCTCATTGTGGATAATAACAATCAGATATCAGCAATCCGCTCTGCGCTCAGGAAATGATTTCTAGCCAATTATACTCTAGCGAGTATTTTAATGTTCAGAGGTGCAAACTAGTTATGGACACTTTTTTTTACCAGAAAAGAAAGAAAAGTAGCCCAGGCATCTTCGATTTCTTTTCTATACAAACTCTTTTTTAAGTGACACATAAAAACAAAGGTGTAAGCAATATGGACAGCTAATTACGTTAACTACAAGTACACCATTAAACACACTGATAATCAAATGAAAGGAAAAAAAATTCAATTGAATAATTAATACTCCTTATATCAATACTGAGTTCATTTTAGCGAGAAGAACACAGACTTGTTTAACATTGTTCATAACAACTAGCAGTGACACTAACCAGCTCTGCACGCAAAACGCACAGATCAGACACAAACTCTTGTGTCTGCCATGCAAGTCAATGGAGGAGCACAATAGCTTACTAAAACCTATGGTATTTCCATTCTCCCCAAAACACTTTTCATGACCCAAGGGTACTGTGTGTAGATGTGTGGAGCTCTGTTTAGCCAGCGGTTGACAAAGAGAAAATTTTGTTTTTCGGACGCTTGAAAGTATAACCCTACGCTGTGGGTGGATGGTGAAGCTCCCTCTGAGCAGCCATGTATTTAAAAACCACGCCCGGGAGAGGGACAGTCTTCCCGGACACCTGCAGTATCGTGTAGTATAGAGTTCGGATTCCAGTTAAAAAGGTATTACTGGCTCTTTAATTTCACAAGTTAACCTTATCGCCAACATAATTACTGCGTGTTCTCCACGCCGCCTGGAAGTGGAGCCAGCAGTTTGTGCATCAATCGAGTGGCATGAGACGAGCAGAAGCAGAGTTTAGCACAGAGGGCAAAGTCATGATCTGCCGACTCTACCTCTCAATTGCTAATACTCATTCATTACTATTAGCTCCACAAGTTAAAAACTGTGCATTTTGCCAAAGGTGACGAGTTTGCACATCTGAATGTGACTCAGGCCATTTTCTAATTCAATAAATGTTGCAACTGTTTACTACTGCCATCAGGCAGGAGCTACAGGTTCATGAAAACAAGAACAAACAGACTACAAAATAGTTTTTATCCAACAGCCCTCAATAAATGTTGCTACCAAAGCATAGTTGTCATTTATAAATGTGAATGATTGTGTGGGTGTGTCTTGTGTCTTATGTGTGTCTTATGTGTTTTTTTTTTAGTGTACTTAGTTGTTATATAAGTACTTCCTCAATGTGATGTTTTTGCACTGAACAAGGACTACACTTAATTTTTTTGTACTTGTTACAATGACAATAAAGATATTCTATTCTATTCATTTGGTCGTCTTGAATTGATACATGGCTCATTTTTTGCTCAATAAAGTAAAAATGTGAGTGTGAGGAGAGGCTAATTGAGCTTTGGGAAAATGCTATGGCAGAGCCCTGATGTGAAGCTGAATGGTTTCTGCCTGTTGATGTCCCCTCACCATGAACTGTAAATCAGGTATTAGAGACTCTTGTGTTTCCTAGGGGAGTTGGTGTGTTTCCATTTTTATTTTTTTGTGTTGACATGCTGAAGAAATGGAGAGAAATCATCTCCAGTTATGGGTTTAAAATGCACTGAACCAAGACCTTTTTCATTTTTCCCTGTGGCATCAGCTAAGCAACACTCACGCTAACAAATAGGCATGCTAGCAGCACAGCCATCCGTAGCAGCTAGCGATAGCAGGCTCCATCGCAGGGTGCGGGCACATGTTCCACCAGAGAGCATCAGATAAAGATGGTTGTGGCGGAGGGGAGAGAGGGAGGGAGGGAGGGAGGGATGGCGTGCGTTGAAGGCAGCGACTGAACCGACAGTGAGATTGGTTTTCAATTCCTGCCCGTGATCCTGTCAGACAAATTGAGCGCGGTGGCCAATTATTCCCTCTGCCAATTAACCTTGGTGGCAGTGCTCCTCTCTGCTGCGGCCTGCCAAATCTGCTCGTGGCGTCGTGTTTCTTCCAGCATGCTGATGGAAACAGACAGCGGAGATCTCTGCCGCGGAAAAGTTTGCGCTGGGCTTATGATGTGTAATCCGTACGAACGCTCTTCGGTTTGACATGTGGTTGTTTGATCCATCACCACCACCGACGCCTGGAGCTGGGGTTTACGTCATGCGGTGAGGAGTTTCACTTCCGGAGTAATGGAAATGTATACAATTAATAAAAAATGTATTCAAATTTTGTCAGTGAATAGGAAACAGCCTCTGTTGACTTACGTGATGCATAATTGGTAAACTGCAGAATGCAGAGCAAAAGGTTGATATTTGTTATTTCTAATTGGGATACTCCTCTGCTTTTCATGGCTCGATTTTGTGAGTCAAGAAACGTGGTATCCATCACATGTTTTAGAGTCATGTTGGGTGATTGCCAGTAATGCCATTATAAGAAATTATGAAAAGGCTTAGTGAATGCAAAACAAGTTCTGAAACTCCATGTAATGTAGAGATTGAGAACTATTTTCAACGTAGGGTCAGCGCCCAAATACAAATAGGCCTAACTGTAATTTCGTACTGTTTAAATTTTTTCTTTCAAATGTCCAAACTTTATTCAAAAACCATGAACCTATTTATTGAATTGTATTGTTTTATTCAAGGGCTATCCTCACTTTGACCCACCGAAAAGGGACAAAAAAACTATTTTTTTGTTTGTTCAGCTCTTTCCCTGGCTCTCATAGACCACAGATACAGGGCCGGTGTTCGCATGGGCGTCAGTTTGGTTTGAAATGTGCTGGGGACAGAGACGCATTCGGAAATGCATTTTCAGAAGTGCTGGGTACAATGAGGATGCACTCTTTTTTCTCTCTTTAGTGCTGGTAATGAAAGGTTCTGAAAGACAGCTACCCATGTAGCTAATTACTAAGGAATAAAATGTATACAAATTCTGTCTGGCACGTTTTATGAAGAAAACGTTTCCAAAAAGCATCGGACATATGACCCACTATCTGCTCCATGTAGGCTATCCAATGTGTGACATGATGTGGCTAAGCTAACAACATAACCAAGAGGAGCTAGGAAAGGAAATTAACTGCGTGTTTAAGTTCAGAAGGGCCAAAAGTGTGGCTACACACAACACACAACAAACAAATATTTGTTGCACAGCTGAACACTGTATCCCATCGTGAGCTGGCTGTTCTCAATTCACAACACTCATTCCATCAAAACTAGCCTACATCAGGCATTCTGATCAAAACTCATGCACTCCCCTCCCCCCCCCCCCCCACAATTATTCCAGAATTCAAGCAATGCAAGAATGACCAAAAGTCACTTTGTGTCAACAAAAGACCGACTCCACCGACTATCATTGCAAGTTAAAACAGCTGACCACTTGAGTGCAAAAAAACACAAAAGACCTCGCCACAGCCAGCAAACAAGCAATAAATATTGCGGCTTAACTTTATTTATGTGGCGGTGGTCTGCAGATGCATACCGTGGTGTAGCCTACCACATCCATTTAGTTCAACAGGTTATCGTTCTGATAATGTCCATGGTATAGCATGCTCTGGTGCTTTTTACCTATGTATTCAGGCTAAAATGACTTGATTGTCTGATGCCTAATTATCTAGGCCAAAGAGTATTGGTATCATTAATAATGGCTACTTGTCAAATCGAAAAAATAACTTCACACAGTGTGTCTTTTTCCAATGTATTTTTTATCATTCGTAGCGTTGATCAGCAGAGAAATAGTTTGCCAAAGTCGTTGACGTCGCTTAGCAACCGAATACGCTGGGGTTGATAGTAACTAGAAAATACATTTCCTGTAGAAAATGCGATGAGTGCTGCAGTGCAAAGTGAGGTTGAAAATAGTTTAATACGTAAAGAGACGTTAAATAGATACAAGTGTGTAGATTTGTTAATTGGTTTGAACGAAAATAAAATGTTAAATTGATTTAGTTATGTTACTTCTACAGTTGAAGTACCAGTTTACCTCCTAAGAAATGACAACAATTAACAAATTCAATGGTGATCAAGTGAAGGGATTTGAACAAAAGTTCACCAACCACTTCTCAGTTATTTAGAAAGGAAGAAAGTTAAGTTGGGAACAGAGGAGAGATCTGGAAAGGACATGAGAGCCGAGGAGAGGAGATTAGAAGACTACTGGAGTGCAGGGAGGTGGAGGCGAGAACTGGAGAAGAGCTTTGAAGAAAGGATAGGAGAAGAGACGTGTGAGACCAGGGGAGAAGAAAAGAGATGCTTAGAGAGGAGAACCCAGAGCAGAGCAGGAGAGACCTGGAGAGAAGAGAGGAGCAAAGGAGAGAGGAGAGGAGAAAGATGACTGGAGAGCAGGGGAGAAGATAACCAAGAGCGAAGAGAAAAGCAGGCCGGAGGCGAGAAGAGAGAAAATTGATTTATAGAGACACGTTGCCAGCAGGGAGCAGAATGATAAACAATGCACTGATACACTGACAATTCCTGATTGTTGCGTTAATGTTATAAAACTTCTGAAGCCATACAAGGGAAGCTATTGAGAGAAGTTTATTCATTTCTTCAGGTACATCAGGTGGGCCTGAGTGTGCCTGGGAAATGTTTAGATAAACAAAGACAAACTTTGTATTTCTGTTACCAGGAGACGAGAGGAGATGAGAGACATGAGAAGAGAGAGGTGGAGAGGAAAGGCCTGGAGAGGTTAAGTAAAGAGAAAAGAGACTCACAGACAATATGAATAAGTAAGGAGACGTAATAGACAAAAAAAGACTGAGATACATTTAGCTGTTGGTGCATAGATTCTCAGATTAAATAAAATAAAAGTTCATAAGAAAGTCGTTTCAGAGCGTTATATTTCCTTTTGTGTCATAATTACTCTCAGATTTAACAAGTACAACATGACATGCCCCGGGGATCAGGTAGGGCTGGTGGGGAGGAGATAGGACCACAGGAGATAAGGAGGCAGAGCACAGGAGACTGCTGAGCACTAAATTTGTGTTAATGTAACTAAGAACAACAATTTGCTAAACCGTGAACACATTATCCATAATCTCTGCCATTTTATACAATGAAACGGTTAATAAGAAAGAAACTGGCAATTTAATACAATACATGATTAGGCATAATAAAATAAAAAGCTCACCCCATGAGTTTCAATCTTTTTATATTTTCGAAACAAAGGAAATAATTTGAATGTTTCTTGGGGAATGGTGCCTCCCTCCCCATGCCCGGCCTGTTGCCAGTGTTGTTGCTGTTCTTTTGTAGTTTGACTTGTTTTACATGTAAAAGCTGCAGCTTGATCCCGAGTACTCCACAAAGATATTCCTCTGGTACAGATTATCTGAGGTGATTCGTAATCAGCCTTAAATGTACTGTAAGTCACTTTGGACGAGTGATTGAAATTTACGATACATTCAATCAGTCTTTTCCCGGATGCTTGACCAATCATGCCACTGTATTTGTGGATCAGGGCCAAGAGATAATGATTGTGATTTTCGAAGTGGCCCCGGTTATTACCACCATTTATCAAAAACATGAGCAGCCCTAAAACTTATTGGCTGTTGCACTGGGGCTCACACATCATTTGCTGTGACATCCACCTTGAGGAAATGTATCTGAAAAACATGGCCTTTTGTTGATGAACCAATTTACCAGACACTTAACAGATGTCCAAAAATGGACTTCATTGATTCCAGTCACATGTCATTAAGCAGCACCTGGAGCAGATAGGGGATAAGCGATCTTACTCTTGGGACACCTACGGTTAAAAATGTGAATATTGGGAATCGAACCCAGAACCTTTCAGTTGGGGGTCAAACATCGTAACCAATACTAGACCAGCCTTAGTGTGTGTCCAACTGTGCCATACTTCCTCCGCCTTCCAGGCTGTCACTGGTGAGTCTCGGGATTTGAAGTCCAACTTTACTTCAACGCCACCAACTAAAAGCCCTTTTCTGTTTAGCGGTACTGGACAGAGCAAGGCAGTTCACCACGATGCATGGATGTCATAGACATGATCTGATTTACCAACACTAATGTTTCACTGAGAGATGTCGAGTTGCAAGGTGTATCCCTCTAATGGCGCATTTCCACTAGCACGGCTCGGCTCGGTACGGCTCGGCTCGGCGCGCTATTGCGTGTTTCCACTAGCACGCAGTACCTGCAACCGGGTACATTTTGGTATCACCGCAGCCCTGGTTCCAAGCGAGCCGAAGCGTTACTAAAACGTGACGTCAGCCGACTGCCTTCCACTGATTGGCCGATGAGTGTCGTCACTGGAAGCATCATAACCGCGCGACTTTTCAATAGTGTTTTGTCTCGCGGCCCGGAGTCTTCTCTGGCTCTCTTCTCTTGCCTTCTGTGCGACAAAAAGCCACAGGGTGAGCAGCAACACGATCGCCTCCATGCTGTCCTCCTCTGATGTTGTTGTTGTTGTTGTTCTGGTCTTCCGGATTTGTACGTTGCTCGGCGCCGTGTAAATGACGTCACAGCGGTTTCGCGCAGCCGTGTTATGACGACCCCGCCCACGTCGAGGAGGCACCAGTTGTAATGGAAACACAACCAAACCGAGCCGAGCCGAGCCGTGCCGAGCCGTATCGAGCCGAGCCGTGCTAGTGGAAATGCGCCAGACGACAACATGAATGTCAGTTACAGTGCAGGGGCTTCCACCTCGGCCGTGGGGGCGATCTGGCCTGTGGGCCTCCAAGCGATCAAGCTGTGATGAGGAAATGTGGCATATTTAATAAGTATTAACACTATTAGGCAACTAATGAGGTTGGGGGGTGCTTCACGCACTCAGATTAACCCCTTGAATGTAATCAGGGGAGGAAGACAGGTGGATGGATCTCTTCATTAGAGCGGGACTTCATCAAGGGTCAGGAGAGACTGGCTACTTCCTCAGCTAATAAGCTAACACGCCGCACGCTGGGCTTTGGATTGGGAGGACGAGCGGAAGAAGACGAAAATAATGAGTTTTAACAAAAAAATCATTTAATGACTCCATTTGTTAGGTCAAACATATTAGCAGAGTGTTTGCCTCTCATCTGGGTAGCGCTGGTTTAATTTAATATGTGGTTGAAGCAGAATGAGGTGTCGCTGGTTCATTATGATTGTACTTTGGTTTTCATATGATTTCAAGGTGATAATTCAAAATTCTTAATGACCCGTTTTTTTATTTTTCATTCTGGTTTAATATTCAGGCCAAGATTGAAATTAAATCGATCTATTTTTCCAATGATACAATGGGTTCAGATATTTAAAGTATTCAAACATCCGCTGTGTGTATGTATATATATATATATACACACTGTATATAAAGTACATGTGAGAGAGTAATATGCATTCATTCAGCTAAATTAAAGGAAGGATAGGCTAATGCAAGATGAAACTGGCGTTTACAACACCAACTTGCATGACTGCTGTTTTTTTACATTGAAAAATAGCTGGTTCAGACAACACGATTCTCAGACATTCCTCCACGATTTAACATGTCACACTATACGATCACAGAGCCAGGAAATCAGGCCTTGTCTCGTCGGAAGACTGGCCACACTACAAGATTCGAGGGTGCGATGCTCTATACTTTGTATCATTCACGTTTACAAGATATTTAGAACTGACATAAAAGTTTTTTACATTTTTGTCATAAAGGTTCCAGTAGTTTTTATATCTGCTCAATGCAGCAACTCCTCACAGTAGTTGCGTTGCGAGTGACATGAGCGATATAAAGCACCCGCCGCAACAACGTAGCCTAGCAACAGAGCGTCAACAATGGATCCCGAGTACCTAGCACTAGGCGGGGGTTTAGGTTTATGATGAGGTTATGGCTATTAGCACGTCAACAGCTGTCGGCTCCAAACTTACCAGGTAGGTCAAGGGCGTCGGCTATTTCTCGCCAAGGCTGTCCCTTCACCCTTCATCCTAAAGAGGAATAAAAAGCAAACAACTGTAATGAATTTCTGGCGGTGTGTTGGAGCAGCCCCACAGGGAAAGCAGAAAAACATAATCACACACACTGAGACACCCGTCCTCTTTTGTCACTTAAAATACCCTTTTGCCAGACACCAACCTCGGGCACAAAGGTGTTATGTTGCATACATATAAAGCCAACAGAAGCCATACAGTTCTTCCTCGCTCCCCTACCCCTACCCCTCCTTAATCAGCTTTGTCAACAGCTTTGCTGTTTGGGGGGTGGGGGGTGCAAAATCTCAAACACTTTTTCCGGCCTTTTGGCAAGAACAATATGCAATCACTGCTATGAAAGGAAAGCGTGTTTCACAGAGCTGCTGCACACCTCCACATCGAGTGGGATAGATTAGAGACAAGGAGCTTAAGGCTTGAAAAGCACAAATGAGATTTCTTAGAGCCTTTGCTTGAGATGCTCTTTCTTGTGCCAGACTTATGGGGTTGCCAGCAACACCTCACTTCGGGACACTGCAGCGCAGCACATAAACACCTCATGCAGCGGTGATCCGTTGCTCGTGCACGCTGTGCACGGCTCCGTTTCGACGGAGGCCGGGGCGAGCTGTGAGCCACCCGTCGCTGCCGTCGTCTTCACAGCTCGATGGAGGACATTCTGTGGCGGATTTGTGGTGGCTTTGATGAAGTTTGATAAGGACGATAAAAGAGACTTCTCAGGTTAGGTTCACTGCATTTGACTTGGCTTACCTGTTAGACTGGTTTTTTAACATCAAACTGGGCTTGTCATTTTTTATTAAGTTTTTAACTAGACTGGGGCTTGTGACTTTGCACCGGGGCTTGTCATTTAAGACTCAACTTGTAGTTTAGACTTGGGCTCGTGACTTAAGACTTTAGTTTGTAACTCTATACTGGACGAGTACCGTAGTTTATTACAATTGCTTTGCTCAGAAAGAATTGACTAAATTAAAATAATTAAATAATACAACAAAAAATATAAAACACAGGGGTATAAAGAGGAATATACAAATAAAATACCAAAATAATATAAAACTGTTAAGTGAGCGAAGGTTATGTACTTTGAATGTAATTGGCTCAAGGTAATAAAAGGAATATTGAATATAGAAAATTTCGAGGCACTGCACATTTTAATGTTTCCACTGGGCTTGTTACATGGGGATAAAATATCAAATAATGCCAACAATAAAAAACGTTATACTGATATCCATCGCTTAGTATTCTAGTGAGGCTTCTGGTAAATACTGTGTGCATGATGGAATAGCAGGACATATCTTCAGAGCGATAGGAGTAGGGTTTCCTGCTGTGTCCGAACCATCTCAAACATCACTCCCCCTTGCCTCACCAGCATTGCAGTCCTCAGCAAAATCAGTGCCCTCCATCCATCCAGGAAACTATTTTTGAGTGAGGTGGCAGTCATACAAAGGGAATGGCTTAGGCCTACTTCTTTCATGGTGTGACCCCCGGACATATCTATTAATCGTTGCCTATGTGATCGCGGTCCTCATTCCACTGTATTCTAATCACCGTCGTGGTCACGGTTCACTGAATGTGAGGGTGTGTTGGAGTAATTGCCACGACTTAGGAAATAATATCCCACTCCTATCTTTAGGTGAACTATTACTTAATGGTAAATTAGTTTGTTGTAATAAAGGATCCTCTTGTGCAAATGTTTAAATGAGAACAATATGGAGTCATTTTTTTTATTAAATATGCACGCCAGCGTTCTAAAATTGCATTACAAAAAGTATTTCCTCTGACAGCCATTTGCACAAAAAACACCTTTAAGAAAATCAAACCAACACGTAAAAGTATTACTTTCATTAAATGTATTCTGAAAACAGTGTAATCACCTGTGAGGAACTATTCAAATATTCATGAAGCAATAATGATTTAATTGCTGTTGTTCATCATTATAATAGCACCCTATAATAATGCTACAAACATAGATTATAATAAAGTAAAAAAATATATATTAGCATAATGGCTTATAATACAGACTGATGTAGTGGTAGTTTGATTGAATTTAGGTTTTCAAACATAATGAATATTAACTTAAACCCTACTCACAGTGCATCAACGTGTCTGTTTTATCTTAGATCTTTTCATCCATTTTAATAACAACAATTGAATGGGAACTATTTCTGCCCTGAAACCTACAATTCACACCAGAAAATTGACACTGCTACTATAAAGCCGATGATTTCATCTGTTCTTTCCCTGATTAAAACCCAGTGACAATGATAGATGATCCATTACATTATATAGTATTAGAATGATTGCTTCAAAATTCAGGAAGATGTAGCAATAATGTTGTCTAAGCTAAGCTGTGTTCCCTTAAAGTTAGCTGTAGTAGCTAATAGTGATACAGCATTAAACCGAAAAAAAACCTGCCTTGGATCCCGACATGGGTTGATTTGCTCGGTGGTGACACCTTTATTGATAATATGTGACGCCACGGATAGAGCAATGTCAGCCGCCAGCAGAATTGATCTTCGTACCAAGTTCACAATCAAGGCTGCGACGCGACGCCTCATCATTCACAATGACAAAGTGATTAAGCGGTGTCAAAGTGTTTTCCCTCGCCGCGAAGCTAATGAAAAAAGAGCTAACGCACTGCAAGGCGTTGAGTACCCAAGCGTGTTTCGCTCCGTGAGAAAGTACTGGGGGTTTTCGGTGAGACGATGTTGGGATGCTTGTTTTCCATTTCCCCAAACCTTTTATTTTTTATTTTTCCTCGATCAGTTTGGAACAAAACGAACCCTGACTTTGGTGCGTTTGGACGTGTCTTGTATTAGTAGAAAGAGAGAGCAAACGAATAAAACAAAAAAGATTGTTCCCAGGATCCGATAGTTCCTGTGTTCCAGTTTTCTTTTAAAGTGCACTATCTCCCCCAGTCTACAGCTCATTTCTAAGTGTCATTAACGGAACGGCAGTCTTTTGAAGTGACTATTATCTTTTGTCGTCCAATGTATCGTATCGCAGCTTATCGGTTGAAGTGACTTCACCTTTTCCTTCTGGTTGGTTTGCATGAGAATGCCTTTGAGCCGAGCCTAATGTATAATGAGGTGTAAGTAGGCCCTCTGAAGATGTAAACACACGCAGGCCGCTGGACAGCCTCCCCTCGTCTCCTTAGCCTTCTGCCTTCAAAGAGCTACGCACCATAATAGTACAGCATCTCTATTCTCTGCAACGTTGAAGATCAAAGGCCCACGTGCACAGGCTCTCTCTCTCTCCCTCCCTCTCCCCCTCCCTCCCTCTCTCTCCCTCCCTCTCCCTCCCCATCCCTCCCCGTCCCTCCCTCTCCCTCTCTCCCTCTCCCACAGGCTCTCTCTCTCTCTCTCTCTCTCTCTCTCTCTCTCTCTCTCTCCTCTCTCTCTCTCTCTCTCTCTCTCTCTCTCTCTCTCTCTCTCTCTCTCTCTCTCTCTCTCTCTCGCTCTCTCTCTCTCTCGCTCGCTCTCTCTCTCTCTCGCTCGCTTCCTCTCCCTCTCCCTCTCCCTCTCCATCCATCTTCTTAACACTTCTCCCTCTCCAACTCTGTCTACTTTCACTCTCTTACTTACCCCTTCTTTATGTATCGTTCTTCCGTTTTTAAATCTTTCCTACACTCAATCGATGTATCTTTATGCCTGCCTGTACCTATGTTTGTAAATGTATTACTCTCCAATAACATCCAACATTAACATCTAATAATATCCATACAGAGTTGAAGAACTGTTTATCGTTACATCGAAAATGCTCCCCAACATCACATTTCAAAGAGAAAGAAATTCAACCATGCATGTTTGAACGAGTGTTATTAAAAGTTTTAATATCATATTGCTGCGATTCTAAGTTGCCATCTCTTTCCTAAATGAGTGTAGGGACAGGGCAGGAGCAGACAAAATGGACATGTTGATTCTGTTTCTGTCATATTATTCAATCTACTTTCCAATTTAGGTTCTGTCAGGCGGCAGATGAATTCAAACCTTATGGCGAACGGTGAAACTGGTGGCAATACATAGATAGCTAATTAAACATGCGCATAAGCTCTATTGAAACTGCCTCAGAATTTCTTCCCATGTAGCTCAACAAATTAGACCCCCTGCGCATTGTCAATTACCTTCCTCCGACAGTGGCCTGTTGCATATTGAAGAGGACACGCAGAAGACATTCCTCTGTCAAATCGCCAGTTACTTTTTCCAAAATTTTCTTCCGTTTTTGGGGTTTGAATTTCATCGTGTTTTTGGCCCATCCCCATCCTCATAAGACATTTGCGCTAAAATCCAAGGGTGCTGCTATGTAAGAGGTAACTTCAATCCAGATTCTGAGCAACAGGGTTAACAACACCCCCCCCCCCCCCATCCCAGACGGCTAGCGGCTAAACGCAAACGCTACGGTGCGAGGGGGAGACGCAGTCCGGGATCCATCCATCAGGGAGTTAACTGTCAGTCGATTGGGAGGAGGTGAAATGAATTTGAGTTAACTGTCAGATGATTGGATGGAGGGGAAATGAATATGTGTGGGCGTATGCTAAGCAGCCAGAGCCCAGGTGGACGCAACGGAGACACGCGGAAACGCGGGTCAATTAGGCGTGACTCCCACCTGTGTTGGAACGCACATTCATTTCTATTTAACGGCCGGGAAAATGAAAGTTCATCGGGCAATATTGTTGTGGAGAGGAGACAGATGGGGACAGCGTTTAAAAATAGTATCAGTGGGAGGGGAGATTTTTGTTTTTTTGGTCTGCAGAAGATTACTTCATCAGAATACGTCAGACAGCAGGGGGGGGGGGTAAATACAGACTGGGATTGCCTCATTAATAACGTTACATTATGCATGTAACTGTTTAATTTTATTTAAAAGAAATGTGTTTGCAGTGCTTTGCTGACATTACCTTTTTCGTTTTTTTTTATCTTACCTAAAATGGTCAACCTGATCTCACAGGAATCCGTGAAATGACTACGGACGCTTAACTCAAAATCCGTGGGATCATCACGGAAACCGCCGATTGATATGTGATATGAGCATGGAATTTGCTCAAATGTAAGTTAATGACACTGATATTCCGTGGCACACACACACAGATCCCCGTTTCGGTCCAACAATGAGGCTACAAAAAGTCTGTGGGATGCAGAAACTGGTGGTAAATGGACTATTTATAGCGCTTTTATCCAAAGCTCTTTACAATTAATACCTCACATTCACAAACCTGCTCGTCGGGAGCAGTTAGGGTTTTTTTTCTTGCTTAAGGACACTTCGACATGCTGCCGGGAGGAGCTGGACTCGAACCGGGAACCTTCCGATTGCCAGGAGACTACTCTACCTCCCAAGGCTCCCATGACCCCCTGTTGATTCACGTTTGCGGTGACTTCAATCTGTGTGTGTGCCACGGAATATCAGTGTCATTAACTTGCATTGAGCAAATTCCGTGCGCATATCACGGAAATCGGCGTGTTTCCGTGATGATCCCACGGATTTTGAGTTAAGCGTCCGTAGTCATTTCACGGATTCCTGTGAGACCAGGTTGAAGATGGTGCAATGAGAGTCAAAAATGACAGTGAAAAACACCAAACGATATGCTCACATATCTTTACGAACAATTAGTTTATGATAAATTTGATAACCGTGAGGAGGAGTATGTGTACATCATTAGGAATCACATTAGGGGACATTATACGCCCGTTATGCGGCCCACATTAAGGGGCCACAACCTATCTATTATTGGTCATTTAAGCACCTCGACAGATAGGCGGTTTTCTTAATTGGCCTTAAAATGCTCATTCTCAATGCACCAACATGTTTCACTGACAGTTAATGAAGGAACAACTTATACATTTCTTAACACGCTCAATTAAATTAAGGATTATATCTATAATACGGTCTGTCTGTCTGTCTGTCTGTCTGTCTGTCTGTCTGTCTGTCTGTCTGTCTGTCTGTCTGTCTGTCTGTCTGTCTGTCTGTCTGTCTGTCTGTCTGTCTGTCTGTCTGTCTGTCTGTCTGTCTGTCTGTCTGTCTGTCTGTCTGTCTGTCTGTCTGTCTGTCTCTCTCTCTCTCTCTCTCTCTCTCTCTCTCTCTCTCTCTCTCTCTCTCTCTCTCTCTCTCTCTCTCTCTCTCTCTCTCTCTCTCTCTCTCATCAAAGCTATTCAAAACTAGAAAGCTGGATGTTAGGGCGATATAAGTCATTTGCTTTATATAATGAGTCTATACTCATGGTGCACTGGCTTTTACTCTTTCCCCACTGTGCACAAACAGCAGCAATTAGACGACAAAATGTACCGAAAGAAAGTCATTTATCTCAAACATTCGGGGGAGGAACCCAATTACACCCTAGGATGTTCTTTGTTGCCTCACACAGAGAAAGCACTACAGTCGAGTGTAAGGTTTTCTGGGAAAAAATAGGAAGCTTGACTGGTTTAAAACGTGTTACTAGCAGCTTATTGTCATTTAGTGAGATACAGGGACTCCAGACCAACCTGGAACACTGGTTTGTTTGTGTATACTATAGGAGTGTGCTGTACACTTTAGGTTTATTTTTATTGGTTTTTACCACCACCACCTTCTACTGCAACTTGCATGCAAGTTGCAAGTCTAGAGGCTCTTTAAGACTTCATGAGAGGACTTATTAAGGCAAATGGATATCAGATGACATGACATTAAAGATTTGAAACTACAGTGTAGAATGTAATTTAGAGTGCATTTTATTTGTGTGATTTCATTAACTTGAATTTGAATCCTTATTCAAGTCAGACATATGAGAGGAAACTTCTTGTTTAATACCTTAATTTCCCTTTTAATAAAATGCCATATCATGTTGTTATAATGTTAGTTTCGTTAACAAGCGTCACAAACATGCATCAGGAAACTACATTGATCATATCGTGTTTTAAAATGGAAAAAGAAAGATTTTTTTTAGGAAATCTTTTGCATACTGATTTGTATAATGTCTGTGGAAGTTAACTAATAGCGTGAAAAAGTCAATTTCAATTTCATGCTGTCGTTCACACTCGCATATTGCTTCCTGCGTATCCCCTGAGATGCTCTGTCTCCTGTAACAAACTGTGTGTGTGTGAGTTGTTATATTGAGCAGTGACAGACTGGAGTTGGATGTACTGTTGTTGGATGCTTTGATGTTGGATGAAATAATGTTGGATGAATTGATGCTGGATGCATTATTGTTGAATGTATTGATGCTGGGTGTATTGATGTAATGTTTTTGGATGAATTCATGTTGGATGGATAAATGTTTTTTTTAATGTTGGATTCATTCATGTTGTGTGCATTGATGCTGGATGGATGAATGTATTGATTTTGGATGAATTCATGTTGGATGTTTAATTTTTGGCTGTTTCTATGTTGGATGTTTTAAATCTGGAAGTAGCAATGTTGCATATATTGATGTTGAATATTTGATAACTATTTGGTACTCACCTCTTCCCTCCCTAATTGGATACTTAGGATAAACCGCAGGCTAGTGAACTTTATTGTTATAATATGATCAATCAGGAGATGAATCATAGTAAAGAGTATTCACAGAGAAAGATGCTAAATGGTATTTTAGGTAGCACTGCTGGCACTAGTATTATTGCCATATTATAAGTTGCTCAGCCCTAATTATTTGACTTAGCATTTTTCGATAACCGCAAAGTGCCGTTAACATAAAATGTTCTAAATAAAACTTGAGAACATTTTAATGAGGGCCTGAGGAGACTCAGATCTCCGGGATCGGAAAGCCAGCTATAATAACTTTGTTTACGTTCCTAGAGCAACAACAAACAGTTGCAGTGAGTGGTCCTGGAGATGTTTTTCCACCTGACATCTTTCCGGCGTGCATGCCCCAAACGTCCACCTAGTTGGCCGCCGTGTCGACAAGATGTCATCGGCCCATGATGTTGGCTGATACAAACCCAGGGAGGTTTGTTTCGGTGCAGACTGGCAGATTTTTGACCTGATTACTGCAGGACAAACTGCCAATGAAACATGCCTCTCCACCCACTTCATTAAAATCCTGGCAACACGCCTCCCGTTCCCCTCTCCCTGAAATAATGGCAGTACTTTTGATTCAGCAGCAGCGCTTGTAGTGCATGTGTGTAGTGCACGTGAGTCGTGCTCTGGCGTCTCTGGCCACGTTCGAAAGTGCAAATAAATTTGATGGGTTAGTACGTCTATTTAATATTTATTTGAATGATCTACATTTTTTATTTCCTATAACGATGGAACTCATTTCATAGCAAAAACAGAACCCGTTTTGGCAGCATTATGAACTCATCAACAGAATTCCCCTTCTCGGTTTCCTCCTCTTCCTCAGGTCCTATGGAGATTTGGTTCTTAGGATTCTGCCAGAACCGGGAACTAAAGGAGGATTTATGAAGGAGCCACAGAGACACAAAGACAGACGGATGGACGGATGGATGGACAGGTGGGCAGATGGGCGGACAGGCGGGCGGGGAGACTGTCGGACAGAAAGACAAACAGACAGACCTATGTAGAAAGACAGATGGACAAACATATATATATATATATATATATATATATATATTATATATATATATATATATATATATATATATATATATATATATATATATATATACATACATGAGTCTATCTTCCTCCGACCGGCCCCTCCACCACCACCACTACCCTGTTGGGGGCCCGTTGGGGGCCCATTAGGGGCCCAGGACAGGCGGGGGTCTGGGGGAGCACATCATTCCAAGCGGGACCCCCCCTGAGTGTAAACAGAACAAGTCTCAGCGATGGATGGTGACGGTGTGGGTAATGGTAGGCTATCTCTGTGCCTGTCTGACTTCTGTTCAAACACTTCGCTCCTCCCTGAGGCCTGCAGATAAAAACCTCATCACAGGAAGAGGTGTGACTGCTGCTGCTGCTGCTGCTGCTGATGGTGGTGGTGGTGGTGGAGGCCAGGGTGGTGTTTGGTGTTTGCTTGGGGGGGGGGGGGGGGGGGGGGTTGCAAGGAGGGAGGGGTGCTGGTGGCGGTGGGGGTTATCCTACGGGAGGGAGTTTCATCTCAGAGTACATTACCGATACACGGCTAGTCGCCTCGCCTGTAATTCAGGCGCCCATTATGTCTAGCATGGTTCAATTGATTTTGACAATAAAGGCTTCTATATCGTTCTCACTTTCATTCATTTACGGGGATAATGAATGTGTCTAATTAGGATTCCCATTACAAGACAGCAGCTGTTGGTAGCTCCGTGCTGATAATGGACTTAGATCGGACCCAGATAAATTTGCTCTGTTGATTAGATTGGTATATGTGCTCAGCTGTTAAGTTTTGACTTTGTTCTTTTACATTTCGCTAGCGCGCTAGCGTTGCGCGCCCCCCCCCCCAGTCAAGCAATGGTTAAATTCAAGTCCATCAACTCTTCTTCTATCGAAGATACAGGCCTGCCGCATTAAATTACAACATATTTCTTTTACTGTGGCTAGATTGGCAGCTGCCTGTTAACATAAATTGCCGTAACTCGATCACCATATTGATCCGGGAATAAATTGTTAAAATTGCGCACAGTTGTTAGCCTTGCAAACATCTCCATGAGTCATATCCGATTAATGAGCATCTGCCCAAATATTGGTACATTTCTGAGCAAAAGATCTGGGTTTGAAATGCAATATTGCCAACCTAAATAACTGAACATCACTTTTTACAGTGTTGTTTAGTGTGTTGTGATTATCGAGTCATATGTTTATTACACAGCAGCAATTATTAAAGCCTGTTCTCAGTTCCTCAAAATGGGGGCTGAATACAGCATCACTTCCAGCGAGTCATGGCATAAATGTAGGCCAAGTGATTTGGTTTAGCACCTTTATTCTATCGTAAAAGGTCTCACAGCAGTACTATTCAATATAAATCCCCCTGAAATACAATAAGAAAAACCTACTTGTGGTCATCTGAATTTAGTTGTCAGAGTGATTATTTATGTGACATTTCGCACTTTCTTCGATTCATAAAAAAAAACACGGGAAGTGAAGAGGTTGAGCTTGAATAGCAATGAGTAGTACCTGGTGGAATGTTCTGGTGACCTTTTCTAATTGAGTGGTGTGGAACTTTTAAATGAGGTTACACTTTGGTATAAGAAATGGCACCTCCATACAGACGTGGTGTTGGGGTGCGGGTTAAATGTGAATGACCTTAAATGTGGGGAAATGGAGAGAGAGAGAGAGAGGAGAGAGAGAGAGAGAGAGAGAGAGAGAGAGAGAGAGAGAGAGAGAGAGAGAGAGAGAGAGAGAGAGAGAGAGAGAGAGAGAGAGAGAGAGAGAGAGAGAGAGTATAGGGGAGAGAGTGATTGAGAGGGGGTGGGTGTGTGTTGAGCAGGGAAAGAAAACCACTTATAAAATGGATTAAGCAGCCAAGGAAACCTTAAGAAAGTATTTTGTGTTTTTAAGTCTAATATTAGCCACACAAAGAAACCTGCATCCCTAAAAGAACAGCTTAATGCTCATAAAGGCTCCATTCAAAGAAGTATATTGAAGTTGTATTGCATCTTAAGTCTTGAAGCCTTTTTGAAGCCTTTTCTTTGGAGATTTTCAGGGGCAAAGAGTACTTGCTTGAGCTGCTAAAGTAGGTTAGCATCTTTGTGAACAGGCAACCAAATTTGATACCATACATACATGAAGTACAATAGGGTACTTCAGGGTATTGTCTGCAGCTCCCAGGGTAACACATTAACAAGGGAGGAACAGATGAAGTTGAATGAACACCTCTTCAACAGAACATGAGTGGATGCAGAGTGGGTTTTATGTTTTCTCCCTCCTGCTTACAAATTATGTATTTACCTTCTGCACAGGATGTGTGAAACATACAGTGTTGCTCTCAGTATCGTTTGTGTTTGGAACACACCCAGTGGCATATCTGTTGCCCTGGTGACAGATACCAGAACTCCATATTTGGAAGTGAGCAATGATCATTGGGTGAAGTTGGGAGGGGGTGGCAAGATTTAACAGAGAAATTGAGACAGTGACAGATCTGAATTCATTTATTTAGGTAAGTATGAATAGTGTGGGCCTAACGCTGATGTATCCATGTTCCTTGGCCAGTGTAAATACTCCATAACGGTAGCTAATGAGGGCTAATGAAGTATGCCTGCACCGCTGACCTCTGAGGATGCTCCGTTTCGCACATTCAACCGATTTAAAATAGGCACCAAGTATTTTTAAACAAGCACCATTGCCCCTCAATTGACTAATTATTTAACGAGAAAGCTTTGAAATATTTTACAGATTTTTTTAACAGTTTAGGTATCGCAAAAAAAAAAGAATTACTAAAGGATTATAACAGCGTTGAATCTTTCCTCCCCAGTTAACTTCCACCAGACCTAAGTATGAAAAAAATGACAAACATATCGCACATTTTTTTTCTTCTGCTACAGTTTTATCCCCCGGGCCAAAACGACGGGCAGCAGTGGGCGCGGCTAAAGTGCAACAGCGCAGTAGGGGTGGCCGTGGGTTTTGCCGCTGGAGGCGAGAGTTTTCCACGGACTCCCCCTGACACCGGGGCGGCGTATTATTAGCCATACTGATCTAATTTACAAAGTGATTGATTTTGTCTGATGTGCGTGTGGAGCACAGCGATATACAGGCAGTGGCAGGGCACCCTAGGGTGATCACCAACACGCACGCACACGCACACATGCACAAGCAGACAAACACACACACACACACACACACACACACACACACACACACACACACACACACACACACACACACACACACACACACACACACACACACACACACACACACACACACACGTCACAAACACCATCCCCACCTACGCAGTGCTATCATCACTAAAGCTCGGTTTGTAGGGGATTCCACCGTCAAAGGTTGTCAAAGAGACAGGGAGAATACTGAGAGAAAAGAATAGAGGAAGATAGTGGCCAGGAAATACCAGGGATCTAGCAAACCGGCTGCTTGGGAAACGCAAATACTTAAGACTCTGAGGAACACGCGAGGATGAGGCCAACAACAGGAACTAAAGACGAATATTATAATAAGAATAAAATAATCTAATAATTGTATTCATTTTGTTATGTGTGCTATCAATAGTGTGCACACTTATATGATTCAATAGTTGTAATGATTTCAAAATGAAATGGCATTCATTTTAATTAAATCCTGATTTAATTATGATCGGTTCAATGCTCTTGAGACAATGTACTTGTTTATCGTTGAAGCAATGCCAGTGCTATACGCTAGCTAGGTGGCTGGTTAGTGTTTCACTCAGCCAGGTGGCTTTTACTGGGCTCCCCCAGACCGAGGGTGGTGGTGTTGAAACCGTTTTATTGCAGAGGATGTGTATAGTGATACAGAGCAGGAGATGTAACATGCTACCATGGCGGAAATCTGTCCTTGAGTGTGTGAGGTGGCTTAACCTGTGCACATTGATTTCTCAAGGCACAACAGATGTACTGCCTCGCCCAGCCCCAGAGTCAAATCAGTCTGACTCGGCCAGGGGATGGCTGCTTAAACCAGCCATCATCCACTCGGAGCACCACAATCATGTTTGTTCTCAATAGATTACTTATTTCCGTTTCATTGCATTCTGATTAAATATATTCTAAATAAATATAAACTAAATATCTGAAACAAATACTCTCCCGCCCTCTCACACACACACACACACACACACACACACACACACACACACACACACACACACACACACACACACACACACACACACACACACACACACACACACACACACACAACCACACACAAGGATTTATAAAATCAGTGCAGTTTAATAATTGAAACTGTCAACCGTCGCTTCCCCTCTGAAATCATAATCTAATTTATTATTATGTGCTTGTTGTTTATTATTCATTTGTAGATTTATTTCGGCACTATGGCTCAGTGAAATCAGGGTAGCAGAGGAGAAACGCGGAGCAGACGAAACCTCCTCCGCCTCATCCCTCCCCTCCCTCCCTCTTCTCTCCCCTAACTCCATCTCCCCCCCTCGCCGCATCCCCCTGCTTCTCTCCCCTCCGTCTCTTCATCCTCCTCCACCTTCCTCCTTCTACTCCTTCTCCCCCATCTTCCTCCTCCCCTCTCCCTCCTCCTTCTCTTCCCAACTCCACCCCCCCCCCCTCTCCTCATCCTCCTCCATCTCTCCCCTCCATCTCTTCCTCCTCCTCCCCCTCCTTCTCTCCCCTCCATCTCTTCCTCCTCCTCCCCCTCCTTTCTTCTTCTTCTTCTCCTCCACCTCCTCCTCCTCCCCCATCCTCCTCCCACTTCCCGGTCTTCCTCCTCCTCCTCCTCCTCCCCCATCCTCCTCCTCCTTCCTCCGTCCTCTCCTCCTCCTCCTCCTCAGGGTCTCATCAGTGACCTCTCCTTGAGGTCTGCTGTTGAGATGCTATCTGTTCACACGTGGCCCACCAGGGGGGCTGTTTAATGCTACGCTGGGATTGCCTTGATATTGTCTTAGGCTCTGCAAGGATGACGCAGCGCACCACAGGAACTATTTTCTCCCGGGGCATTATTCTATCGCAACCAATTTTTCATTTTCCTATCGCCCCCCCCATTGCGGTAAATGTACCCCCGCTCTGCCCTTGAAATTCCTTTTTGTTTTTAATTGACTACATGTTTTCTTCATCCGTTGGTCTTCCGTTATCACGCGAGAGGACTTTCTCCCGGTCCGAGTCCAACCGTTCTCCTTCGGCAGTACAAGGCAGTATATCTGTGCTCGGAAAACGTCAACAATAATAAAAGAGTAATGGGCCATTAGCGGCACACTTCACCCGGATGACTGCTACTCCCTCTTCAATGGACCGGGAGGCGAGAGCAGGAGGGTTTGCTGAGCTCTTCACAGCGAACCAATTCATTCTGACACATTTTCCTCCACTCTGTTGCATTGTTGTTGTTGTTGTTGTTGTTGTTCTTTCTGTTGTTGTAGACTGTGCAGGAAGCTACCGGCTACGCTTCCATTTGTTGTCTCTTTCGGAGAGGGGGAGAGTGACTATGACTATGAAAAATGTTTTTGTGAGGTCCGAGATAAGAAAGAGGGACGGGTGCAGAGCGATAGTGATGGAGAGAGCGTATAAAATAGAGGGAGAAGAGGGAGGGAGGGAGGGAGGGAGGGAGGGAGGGAGGGAGGGGGGGAGGAGAGGGATGTTTCTGGAGGCGAATGCTGATTGGCTGTCCGGGGTCTCGGCTTGTATACCCCGTGCTTTGACTCTCTATTATCCCCTATCTTTCGTTTAGGAGTGAAAACCATATCATGTGGTGCCAACAGAAGCCATGCATTAATACATATTGTGTTCTACATTATATGACCAATCATTGTGCTAAGGTCTGTACAACAAATAAATAACATGACCTCTAAGCTTTTCCCACTCTACCGGAGTAAGGTGACAATCATACCGGCTCTGAAACGCAAGCCTCTATAGGCAGGCCGTGGGCTGCAAATCTTTACTGTTGCAAAGCAACCATGGAACTTTGATATCTAAATACACAAGGAGTCTATTCTCTTAAGTTTAACATTTGGCACGCCACCAAAAAATTACAGGCGCTAATGAGGCGAAGCAAAAACCTAGAGGCATCAAGCAGCTCAAAATGATTGTTCCCAATGAGAACAATGCAAAAAAATGCATTTCCTGCAAATAATGCGGTGAGTGCTGTAGTACAAAGTGAGGTTGAATTTTTTTTTTAATAAAGCCCCATTGATTAAGACATAAAGAAACGTTAAATGGCATAAATCAAGTGAAGGGATTTGAACAAAAGTTCAAAAGTCTAAATGGAGTAAACAATTTAAACATGTATACCGTTTAACGAAAAGTAAATGGTTGGAAACAAATAAAGTGACTGAATGAAAAGCGCAAAGCATTGCTAAAAATGCAGAAACGTAAAAGGTCAAATGTATTGCCCTGCACTGCTGGTGTGTGTGTGTGTGTGTGTGTGTGTGTGTGTGTGTGTGTGTGTGTGTGTGTGTGTGTGTGTGTGTGTGTGTGTGTGTGTGTGTGTGTGTGTGTGTGTGTGTGTGTGTGTGTGTGTGTGTGTGTGTGTGTGTGTGTCTTTCAGAGAATAGTGAGCCGTGTGTGATTAAAAGTAGCCCAATAGAGCGAAAACACAGCCCAATCTGGCAACACGGCCTGAAAGTCCCCCAAAAGTAGCCCAATCCAGTGGAAAGAAACGCCCAATCTGCCATCACTGCTGAACGTCCTCGCGCTCCAGCGTCCATGTAAATCAAAGAGACCAACTGAAAACGAAGCCGGTATGAAACTAAAACTGGTATTCTGAATAAACTTTAAATGATATTGAAATTCCGTTTGGATAGTATTGAAGAGGATAGTATAGTACACACTTCTATAGTATAAGTATAGAAGTGTGTGGATTTGTTTAATCGTTTGAATGATAGTAAACGGTTGAAATCTGAGGTTGGGTATGGGATTTGCGAAACGCCAGCAGATTTTGAAAATACACAACTCAAATGGTCCTACCCCCTCTCCTTCAACGCTGACTCTACCTCCAACCATTCCAAGTACATGGACGCACAATCATGCCCGAGTGAACACAGATGCACTAGAGCGAGCAATTAGCTAGTTTTAGCTAGTTAGCTAGCTCGGGAGCGTGTCTATGTTCCCCGGGTCCTATGTTCTCCGGGTCCTATGTTCCTCTCTTTGTATGAGACTGGGGAACATAGGACCCTTTTTTTAAAAAAGGGTCCTAGGTTCCCCGCTTTTCCCAAAAAGGGTCCTATGTACCCCGATATGTATGTGACCGGGAAACATAGGACCCCTTTTCAAAAAAAGGGTCCTTTGTTTCCCGGTCTGTTACTTTTTCCACCATTACTGCCAAATTCCGGCCGAGATAACCACCATTGCATGTCTTTACCTTTTGTGGAAGCGGGAGAGACGTCGGAGAACCCAAAGCAGTCTATTCATACGCCGGTAAACAAACCCTGAGAAGCCCAATCCCTAAGAGAGCTCCCCGCGCTAAGGCCATCCGGAGGCACACAAAGCTTTTGGCCGTGATATTATTAGAACTATATTATATGATATACTATTATATATAGAGCTCCGGGAGTCGCAAATGGCAACAATCACTTTCTCCTCCATGCTGCAGTTCACCCCGGACTGCACTGCACTGAGTTGGCCGGTTGAACGCTGATTGGCTGTTACTTTACACATGTCACTCAGAGGCCACGCTGTTGAACGCTGATTGGCTGTCATCACGCGAATGTGGCGTCAAAGTTTAAATATTTTTAAAGATTGATAGATTGCGCAACAGTGGGGAGCATAGGACCCTTTTTCAGAAAAAGGGTCCTATGCTCCCCGGTATGTATTGCTACAGGGAAACGTAGGACCCTTTTTGGGAAACAACGGGAACCATAGGACCTTTTTTTTTTTTTTTTTAAAAGGGTCCCCAGAGCGGGGAACATAGGACCCCGCTCTGGGGACCCTTATTCTCTACATTTGTAGAGAGAGAGAGAGAGAGAGAGAGAGAGAGAGAGAGAGAGAGAGAGAGAGAGAGAGAGAGAGAGAGAGAGAGAGAGAGAGAGAGAGAGAGAGAAACTTATGAAGAACAATAGTTGAGCGCTGCATGCAGCACTCGCCTAAATAGACACTTAAAGCTGTTAAAATAGTGATGTGTTGTCTATGCTTTTGTGGAGGTCAGAGGAGGTCATTAGGGTAAGAGAACCTTGCTAAGGAGAAGGTTGGAGGAGTTAAGATGGTGAGACAGGCTTGGATCATCACTATTAAACCCTGCTTGTCTATTCCCTTGTGTTTCTGATTCTAGTTGCGGTTGAACTTCTGTGGTGGAATTCAGTGACGATCGACAACACACCAGACTCACCGCATTTTTAAACAAGCATCGCTCTGTTAGAAACTCAATTCTATTTTGTATGTGTGTCGAGCGTTCCCCTAGGAAATTCTGTTGCATGTTTTGTCTTTCTATTTTGAATGGGAATTATTCAGGGTCAGGAATGGATGAGGAGTTTATTTGAGGAGCTACGAGTTCTCTGGAAGAAGCATTTTAAATAGCTGCCTTGGCTTCTGAATTTTTTTTCCATCAAACCGTCCAGCCATCCACCCACTAACTAACCCTCCACGCATTCTCCAATCATCCATTTATTCTTCGAATCGACCATCCATCCTCCTATTATCCCTCCATCTAACTAGCCGTCCATCCTCCTATTCATTCAAATATATTCTATTGATCCTTCAGTGCATCCATGAATCTTCTATCATAATCCATCAGTCCACCCATCATCCTTTTACCTTGCATCTATCCATCCATCTTTTTATTCATTTTCTCTCTCCAGCAACTCTGATCCGAGGCTGCAAGCCTACCACACGCGTGGACACTCTCTGACTCCAACTCACGCACTCACACATGCACTCCTACAACCCCCACAACCTTCCCCCCCCCCCAACCCCCTTGCAACTCAGGTTCTCAATCCAACCTGACCTCACCTGCCTAAAGCCAACATCTCCTTGGCTTGCATACTTTGGAAACCGTCTGTGTTTGATTGCATACATATAAGAATAAACTAATATTAGTAGGGGTGGTATAATGGCAAGAACACATTGAAACCCGAGGGAAGTGAACCACCACGGCCTCCTTTGAAAGACTTGGAACGTTTTTTATCTCTGTGAATGGTCCCTTGCTGTCCTTCCCTTCGGCGGATAACTCAGGCTGCAGCACCGGCAGTCTTCTGAGGACTAGGAGAAGGCAGACTGTTATTTGGAGGATTGTGGGCCGTGAGAGACAAGGCTGCTTAGTGGGCTTTTATTTCCTCATTCTGTCTTTGTTTTCTGGCCGGCGTTCCTTATGCGGCGTTCTGCTGCACGTCAGATTTAAATCCAATCCAAATTCACCCCCCCCCCCCGAGCTTGCTTTTGTCAGTTTATGATCTGCATGTATTTCTTTTTTTGTTTGCAATGCCTTTACAGTTTCTAGGAGATCTTACCAAGGCATCCTTACCTTTTTTCTCTTTTGTTTTTGTTTAAAGGCCTACCGACGGGCCGTCCTGCTACATGTGTTCCCATTCCGTTTACCTCTGGTCTGTTTATGTTGAGACGTTCAGCATCGTCGTTTTATCCAAAGATACTGAAAGTGAGATTCCTTCATAAGACGTACTTCGTTAATGGGGCAGCAGGGTTTCATGACACACGCTTTCACCTTCAGCTTCACGCTCTCCATGCTACCCAAACAATTCTCCCGACAAAACACTACGACAGCAACAGAGATGAACAGGCAAAAGTATCATGGTCAAATTAGTGGTTAAAACAAGCAAGCTACCTTGACTCTAGAAGTTAGTTAGTTGGAGTATTGGAATAAAAGATGTTCCTTATGGTTTTTCTACATAGCTGCCTCTAAAATGACTCCCTGATTAGTTCGCAATGCTTATTCTCCGTGGACAGCTGATCAGGATCCCAGCCGGGAGCCAAGAAGGACAAGATTTAGATACCGGAGGCAAATGCCTTTGACTTCCACGAGTGAATGAACCTGTGTGCCATTTATTGGGTTAGTGTATGTCTAATATCGTGAAATTGTGAGTATTTCTCTGGGTGAAGGTTGTCAGGGCGTGAGCGTAGTCAAGAGATATACTTAACTCTTATACCTAGCCTCCCACTCTGGCCACACGTTTAAGCTGCAGACTTTTTTTAAACCCTGATGGTAAATTCTGTCCAAATATGTGCACAGGATTAAGTGCGCTTATGAGTGATCAAGCCCACGGCATCAAAATCTCACTACAGCCAGACAGCCAAAGTCGGCAATCATGCTTTAATGAGCAGGTAGGGCATCTTGAAGGATAAACTACAGGTAGACTTTGAACCTTGGGGTTCAAACCCAGAACCTTACAGTGGGAAGTAAAATAACCTACCTAACTAATCCTTAAATTTCTGTTTATGCCTATTCTGATGAACTAGCACGCTGATGATGGGGATCATAAATTCACTTTGTATATTTAATTTGCATATCTTTTATGATGTAGAGCATGTGCCAGTTTAGCAGCTTTTCTAGGTAAATACTGTTCTGTGTTTTTAGAGACATGTGACTGAACCATATTGCCATTCAATCGCTTTCAATTGCTTAATAAGCAGCACGCCGGAGGTGCCTTTATGCACTTTTTTTTATTCAAACCATTTAAATTAAAAGAATACCGAGTCATTTTTTTGGTTGGTTTTTTTGGTTATTTGTGTGTTATTCTATTAGTGTGGCACTTTCATTGGTCATTTGTTAAGTGGAGCCGTTCAGGTAGCCCTGGCACTAGGCCACGGAAATTAACTAGGTGTCGGAGTCAGGTGGCAATCTAAGGTTTGAATAAGTAGATGCTATGTCAAGTGGGGCCATTCCAATAAACATAAACACATATCATAGTATTTGTAGATGTACAATTTGAATAATATGTGCATTGACAGTTCGATTGTTGTTGACATGTTGGTGTTATGGCGATTCCCTTTTTTAAACATTGTGTTGACGCGCGACATTGAAACCATTAGCATGGCTTAGAGGGTGTTGGTTGATTTGCGCTGATTAGCATGCTAGAGGATTTGTTGGAGTGGGTTTAGCACTGTGTTGCTGTTTTCCGATACCTGTTTCCTTGGTGCCGTCTGTTTGAGGGGTTCCCTGCTCTCCTCTGATGCCTCTGCAAATTGTTTCTGTCAGCCTAGATAAACGCACCCCCTGGGTTTGCCCATCTCTCTCAGAACACATACAGTGCACACATCCCCACGAGTGCAGGTCTGTGCACACACAGACTACTACACTTCTTTGGCACATATGCCCATACACGGTGCACACTCACAGAGGCACACATACAGACAAGGGCACACACATCTTAGAGTGCACGTCTTCTCATGCACGTGCACGGTTCCCACATTCACATTCTCACACATTGCTCTACCACACAAAACAGGACACACACGTAAGCATGCTCTGGGGATTCGTGACCATCCCTGAACAATGAAATGAAAGCAACCATTTTAGATTCTTCTTATTTGTCGGTTAATATTAATAAACTCACATATTTTTAGGTGATTTTTTTTTTTTGGATTGCCTTGGTTAAAATGATTGACCATCATGCATTTTATTTTAAGTACAATTATGGTTATATCTTTATTAAAGTCGCAATGTGTTCGATTGAACTCCTCCCACTAAGTAGGTTGGGGAATTAAAACAGTTTTTCTAAATTAATTATTAACTCTAGCTTTGCAACTGTGTGGCACAAATTGACTAACACGCCTTGTTAACAAAAAGAGAGAGGTACAGGCTGGCCAGTACTTTTAATTTGTAGAATATATCACTTATAGCACATGATTTTATTGATAAACTAACTATCGTTCAACATTCACTACAGATATGTATGGTCATTTTAAGCTAGGAGTAGGTTTAATTATTTCTTAGAACTTAAAAATACCTTTATAGAATTTGATTAGTTGTTCAAACTAAGTTAGGTAAATACCATTTCACAGTTATTTTATGAATTAGGTTATCTATTTCTGATTCCATTCTCTCTCAATAATAATATTCTCAAGGTACCGTTTGTTTGAGAGCTCCCGCTCCACAAATGCCTGAAACCAAAGCAAAGAGAATGTAATAATACTGTTTTAACAGGGAAGAAGCACACGAAGTGCAGATGTAGCGTGTATTATGCTTTCTCCAATAAGAAACAGGTGGAAAACATTAGTTAGAGTCTGCCCCAACATGACAATCAAAAGAGTCCTAATTTGAACAGTCAGCTGCAATTCCATGAAACTGTCAATCAGGCTCATTTGAGACTAAGGTTATATAGAGACAAATAGACATCTTAAGGGTGACACTGATGAGCCATCAAACGCCAATTAAAAATATATCTTTATATTGAGGTCAAAGGGTCAATGACCACCCAGGGGTCTGAAAATACAATATTATGTAATGGCTAATAAACCCCACATCTGGTGGGGAAATAGGAACCCCTTAACATTAGAGAAAGATAGAATGGCAAAAAAAAGGAAGAGAGAGAGAGAAGATTAAGACCCATTAATTTCACACACGATACAACATAGTATCCTCTGTTTCCATCAAGCTGAGCTGCGATTGATTTCCTGGGAACCAGGAAGTCATCTAGCTAGCCTCTGGAATTGTTGGCTTTCAACTGCCGTGTGCACACAGATTTAGGCCTGCTCTCAAACAATGTGATGGTAATGATAATTCATTTGTTGCATTTGTTCACAGACTTTCTGGTGTCATTTGGGCTAGGGAGTAATTTGGTCGGACTGTTTTGTTCCCGTGTTGATTTGACATAATGAAAGCAGGCAGAGCTGTTTCTGTTTGGTGGAGCGTCTCGCTCGCGTCCCGAATGGCTCGAGAAAAATAGAGTCGCTCAGGCAGGTTTTTGATTAGATCTGACATAGAGTAAGCAAAACATAGTATACGCCAGACAGCAATAATAACCATATTTTAAAATGTATTTTCTATTTCACGTGGTAATCATTGCTTCTATCAATCTGCTTTTCACACCTGAGCCCAGGACATTTAACACCAACGCCGTCCAGAGAGCACAAAGAAAAAAAAGGGTGGAAAGGACTGACGGATAAATGGATGGATGGACAGACAGGATGTGATTAGATGGATGGATGGACGGAAAGAGGATGAAAAGACGACCAGATTGATAATGGATGGACGGACGGACAGAAGACGAATCGATGGATGGACGGACGGACAAAAGACGACTAGATGGATGGATGGACGGACGGACAGAAGACGAATCGATGGATGGACGGACGGACAAAAGACGACTAGATGGATGGATGGACGGACGGACAGAAGACGAATCGATGGATGGACGGACGGACAGAAGACGATTAGATGGATGGATGGATTGAAGGAGAGAAGACAAATAGATGGATGGATGGATAGATTGATGGATGGATGGATGGACAGACACATGATGAGTAGACTGATCCGTGGATTGATGGACGGACAGACATAAGATGGATGGTTGGATGGATGGATGGGTTATTTGATTTGGAGTATGTGAGGAGCGATAGATGGATGTATGGATGGCTGAATGGCTGGACAATGAATATTTCGATGAATTGATAAAAGGAATGATGGAGAAATAAGAAGGATGGTGTCTGAGTTGCAGGAAAGCTAGATAGATTGGCGTATGGCTTGTAGTTTGAATGGACAGTAAAGGAATGTAACTATATTACACAGAGGGATGGAGGGATGCAACAAAAGGGCTTTTTCAACTCAAAGAAACAAGCTAATTATTTTCTCTAATGCCCCAATCGCCTGGAAGCGAAATCCGGCCATTAGCTTAAACTGGGGCGACAATTATTTCAATAAATTTGAGAATGCAACAACAATTTCTTCAGACCTAATCATCTTCTCTGTAGTCTTTTGTCGGTTGTATGTAACCTTTTTCGCAAGATTGCCATATTGCTAACTCCCCAGTGTGTGCAAATACAACGTAGGCTGTGAGTTAATTACTGCTGTGAACCGTCCCTGTCTCAGATCCCATGTCCTTGAACCGCAGTGTTTCAGCATTCACAGCAGACAGGCCGCCGTTCCCTTTCACACACTTTGACCTAACCACAACACTAACCCTGCCGTCACAACCTCCTCCCCTCAGGACACAGATGGCTCACTCCCACTCATCATGCTCTTTGTTTTTAAACCCTTCAGTGAACCCTTGTACTGGACATGCTTGTCATGCCACAATTATGTCTGTTCATAATGGCACCCATCGCACTCCAAGCCATCCCTTAACGGAGGGATCCCTCTCTCTGTGTTCCTGCCAAATGTATCTTCCTTAATAATGGAGGGAGTTTGTCCTCGCTCTTTGGCAAGGGTTTGGGAGGTGTTATACACTGTGGCATCTGAAGCCCTTTGAGAATGAAACTGTGACTGAGGTCTCTTTAAAAAATACAATTGACTCGACTGGACAATTTAGACTGCTTTTAACAGAGCCTTGTTGTCCTGCATGGTGTCATGTCTTGTCTGTAACCTTGGATGAAGTTCTTGAAGGAAAAATTTGTTCGAAAACTTGTTCAAATATAAATTACGTATTTGTTTTGTGGCTGCGGACAGCTCATCCACTCTGGCCAGCGAGGAGGACAGTTCCGATGGTGGTGGCGCCCCCCCCCCCCCCCCCCCCCAACATCACTGACGTAGTACTTCTGGAATCGGTGCCATTATGGTAGCATGGGGGAGGAGATGCAGGTTCAAATGGAGGCTTTATGGCTGCAGTGGAGGTGCGCAAAGTCCAGTGTGTACCACACACATCACACATGTATTGTGATAGGATATGTGATCTCTGTATTCTTCCTCCCTGTCTCCCTGTCTCCCTCTCTCGCTCTCAATTTTCAATTCAATTCAATTGCTGCATTGGCATGAAAGAAAAGAAAATGTCATTTTGCACACGTACATGCAAAACAAATAACAGATAGGTATGCCACCCTCAATCTCTTTCTTTGTATCTCTCTCTCACACTCACTCTTCTACCTAAGAACTCTTCTACCCTCCATTTCCAAATTCACATCTTAGGCACCACACACACACACACACACACACACACACACACACACACACACACACACACACACACACACACACACACACACCACACACACACACACACACACACACGCGAAACACACAATAATGCAGTACTTTCTCTCTTTGTTCCATGAACTGCATACAGACATGCTCACAAAAAACGTGTTCTGTCTCTCACACACGCACTCCCAGGCATACGCCTGTGAACACACACACACACACACACACACACACACACACACACACACACACACACACACACACACACACACACACACACACACATAGGCATCCACCTGTGAGAACAAACAGACACACACGCACACACACATACAAACACAAAGGCATCCATCGGTGAGCACACACGTACACACACACACACACACACACACACACACACACACACACACACACACACACACACACACACACACACACACACACACACACACACACACACACACACACACACACACACACACACACACACACACACACACTCAGGCATGAGCTTGAGATGCTGGAGCACGTGCAGAGTTCCCCGGGTGCGGAGCAGGGTACAGGCTAATTGCCAGGCGGAGATGAGTCTAATAATGGCCTGATCTACTCACATGATGAGTGCGTTCTGCCTGCCGAGAGGCCCCCCACCAGTGGTGTGGGGTCTCTGAAGGAGGAGGACACTTCTCACCCCGAGTCTCCCTCCGTCTCTCTTTCACTCCCGCCTCCCTGTGTTTGCCTCCATCGCTCCCCTAGTTTATCGGTCTCTTTGGTTTTTTCTCGCTCCCTCCCTCCATTCCGCTGCTTCTGTCTTCCTCCCACTCCTTCCCTGAGTTCCCCACCTTGTGTTTCCCTCCGTCTTCCTTCTGTCCCTTTCTCTCGCCCCTGTTTTTTCTGTCTGACCCTCCCTATACCCCCTCCCTTCACCTATCTGCCTCCCTCTCTCCCTATCTCTCTCCATCTCCCTCTCCTTCTCTTTCCATCGCTCCCTCTCTCTCTTTCACTATCTCCCCGACCATGTGTTTCCCTGCGCCTCTTTACATGTTATCAGTCCCCCCCAACCTCTCTCTTCCCCTCTCTTTCGCTCTCCTTCATCTTTGCCTTTTCCTCCTCACCCCTCCCTCTGTTTCTCCCTCTCTCCCTCCCTCCCTCCCATCCTCCCTCCTTCCATCAGCTGGTCCCTTTCCCTCATGACCTCAAACAGATCAGTTAGACATCACACAGAACACGGCAGAGAGAAATCTTCAGCGCTGCACAGAAATACATCTAAGAAGTTGTGGTGTCACACTGGGATTTGAAACAAGCCTTGTACCAGCAAGGCAAGTAACATTGGTAATTCTGCATGCGGGAAGTCACAAAAGCTGCTACTTTTTGGTGATTTCTGTATATTCAAGTACATTCTCTTTAGAGGATGCGAATCGTTTTTAAGTAGCCTGCCGTTCCTAGCCCGGTTGTTCTTCGTTCCTGTGCGTGGTCTTGCGGTAGGACAGTGTTCGGCCACTATCATTTCAAACGTAGCTCAGTTAAGACCTTTAAGTCTGTAATTGCGATGGGAGCATTTGGAAATGTATTTGGCTTGACTTAAGACAATCAATGAAATTGCCTATTTTTAGTCTTGAGCAAAACAGCCTTACGCGAAAGATCTGTTGATCTACATTTTAACGAGAAAAACAACCAACAGTGAAACGTGACATGCAAAATAATTGAATAGTGAAAATAAACAACGTTTAAATAGTGAAATGAGAACTATTTTAATAGGGAAATGAAAACTATTATAATGGTGAAATGAAACCATTATAATAGTGAAATGGATACCATTATAATGATGAACTGTAAACCATTTGAAATGCAAAATGAAGACCATTATAATAGAGAAATTCAGGGCGTTATAATAGGGACATGAAAAAATTTAAAAAGTCAAACAAAGACCATTTTAATGATGAAATGTAAACCATTCGAAAAGTGAAATGAAGACCATTATAAACAGTTATAGTGACACGAAAACTGTTATAAAAGTTAACAGAAGACCTTTAATAGAGCAATGAAGGCCATTGTAGTGAAACGAAAACCATTATAAAAGTGAAATGAAAACCATGATTCTATCGAAATAGATTAAATAAGCTGTTTAACTGAACATGTTGTAGGAGTGCGATGGCCATGTAAATCTGGACCATTGTGGCCGTGATAATAATTGACTAATAATTGACATTTTAAGATTTTAATTGCCCCTCTCTGTTTTTGTTCAATTAAAGGTTCGTTTGCGGCTGAATCAGACAGACAGAGGTTGTTCTGTCCGCTAAAAGGACTGAACCGTGGGGTTAAATGAAAAGAATCGTGCCGTGAAACCCTTAACCCTTTTTGCACATAAGAAGTGTGTGTGCCTGTGTGGTCATACATGCTTGTGTGTGTGTCTGTATACTTCTCAAACCTGTGTGTGTGTGTGTGTGTGTGTGTATACTTCTCAAACCTGTGTGTGTGTGTGTGTGTGTGTGTGTGTGTGTGTGTGTGTGTGTGTGTGTGTGTGTGTGTGTGTGTGTGTGTGTGTGTGTGTGTGTGTGTGTGTGTGTGTGTGTGTGTGTGTGTGTGTGTGCGCGTGCGCGCGTGCGTGTGTGTGTGTGTGTGTGTGTGTGTGTCTCGAGCGCACGTGCATGCGTGCGTGTTGCACCCTTGAATGAACGACTCCATCTTCTTTAGTTTGGCGAATTTATTCTCCCCGGACTGCATATCTTTTAAAGGTTTTCACCAAGCAGCCGCACTCAAACTACGGCCACACTAAACGCGTTATGCGCGTAAGAGGCATAGAAAATCCGCATTTTTGCATAGGGAACCATTGGTTTAGGCGCATAGATGCGTTACACAAGCTTAAAGCAGTGCATCAGTGTGCTCGTCCTATCCTGTACGACACCACGTTGTCGTACAGGGATAGAAACAAGCGCTGCAATGGTGACCTCAGCCATGTTTGTGGAGCAAAAGAAAGTGGTAAAATAAGGGTAAAATAAGTTTTGGGCGGGCTCATCTAGCTGCGTAGGCGCGTAAGGGGTGTTAGGCGCATGGAACCATTTTTGTTACACACAATGATCAAGCGGCAGGTTAGGTGTGTTACGCGCGTAAGCCTACGTTTCCCATAGATATAGAGCATATAGAACCCATGTCTCGTCCGCACTGGCGGCCATCTTGCCAACAGTCACCTGCTCACCCATAGCATTGTCTTGGTAGTGGTACATGTAGCCTACATATAATGTACATAACCATATAATAATTATAACTTGCTAAATTTTTAACCGATTTTCAAACGGTTTTGTTTGTTGTAAACGTCAGAGATGTAGTTATGACA
Organism: Melanogrammus aeglefinus; assembly: GCA_900291075.1. Classification (NCBI taxonomy): domain Eukaryota; kingdom Metazoa; phylum Chordata; class Actinopteri; order Gadiformes; family Gadidae; genus Melanogrammus; species Melanogrammus aeglefinus. Next base: position 139,372 of record OLKM01000575.1, read on the forward strand.
CTGCATACGTATGAATAATTATGAAAAAATTGAATAATGTTCTAAAATACAGTAGAATCTGCATACGCATATATATCTGGTACAAGATTAGAACCACGTTAACAACGTTTGTAAGAAACCAAACCGTTTGTAAATCCGTCAAGATTTCAGCGAGATAAGAATATAAACGTTTGTGCAGATCACTGACTTACCCCATATTCCACCAGAAGCTTGCCTGTGGTAAGATGGCCACCTGTGATGACGTTCTGTTATGACCCCCCCCCCCCCCCCCCCTCTCCCCCGCGCATTACGCAACTGCCCCTGATGACGTTTCGGGTCATAAGTCTACTTCCGATAAACAAGTTATACCATTTGGATATGTTATATTCTAGGTTGCAACATGTGTACTGTTCATTCAACATTCATCATAGTTGCCCGTGTCTCTGCCATCTAAATATACAGTAGATAGCCTACTGCACAGTTTCTGCACGTCTGGTCAATCTTGGTAAATATTTGACCAGGGTTGCTGGTTTGTCAGAATTTCCTTCAGGTCATGATGAATACACGTGTTGTGGTTTCATATTTAGATTTCTTTCACACAGAGTTTAGCAAAAGTCTGTTGATTTTGTTGATTAAGTCTAAATAAATGAGGCTATCCTCACACTGATAAATTATATTTTAAATTCCAGTAGGATCACAGGATAAGTGACAGATCCATACTTCATAATGTCTCCAAGTGTACATATTTTCTCTCATCTTTACAGAGATGGGGCTGTTTCCCCTAGCTGCCATCCTGGTTTCACCTTGGTTCTAAATGCTTGCTGGGTGGTTGTAACTGAATGCAGAATAGATGGAACCAATATGGCAAAGAGGTGAATCATTTTTTTTATAATCAATGACATCTTTAAAGGATTTGGCTGGTCTGTCAAAACCTCAGGTTAATTGTTGAAATGGTCCATGTCCGGATGTAAATCAGCCATGATTTCGCCCCCTCTCGCAGTGTAAGAGCACTCAGAAATTGGGCAGTTGGCAAGCAATTCACATCCATTTTATTCTAAATGAGCGTAGCATCTCCCATAGCTGTGTCTTTGTTTTGGCCAACACAAGTCAGCGCATGCAATCTGGCGTGGTAGTTTTCTTCCAACAGTGGCCACAAACGAACAACAATCCACAAATTGATATTCTGCGATGAGCTGGGTTGAGTTTGAGGGGAAAAATGTGAAATTTGTGCTGACAGTCTCATTCTACTTACATTCTTACGACTGGTAACCAAGCTCTTCATTCAGATTCAGGAGTGAACGGCTACATTCCAACACTACGCTCCCTCCTACACTTAGCCTCGCAACTTATTGAAATGTTCTGCACTCAGAATAAGAATTATCACACTGCCTTAAACGCAGCCACTATCTTTGCTCTGAATACTGTGTGGCCTCAGTCTCTTAGTCTGTCCCTAAGTATCTCTAAGTCACGCCAGTGCGTGCGCACTGGCAATTTTGTTTGTTTATGGGCACTATTGGAGAAAGCTACCTAGCCAGGGCAGTTCTTATTTGCTTACTTCTGTTAGACAGAACAAGGACACAGCTTTCGGAGCTGCTAAACACTCATTTGGAATATAATGGATTTCAATTGATTGACAACTGCCAAATGCGGGATGTGCTTACACTGCGAGAGTGGAGAGTTGAACAACAATCATGGTTGATTTACATCTCTGCATACACAATGTCAACAATTAACCTGGGGTCTGGGAAAGAAAAAGCAAACTGGCCAAATCCTTTAAAGGTGCAGTGTTTAGGATTCAGTGGCCTCTAGGGGTGAGGCTGCAGAATGCACGAAACAGAATTATATTTATTGTTATTATTATTTAGTCTGTAAACCGTAGGTCACAAATTACAATAAAAATAGCGATAATGATTTACATTAAAAAAAAAAATCCTCTTTAGAGCGGTTTGTCCGTTCTGGGCTACCGTAGAAACATGGCGGCGCAGCACCGGGTTAGATGACCCACTCCCTATGTCGATATAGAGGGCTCAATGGAAGGAGATGACAACACAAAGAGTCTCAATTTCATTGGTATGCAGTAATTAAAATAGCCGTAAAAAATGATATTCCAATTCTGCCAGGTCCGTTCACGCTAGGTATCCCTAAATTCTTCACACCGCACCTTCGAGTAATTTTCATTTTTCACACACACACACACACACACACACACACACACACACACACACACACACACACACACACACACACACACACACACACACACACACACACACACACACACACACAAAAAAAACTAAATAAAAAGACGGCCTGATAAAGAGAGGGACTTTTTTCCCCCTTTTTGGAAATCTAAAAAGATTCAATATAGTGCATTGAATCAACATTTAATCATGTATGGCTTCATTTCCGCATTTATGACGCTTAAAGCGCCTCACAAGTGAGGGAATCAAAGCACACAATTCAAATAGGAGTCGTCCAAAGTTCAAATGCTGTCCTACCTAGTTTAAAGAAAAAACACTCACATTTTAAGAATCATAATTGAAGTCTGGGTATGGCGGGGATTAGCCGTACGCTGACTGCCAATGTGAGTGTGTTTCGGGGGGGGGGGAGGAATCAAATGGACTGGGGAGACGCATTAGACCGGAGAGTGGGTTTTATTTAGCTGTAGCTTGTGGCGTCGACGTTGCCGTTCAACAGGAAAACAAATAAACCAGCGGGAGGTCTTGATTGGACAGAGATGGGTCGGTGGTATTGACCGCGGGACAAGAGGAGACCTGGGGGGTTCGGGTGGGTGTGTGTGTGTGTTGTGTGTGGTGTGTGTGTGTGTGTGTGTGTGTGTGTGTGTGTGTGTGTGTGTGTGTGTGTGTGTGTGTGTGTGTGTTGTGTGTGCGTTTAAAAATGCACAGTGGCGGCCTGTTGTCCCGTATGGCCAAGGTCAAGAGCCTAACGAGAATAATCACTATTAGAGCATTAAGAGGGGTCGAGGGAGGTACTAGACCAGGGTAGAGAGAGAGAGAGAGAGAGAGAGAGAGAGAGAGAGAGAGAGAGAGAGAGAGAGAGAGAGAGAGAGAGAGAGAGAGAGAGAGAGAGAGAGAGAGAGAGAGAGAGAGAGAGAGAGAGAGAGAGACAGAGAGAGAGAGACAGAGACAGAGACAGAGAGAGAGACACAGAGAGAGAGAGACAGACAGAGAGAGACAGAGAGAGACAGAGAGAGACAGAGAGAGACAGAGGAAAAGGCGAAGCTGTGAGCAGGGCCAGCAGGGAGGGATGTGATTCCGTGTTGTACCAAGCTGAGGGGGAGCTCCCTCGCACGCTCCCTCCATCTTTTATGCACTGCTCCATCTCTGTTGCTCTTCTCTCTCCCTTCCAATACACCATTTCTCGCCCACCCTCGCTCGCACTTTCTCCATATTTCATGCCGTGTCTCTTCCCTCTCTCTTTTCCTCTTCCTTTCACTCTCTTCCACTATTTATCTCTCTTATCACTCTCTCACGGCCTCTCACTCTCTAGATTATCCCTCTCCGTCCTTCAGCACCATTCAGGTGCTGTAAACATTCCCCATCTACAGCCTTCCCTCTCATCCTCTCTCTCTCTCTCTCTCTCTCTCTCTCTCTCTCTCTCTCTCTCTCTCTCTCTCTCTCTCTCTCTCTCTCTCTCTCTCTCTCTCTCTTCTCATCTTCTCTTCTCTCTCTCCTCTCTCTCTCTCTCTCTCTCTCTCTCTCTCTCTCTCTCTCTCTCTCTCCCTCTTGCAGGGCTTCCTTCACCACACGGTGTGACAACACTGACACTCAGTGGACAGATCGCTAACGCTAGCGAGAGCGCTAGCGAGAGCGCTAGCGCTGCCCCTCAGAGAGACAGGGGAGGAGGCGATGACAGATGGCACTGGCAGAGCACTTCCAGAACCACACTGATGCAAATAACAGGGAATTACACTATGATGTTGATGCTTTTGTTTAACATCCAACGAAATTGCTTGGTTAAAAAAAGGGAGGCCTTTTTTTCCCCAGACCATTGAAAACCAAACCTTTGTTAATTAAACAAGAGACTTTGTTGTTCTGCTGCTCAGTGGAAGCTGGAGCATCTAGCCTTTTAGCTGTCTGCTGATCCTTCCCATACATCGTCCATCATTCCATCTATCTGTCCATCATCCATCCATCTACTGATCCATCATCCATCTGTCCATCAATCTATCTTCTCCTCTGAGGCACGGACTGAAACAGCCAAAACAGCGGTCTGGTTTGAAATCACAGGTGAAAACACGATTGCAGACAGAAAACGTTTTCCCATGATAAAATTATTTTGTGGAATGAATAATATCTAATATCGTGGACGGATGTGATACAAACAGAGGAGAATAGTGATTCAAACAACGCAGAAACTGCCCAAGGGCACGAGAATATTACAAAAATGGCATTGTTAAAGTTGACGGCCCACAATGTTGAACACTGGTTAAGGAGCCGTGCTCAGAGGTTTCGGCCTCTTGTGACGTAGCTTCCCATTCCCTATTGTCAGGGGTCAGAGAGGGGTCATCAGATTCAAGCTCCCAGCACCAACAGGATTGGACCAAGTTCAGGTCCCACGCAACCAATAGGAGGGCTTCGCTTGGCAGGCAAACCCTTATTCATCTCATAATGGTGAACCCTTTCCCCAAGAGCAGAGATGACTTGTCAGCATATGTATTTGATTTGTGTACAAAATACTTTGAAAAATAAATAAAATAACCTGCCGTTAAAGGGATATGTCAGTTGATGACACTTCTGGGCTTATTTTCCAAAATACCGAGGCACTTCTGTACAGTCGACAGAAAGTCTGTCTATCAATAGTTTGATATACGATGTCCATGTGAGAATCATCATCCCCCCCCCCCCATCCAGATTGAAGCCCATTCCATATAAAACTCAGCAAACTGTAAACACATTCCTGCTTCTCGTGACTTTCGCTGTCGAATAAACATGAATGAACACGTTCGAATGAACATGAAACCTTGAACTTGTCGATAGAATATCGAAACGTCATTCAAATATATAGTAAAAATCCCTTTACTCGAAATAATGCCCGCAAGGTATTGATGATATGACGTGAAGGTTGATTTGCTGCTTGTCTTGTAAGTGGTGTTTGAGGAAAACGGCCAGGGTGAAACAGCTGGATGGTCATTTTAGACGCAGGCAGTGTTTATGGGTGGTGGAGATGGCAGGTCCTTATACAGGCTGCGTATGCACATTCCGTCTGAGCGCAGTGGACACTCTCTAAACCCAGCTCTGATGGCTGTGGTGTGTGTTTGTGTGTTTGTGTGTGTGTGTGTGTGTGTCTGTTGGCATGATTATTTCTTGGTGTTGATGTGTGTGAGTGTGTGAGAGTGTGCGTGTGTATTTGTGTTGTTTGTGTGTCCAAACAATAATGAGAGATAGAGGACATTTAATATGCAGCCAAAGTCTGTTTGTGTATTTCACTGTGTGTATAAATGTGTGTGTGTTTGTGTGTGCTTGGTATATGTACACTCATTCATGTGTTTGTGTGTGTGTTTGTGTATGTGAATGTGTTTGGTCTGTAATACTATATTTACTCTAATGTGATATTTTTTACAAGTATCTAAATAAGAACCATCTGCTCAAGGTCAACAAGTTAATAATTTGCTTAAAGACAAATAAATAACAAATACACTGATCAATACGTCTAAATTAATTTTGGCTTATCTTTTGGTCCCTGGGAAATTGTGTAATAAAACAAGGAAAAAAGTGAATCGATCAATTGTTACTCTAAGGTTATAGTGATTGATGTGATGTAAGAAAAAGTGAGCCGGGAAAAGTTTGGCTCCCTTGTCCCTCTCTAAAGCCTCTTCCGAAGCTGTAGGATCCTCCTGCGGTATTTTAAGGAGCCTGGCGATAAAGAGGCTTCACAGAGATCATTCGGATTCACATCTTAATCCTGGTTGTAATTTACTGTGAAGTCAGCGGGAAGAGAGAAAGGGGGAGACGAGGACGAGTACGGCCAGATGCAGTGGACTCCACAACCACAGGGCGTTCCCAGCGCAGGTTTAGATCCTGCTCACAGAGAAATTCCATGCAGCGAATAACTCTGTGTCCGACTCCCAGTGTCAACAACCTAACCTGTATTCTACCTGCTCCTTAATGACCCACACATGTAACCCCTACCCCACCTTGGAAGACGTTTTGGATAAAAGGCCTCATTAGGAACTGTTGCGCAGGACTGGGGTCCAGCAAGTCTCTGATCCAGCAGTCCCACTATGTTACAGCAGAAATACTCGGGGGTGATGGCACAGAGCCTTAGGCCGGAAACCAATAACTGCAAAGGGGCGGAGCTACCCCTAGTTAGCTGCTAAACTACGGAGATAAACTCTTGAAGAGAAGCTCATTTGCACAAGTGGATGGAGCTTTCAGAAGAAGATTTTGATCAGTGTGTTTCTAGAGTAGGCAGCCAACACAGTGTTGATTCGAAACCTTCTATCCCTGGCCGAGATTGTGTTCGCCAATTACAAGCGTACATATCACGGCCTCCAACAAAACGATTGGTCGAAGCGTATATGAAGTGAAAGAAAGTGAACCGCTTTTAGTTTTAGATTATAGCTGGTCTGTTACCAAAATTATTATTCATTTATTAATTAGGATTATGAATTTGAAGATTTTTTATCTTGAATCTGAATTCTGAGACTACCGTCCAGCCGTTTGGCAGAGAATGAAAATAGGAAAAAATGAGAAAACCAATAATAAAAATAATAGACGGTGCAGCTCATCATTTTGGGGTTTAAAGTTTTGAAAGAAGGATTGGTCTAGATAAATCCTTCATTCCATACCAGGATGATGCCTAATTACATCCAAAGTCGTTAATAAAACTAATATAACAGAAAAGTGTTTCTTTCAGTGACCGGCAAAAAAAGTGTTTACAGGACGTTGCCATGAAAACAAAGTCAAACAACAGTGCTTTCAAGATGCTCTCTCACCCAAGCCGTGCTCCACGCAGGCGTTTAGTTCCGCAAAGGTCCTGAGTGATGAGAGAACCCATCAGAACGACGCGTGAAGGTCGTCCTCAGAGTGCTGTCATTAGGGTTCAGTGCAGCATACCCATCAAGGCTACTCTCCATGCGCTAGGCAAAGGTCGCGCTCCGCGCAGAGAGCCGGGCTAGCTAAGCGGTGGACGTAGAGGGAGTGGAGCTATGTTTGGTTGTTTGCTGGGCTTTTTTTGCGGTGAAATGTCAAAAGTGTCGAGCGCGGCATGTTGAGTCACAGCCGGCTTGCGGGGGCGACCTTTGACACCGTCCCAGTGTTGTTTCTCCGTCAGTCTGTCTGTCTGTCTGTCTCTCTCTCTATCTTTCTCTGTATCTTCCCCCATCTTTCCCTCTCCCAATGTCCTCACTCCTTTCCACTCTCACTCTTCTCTCGCTCCCTCTCCTTCTCATTTCCCCTATCTCTGTACCTCTCTCTGTAACCCTCTCCTCTAACTCCCTCCGTTTGCTCGCCTCCCACCCTCCCTCCCCTCTCTCCCGTCTCATTTCCTCCTGTGTTGGCACTAGCCTCGCTCCACAGATTAACTTTTCCAAGATGGCTGTTGGGTTTCTGGTCTCTTTCTCTCTCCCTCTCGCTCACATTTCTCTCTCTCCCGCTCTCTCTCTAATACTAATTAGATCCCTCTCACTGTGGAGTTACCTCTCGCTCTACCTGTTGTTTGCTTTCACTTTCCCTCTCAATCTTTGAATCTCTAATTTTCCCTCTCTCTGCTCCTCTCTCCCTCCCTCTCCTCCTCTCTGTCTCTCCCCACGTTTTCTCTCTGCCTCCCTATCCCTCTCTCCCTTCTCTCGCTTGCTTTATCGAGTCCCCACCCCCCATACCTCCCTACCGTCTCCTCCATCCCCCCCCCCTCTCTGTCTCTCCCTATCTCCCCTCCCCTCTTGTTGTCTCTCTGACCACAACAACAACAACAACGACAACAACCTTGGATCTCTTCTATTTAGCCTCCCAGATGAGTGCCCGTGGCGCTGAGATTAGAGCAAACATAATAAGCATAAATAAATGAATTAATAAATGAATAATAAACAAAGGGGTTTCAGAGGGGGGGGGGCACGGCGGTCCGGCGGTGGCGGGGCGGGGGGGGGGGGAGGAGGTCCCCACGCTCCACCGCTGCAATGATCTGCAAATAGCTGGCCAGGCGCGATAACACCCAACTGGACGATGAAGCAGCCAATGTCAACCGCACGGCAAACACGATGGCACCGCACCTCGCTAAGTGCAAACACTGCTGATCAACAGGAAGGCCCCCGCGCCGCCGCTGCCGCCGCCGCCGCCGCCGCCGCCGCCGCCGCCGCCGCCGCCGCCGCCGCCGCCGCCAGATTAGCTACGTTCCATTTAGCAACACACTCCGGGCCCCTCGGACCAACATTAGTGGAAGCGCGAGGAGCTGCCGGTACGGTACTAGTGGGAAAGACGGGCCCCTAGCCTCTACCTTCTCCCTAATAACATGGTTCTGAATTCACTGACAAGTTGCTAATGACTAAACACTAATATGTTGGATCTGAGAAGCTTCGACAGAAGCTTGTGTCTTGTGCTTAGTAAGCGTGGTGTTGCAGTATAATCAGTATGATCAGCATTTCTGTCCCGGACCAGACTTAAAAGGAGAACAATGCGGTCTGACGCGGTCACAGCCTAGCAGCCACTTGAGTATGCAATTATGTCTTCATACTGAACAGACTTTTCTTTCGTTTGTATTCTGTTCTCCTGGCTCATCTGATTGTCTTGAAACTTTTAAAAAACAGAGTTCACCAGAGCGAAATGGATGAAAGTCTGTCTCTCTCCTTTTGTGTGAATGTGTGTTTGCGTGTATCTCTGAGCGTAAATAAGTGTGAGCATTGAATCAGAATGAAGGATAGGAACTTAATTATAACAGACGACCTGGGCGAGAGAAAACAGATGAATTTCCACTGATGAAAGAGTGGATGACGTAAGTCAACCCAATGGGAAAAAACAGGCTGTTTATATTTCCAAGAGCAGAAAATGACCCTGCAGAGAGCGAAGCGACGCCAGAGAAACGACAAATTCATGAACCCCAAAATGGGCAAAGGAGAATATAGGCTTTTGTTCCTTGATATCAAACGTGACAATGGTGCTGAGGTGTCCCTGATGTTCTTTTCACTCTACTGACAGAGGGTACTAGAATACGGTGTTTGAAAATGGTGAAAAGTTAAGTTTATAAGTCATAAGTTTCTCTCTGTCCCTTATGAGTCACGCTCAACAGAATGGCATGTGAAATATGCCAGAATAGGTTGCGATCCTTCTGGGTTAGATGTGTTGTTAGTAGCTGTCAGCTTTAGACCAATAGTGTTAATGCACCTGGCCTAGTCCCACTTAGCCACCCCATCACCTATAGAGGTATCCATTCTGGTTTGAGTGTGGTATACCACTGCTAGTTAAATAATATATGACTTGAGGTGAACAGTCAACTCTGAAGTGTGGCGATCAACTAGGCGTTGACCGGTGGTGATGAATCGAAGCTGCTCTTGATGGAGGCAGTTAAGCACTTTCAAGGGAACACAAGAATATTCATTGTTCAAGTTTAACGATTCATCACATTAGATGTGGGCATAAAACCGTTTGGACTCGGGTGCACTGCTGAAATTAAACTGAAATTAAACTGAGAGGGACCTGTTCTTACATTGTCCATGTTAAAGTTAATTACATTAGTAACCACTGCAATAATCAAGAAAACCCACATGTAACAAGGAACAAATATGTTATTATTATGTTATAGAAGAGCAATGTTAATGCATAGTGTAATGTATGCATAATAAGGAAATATAACTACACATTGCTGTAGAAAATATTTTCCTATTACACATATTTACATATTTCATGATATCTCATTCAGCTACATTGATTATCGCACAGTAGTGACTTGTATTATGGACTGTGGCGGTAATGTCGATTCACCAAAAAGGAGAAATATATCAATTATTTACTATTTTCTAGGATTGACCCATGTGGACACAAATTACATTTTCCCTAGTGAATGTTGCTGATTCTAATAAGGAAAACAAACTTTATACTTGTAACTTTAAAATGACACGCTGAGAAAAAACACCATAGGCGCACCATACCTTATGGTAATTGTGAGGGAATGCTGAAGTGCCAATAGGCAGTTCTGAGTCCTAAAGTGTGGAAGAATATTCGGATGATTCAGCAGAACAGAAGGCCAGGCGACATTATTCCCCTTCTTAGGAGTTAATTCACTCCTGGAGTACACCGCATTATGTACACACAGATGGACATTAGCCCGACGAAGACACGTACAAACTATCTGTCTCTTTCTCTCCCACACACACAAATGCACACACACACACACACACACACACACACACACACACACACACACACACACACACACACACACACACACACACACACACACACACACAAACCATCTCTCTTTTTCTTTCACACACGTACACACACAGACACGTATACATTATGCACACGTTTACACATCCTATACACATATGCACATTATCCAGACAAACATTACAATCACGTAGATATACACCCCAAGACACACAGGAAAACAAGAAGTCAAATATATATATATATACACATGATATAATATACTGACAGTGGTGGCCGTCTCAAGATGGATTTGGTGCAGGATTACAAATCTGTGCTGTCATATCCCTGGCTCAAAGTGTTTGCTCAGGGTGATTAGTGTATCAGTGAATACATTACGGAGGAGTTTGATGCATTTAATAGATGAGGAAGTTGGCTCTGATCCTAATCTCAGAGAGTCTGGGGGCGATTACGAGAGACAAGACCACGGTAGACTCGGAACAGTTATGTTTTTCCTTGTTTTGTTTTTTTCCAGCTCTTTGGAGGAATCTACCGCTTGGTGGAATGGCTTTATAATGTGTTCTCTTTACTTGTCTTGTGGTGTGAATGGTTTATTTGGTGCCTAGGCACAGCAGAAGTGCTGATTTAGCTTATTGTTATTCTTTCTCTGCTGAAAGGTTGTGCTTGGCACACGGTTTACTGTCTGGTCTGAGGACCTGAAAGAGCAACAACCCCTTCCTGTCACTCATCTGCTGAAGTGCTCCTCAAAGGTTATACAGGAAACACACACACACACACACACACACACACACACACACACACACACACACACACACACACACACACACACACACACACACACACACACACACACACACACACACACACAAACTATTTGTCTTTCTCTGTCACGTACATACACACACAACCTTGCTGTTTGTCTCTCTCTCGTTCTCTGTCTCACACACAAAAATAAATACACATCGTATGCACACACACACTCACACAAACGTCAAGCACTGACACACAGACACGCACCTTTGGAATGCACACACCTTTGGAATGCGCACACGCAAGCACGCACACCTGCACACACACACACACGTGCACACACACACACAGTATTGCTGTTTGTCACACACCCTCTCACACAGACACACACACAGCCACGCACAGGTCTGCAGTATGGAGGTTAAGGACCCAGAGAAATAGCTGAAGGACGGCTGGTGTGAGCGGTTCTGGAGCAGCTTTGACTCTCACCATGATTGCCTCTGTGCCCTTGAGCCAAGCACTGACCTATAACCGCCTCAGACTGGGTCGACCACTGACCTCTCTCCAGAAACAATCTCTGGGGGTTAAAAAAAAAAGAAGTTATATATAAGAGTAAAAGAACCGTGGTGAAAATGTCACGTAGCGCGCACCCATCTCACCGGCCTCAGAGTTCTTCTGTGTGCCTCTGCGCACTAGTTTGTTTTTAGAACTATCTCTTTCCCCATTTCTATTAGATCTGTACCTGTGAGTTTATCTAAACACATACACAGCTTCAAAGCTCCTCTCATTCCCCTCCGTCTCTTCCTCTTCCTCCCTCTTCCTCCCGCCTCTGCCCATTACAAATCCCTCCCCCGTCCCTCCTTCACCTCATCTCCTGTTCTCTGCTCTCCAACTATCCTCCTCTCTAACTATCTTCCTCTCCTTCCTCCAGACTCGCCCCCCCTCCCCTCCTCCTCCTCCTCTCCTCCCTCCCTCTCTCCCTCCTCCCCCGCCTCTCATCCTGTTGCTCTGCTGTCCTCTCCTCCCCCCCCATTTTGTTTATTCGCCTCCCCTCCTCCATCCTCCCATCACCTCCTCCCTCCTCCTCTCCCTCATCTCATTTCTCTGCTTGTACCCCTCCTCCTCCCCCCCCTACCCACCTCCCCCCCCCCCCCCACCTCCCCTCTTCAGTCCCAGGTAGATCAATGTTTCCCTTCCTCGGGCCGAGGGGGAGGGGGGGAGTCACTAATCTGTCTGTACAGCAGCTCTGTGAAGCAGGACCATTAGTCGGGGAGCCTGATGATCAATCCCCCCACCCCCTCCCCCCCCCTCCCCCGCGTCCATCAGCTCAACTCCCCCCCTCGGGGGGAGGTTCACTGCGTCGAGTCAGCCATGCAACCCTCTCCATGAGAGGGGGGGGGGGGGGGGGAATCGATCATTTTGAATATGATAAGAAGCACTGGATGAATGCCGGAGCACGGCGAGAGCGGGAAGGAGACACTTGATATGGAAAGAACCAGAAATCCATCTCAACAGAAGCATGAAAAAACGCCAGACGGCTGAAGTGGTTGTGGCCATGGGCGTGTAGCATTCACCATCCCCCCCGACCGACCGATCAGACGGAGCTGATTGAATTGTCCCGGGCAATCGATTTGATTGAATTGATAACACATCTGTTTTTTTTACCCCCCCAACCCCCCCCCCCCCCCCAAATCCCTTCAAACCTACCCTGTTTGTGAACCCCATCAAAGATTGGGGGAATCTAATATTGTCACACATTTGGATGTGTGGCAAATAGTGAGACCAAATGAGGCGAAGCAAGTCGGGTTCCCTCATAAAACATAGATAAGACTATCTTTAAACTTTAAACAACTGTTAGTTATTTATAGGAGCAGGAGGTCATCGTAAAACACGATATTTTGTCGAGTTTTCGATCAATAGAACAGTATTTCTCAATGTCTCTAATCAAAGTTGAATACTGTTTTTGTCATTTTATCAATTTATCAGAACAATTGTTCTCCTCATGAATTGACAAAGTCACAAAAGAGGGTTCGACTTTGACCGACAGACAATCTTTTGTTGCGGGAGAGATCTGTATTTCCGTCCATATCTCGGTAGTCAAGGTTACTACCAGCGGCCGATTCCGGAGAAGAAATGTTTTGTTTTTGAGCATAGGTAGTCAAAGGTGAACTCTCTTTTGTCGATTTTATCAATTCATGAGTACAGCATGTCTCAAACACTCTTCAAATAAAAGCTGAAGTATCCTTCCTAAATTTGTCAGTTCTAAAGGGTTGGAAGACGAGGAGGGGAGAGGAGGGAACGAGGGTTCAACCTCGACCAAAACACTCATCACCTCAACGGCCCTGGAGACAGTGGGTGTTGGAGGCTATGGGTAAAACACAAGCGTTCCAGGGGAAGGAGAAGGAGCGCTGTGGATGTCCGAATAGGGCACAGGGGGGGTCAGGACAGGAGGTCCGCTTCTATTTATCAGGAGTAAGGTGCATGAAATTGGCTCTTAACCTCTCGGTTAGCAGGTGTAATTAGACATCATGCCTTACCTGCTGGCGAAGGTGGTGACAGTGATGGAGGTGGTGGTGGTGGTGTTGGGGGGGGGTGGTTGTCTAAGCAGTGTGATAAATGACTTGTGGGGCAGGAAGGTGAGTAGGGAGGAGGAGATGTGGGGTTGAGGAGCTGTGGAGGATGGGGGAGGGAGTGAAGGGAAATTCAGGTGACAGTTCTCCTCTCCACAGGAGGTGAGACAGTGACTGCAACCGTGTGTGTGTGTGTGTGTGTCTGTGTGTCATTTAGTGTGTGTCAGTGTGTGTCAGTGTTCATTGGCAGGTGTCAGTGGCCGAGAATGTGTGTTTGTGTAGTGTGTAAGTGTGGGTGTGTGTGTTAGTGTGAGTGTCTAAGGTTGGGAGGATGGGTGTGATGGGGTATGTTATATGTGTGTGGATGTATGAGTGAGTCTTTGTGCATGTGCACCTGTGTCAGTGGGTGCGCGTGCGCGCGCGTCGTGCGTGTGTGTCTGTGTGTGTGTGTGTGTGTGTGTGTGTGTGTGTGTGTGTGTGTGTGTGTGTGTGTGTGTGTGTGTGTGTGTGTGTGTGTGTGTGTGTGTGTGTGTGTGTCTGTCAGTGTGTCTGGTGTGTGTGTGTCTGTGTGTGTGTGTGTGTGTGTGTGTGTGTGTGTGTGTGTGTGTGTGTGTGTGTGTGTGTGTGTGTGTGTGTGCGTGTGTCTGTGTGTGTGTGTGCGTGCGTGCGTGCGTGCGTGCGTGCGTGCGTGCGTGCGTGCGTGCGTGCGTGCTGTGCGTCTGTCAGTGTGTCTGGTGTGTGTGACTGTCAGTGTGTGTGTGTGTGTGTGTGTGTGTGTGTGTGTGTGTGTGTGTGTGTGTGTGTGTGTGTGTGTGTGTGTGTGTGTGTGTGTGCGTGTGCGTGGGCATGAAGCCTTTGTGATTGCAGCTCCTCAAAGCCACCAAAGCGATATCAATGTGGTAGACAGAGGTGTGTGAGAGGAGAGAGAGAGAGAGAGGACCGGTTGGCACCCTCTATTAATATTTGATCCCCCCGGGCGGGGTCAATAAGGAGCATGCAGAGCTCAGCCCTCCGACGTCAGAAAGGTGAGACCACATCACCCCGATCAGCTGCATGCGATTCCGGATGCTGTGAAAGAGCCGAGCGCTCCCCCAGTCTGACATCTGTTGGTCAGCACTGTGTAGGGACAAGATGCTCTCATTGTTTCCAAAAGTCTTTGTTGGCAGTTAGCATTGAACCTGGAGAACCTGATTAATGCTTGAATAATTTCAATGAAATAAATAAGGTAAGAATGAAATAACCCTTGGGTTTGGTACCACAGATACCGCTGCCACCCTGCCCTTGTCATGCCACACTTGCACAACAGCTGCACTGATATTGATTGTGTCCATTCTCACCTGTCGCTGAATGACTCAAAGCAACCGCCGCGAAACGAAGTACTGCACCTATTTTTCAACATCCTCTATGTCTTCCATCGCCGCTTTAAAATACAGCCGACTATTCTGCTCCGACAGAGGTCAAATCGAAAGGTGTGTTGAGACAGAGTTGTTTACTTGCTGCAAAAAGATTATGTGTTCCCGATATTGAGCGCAGCGTCACGCAGATCGTGGGAAAAGTACTTAAATGTCTGGTTCTGAAGGCGGCCCCTGGGCCTGTGGACACTTTGGGCAACACCTTATCGAGTAGGTGAAGTGGTCACACTCCTGAGAGAGAGAGAGGGGGAGGGTTGAGGTGAGGAGGGGAACGGGGAGAGGAAGGGGGGGGGGAGAGACGGGTTGAGAGGGAGAGGAGAGAGGTTGAGAGGTGTGAAGGAGAGAGGGGGAGAGAGAGAGAGGGGGAGAGAGTGGAGAGGAAGATAGAGTAGGGAATGATGGGGGGAGAGGGGAGAGAGAGAGGAGAGGTTGAGAGGTGTGAAGGAGAGAGGGGGAGGGAGAGAGGGGGAGAGAGTGGAGAGGAAGATAGAGGAGGGAATGATGGGGGGAGAGGGGAGAGGGAGGGAGGGAGAGAGAAGAGGCACAGAGGGGGAGAGAGGGAGCTGGATTGAACTGAAAGGTAGATTAATTAAGAGCGAGAGAGAGAGGAAAGAGAGACAGAGCGTACAAGAGCAAACAGCATGTTTCTAACCATAGTGCCCTGACCTTCTATGCACTATATATCTATACAAATATATCAAAATATCTATCTGGAATATTACACTCCAGTGGGTCGACCTGAGGTTCAGCAACTGGAGCCCCCCCCCCCCCCCCCCCCCCCCCCCCCCCCCTCTGGCCTTCAGACGAGGAGCAAGAGGTCAGAGGTCAGCTGTGGTGTGTTCTTAGCAGCGCTGGGATCAGACTGGGTCTATGTTCATTGAACACATGTGACTCTGGGATTGATGAATGCTGGCGGTTGCATGAGAGGACAGCAGGGCTACGCCGCTGACGTCATGCTGTCAAGACAGATGAGAGGCTTGCACAACTTTAATTCTGTTCATTTAAATCCTCCAGACTGCACGTCTGCGCTTAAGGGTGCCAGATTTTGAGTGTAATGGAAGTATTCCGACCGCTCATGACAAAGTGTGAAGCCATGCGTTAAAATGGCCTGCCCCTGGTTATGTTTCATAGAGGGGGGGGGATGTATTTCATGTTCAAGGTCAGAATTGGTCTGAATACTTTGGATCCGGTTCTGGACAGCTTGTTAACTAACATTTGACTCACTAAAGTACAGTTATGTAGGCTGGAGCATTTTAAAAAAACTGTTGAGAGACTACAATAACATGAGCTGCTGACAACATGAACAACAGTGTGTTGAGTAGAGAATGAATGAATAAACAATCTGACTAATGAAATTGTTTAGGCGTTAATGTTTCAAAGAATTCCCTTCGAAGAATGTGTAATAATATCTAATAAATGTGAGCTGACTTTTTCATTCAGGGACTATCAAAGACAGCCTGCTTGGTGCTGCTAAATCAATGATGAGGGAGATTCCTTAACCTGTCAACGGGTTTAACTTTTAATTTCAATTTTGTGATTTATTTTTTTATCAGACATTTATGGTTCAATGTTGTCTGTCTGTAAAATAGAGCTCTCGCTGCGCTTGGAAAATAGATCTTGCAATCTCAACGTGCCTTTTCTGCTTAGATAAGGCTCTAATAAAACCAATTCTGACAGTTAGAAGAGTTGGAAGTTCGAAGTTTTGCAACACAGTTCACCGCAAGACTTCAACAGAGTACATGAGGCGTACATTAATCCGTTTCCAGTTCAGTACCCCACACTACCAAAAGGGCACTGTTTAAAGCGTTCTAATACTGTAGGGCCTAAGGTTAGCCTAAACGTACTGGGTTCGATTCCCCACTACGCCACACTTGCCCGTAAATACCCTTGAGCAAGATGACGCCCTCACCCCCTAATGGCTCCTCAACGACCTGGATCTGAAACAACCGTAGAAAGACCAAAAATATAGATGGAGAGAAAACAACTATCTGTCCCCCGGAGGGGGAATTCCTTTGTTACAACAGCCCAGCAGCATTCGAAAGCACAGGATGAAATACAATACAATAAAAAGACAAAGTACTCGTGAAAAACTAAAATAGACGATAAAGTAAATCCTCGCCTCTTCTTCCCAAATGCTAAAGTAAAAAACAGAACAAACAAACAAGGCAAACAAAACAGACGGTATAGGCAATATAAGTTGTAAATGATAAGGCTCAAAGGTGTAAATTGTAATGTGTAAAGTGCCAGCACTTCTCAGTATATTAAAGTGTATAAATGCGAATGTAAACAAAGAAAAGCGTCTTCCGAAACGACGAGACGCAAACGAGTTTGAAGCATCCGAGACGTTACACTCACACTCACACTCAAACGCACTAACACACACAAACGCACTCACACGAGCTAGGCTTGATAAATGCTACACTGCATCATCGCAACATCTGCTCCGGCAAGCTCCCCGGTCCCCGTGGCGACCGGCCTGCCCGCCACGCCGCCAGCCCGGCGCCCCCCCTTCATCTCCTGCTTCTGGACCAGCGCCAGGCGGAGCCATGGGTACCAGGTCCGACCGCACCGCCGGGACGCCGGTGTGAAACAGCAACAAAGGGAGACGCCTGTGATTTGGATATAAATATCCCGCTCTCCCGCACCTAACCACTTTCTAATTATATTAGGATTAATTGGCTGGGGGTGCCGGGGACCGCCGCCGCCGCCGCCGCCACCGCTAGGGTATTAGCGACGGGCTCGGCGTGGTGGTGGATTGGTGGGGGGGACCCCTCTTCTCTCTCGCTCACCTGGTGAACAGGCTGTTAATTAGGCCTGGGGTGAGGAGAGCCGTCGGAAGAAAGAGAGAGCCCGGAGTCGACAGAGGGGAGGTGGCGATGGGTCAACGCCGCTGGACTATTCTTGTGATGGCGGGCGATGTTTACCTCGGCACGGCAGCGGACGCCCCCCTTCCCCCCCAACCCGGTAGTGGCGGTGATGTTGACAACCTCGTGGCCTGGGGGGGAACTTCTGGCGGGAACACCTGCCGCCTGCCTCAGGTTCATTCCCTGTCCAGGTGGTTCTTCTGGAGGTACTCGGTCTCCCACATGTGGACGCACACACACACAAACACGCACACATGCACAGTCTCACACACACACACACACACACACACACAGTCTCACACGAGGATGAACACACCCACAGTCTCACACACGGATGAACACACACATAGATGAATACAGTCTCACACATTCAAAACACAAATCTACACTAGTGATTGCACCAACACGAACACACATACATTCTGCCTCACAAAAAAGTCAACGCACGCACAAACACGCACGCGCAGACACACTCACTGGGTACCTGCTCATCGCTGACATCTAAGGACCGTCGCAACATGGAGCACACGGGGGGGGGGGGGTTTAACGAGAGCGCCATGCTCATTTCACGCTCAGTATCTGCTCCACTCTACCCCCTAAGGCCTTCGTTTCCTCGTCTCCTCCTCTTGCATCCTCCTCTCCCCCGTCCCCTCCCATCCTCTCCTCCTCCTGTCATCTTCTCCTTCCTCCTCATCTCCTCCCTCCCTCCCTCCTGTCCCCTACTCTCCTCCCCCCCTCCTCGCCTCCCCCCCACCGACTCACCCCGTCTTACCCTCTCTATCCCTCTGATCTACTCCTCCCTTCTCTGTCACCTTCTCCCCTCCTCCACTTCTCATCCATCCTCTCTGCCCCCTCCTCGTCTCTCCTCTCCTCCCCTCCCCCCCCCCCCGCTGGGAGAGCATCCTATCGTCCGTCACCAGCTAGTCGCACCGGGGGGCAGCGAGCCCGCCCCGCGCTCTGCGGAGGTCCAGATAGAATCTCCCTGCCCCGGGTTAACATTTAAAACCTTTCAGGGCAGACACGCCAGCCGACTACCTGGAAATGGAAAGTAGTTTTGCCAAGCCATGAGAGAGCAACCTGCACTGGCTTGGACTGGTTTCTGCCTCCGTTTTTTTTTTTTGTATCTGTGAGAATGTCGGAATGGTTTGTGGGAGTTTTATCGTATTTTTTTCAATCTTAACTTTCTGAAAGTGCACAAAGGAGGTATGTTTTTTTATTTTACTTTTTTCGACTTGACGCGGAAATGGCAGTCTGTTTTTTGCCTGCCAGAATGTGGTAGGCTTGTGAAAAATTCATTTTTCACGTGGATGAGTTTTTTATCAGAGTGCTACAAACGATCTGTCATAGAGGGAGTCCCAGAGTTACATGGAAGGGACTGGTGGGAGAGGGGGGGGGGGGGGGGAGAGACGTACGTTTACAGCAACACTGCATTAGCTGTGACATTTAGCACATGTAGCGCGGAGCCCAACAGGGACACTGGGAGGAGCAGAAACAAGCTGCTGCTTTAGCGTGCACAGAGAGATAATCTCCTCAGAGCAACGTCCCAGATGAAGCAGATAAAGGGAATTACTTCCATCGCGCTATTCGTGTCGATGCCATCGCCGTTTCTTTTTTTTCTCTTCTGATTCAAGTGCTAAGACGCCAGGTTATCAATTATAAACAGATAGATGAGTCACGGGAGGGATTTGAGCACCGGAGCACTCACGATAATCTCTTTTGCTTCTTTTTTTTTTTTTTTACTGCTTCAGAACCTAAGATTATGCTAAACACAGATAAAGATCTCCTAAGCAAATATACTTGAACAGAGATGTCTCACTCGTTCCATGTTGAGGAGGGCAGGATAGAGTATTGGTTAGGTTGTTGAACCTCCAGCTGAAAGCAACTCTGGGTTGGAGTATACCCTGTACTGTAGGCATCCAATAGCGCAACATGACCCCTAACCCCTACCTGCTACTAAACGACATTTATTTATATATATATACTGTATGCATACATACATGCATACATGCATACATACATACATACATACATACATACATACATACATACATACATACATACATACATACATACATACATACATACATACATACATACATACATACATACATACATACATACATACATACATACATACATACATACATACACAAATACACGTCTGACATATATGTTTCTCTCTGACTCACAATGATATAAAACATCTGCCAAATGTCTAAATACACTATAATAAATGGCTGGTATGTCTACAGTAATGTTTGACGTAATTTATTCAGAATTTTACAACCAAAGTTATACTTTGCATTACTATGTGTTATGGGTAGAAAATCCAAATACAATATTAACAGGGGAAGGTTGTTAAGGTTGTAACCAAGCAGTTGCCCCCTAACTGTTGTAAAATACAGACCAAAAAGAAATCCTGTAAATGATGTTGTATTTACATACTAATTGGTGAAGACCTATTTCCTTGTGACAGTACTGCTCCATGACTTTAATGAACCAACGATGGGAGGGTTATGACACTAATATCAAGCATGCGTTGAATTCCCTAGACGCTGCGCAGTAGCCCAAAAGAAACTCTGGGACTTTTCCTCAGGTCACATATTTTAAAGGACAACCACCTTGTCCTTTAAATCTGCACGTTTTTTTTACTCCTGGATTTTGCAACAATTAACTATTTTTAAAGTTCATCTGAGAGATAGATTACCCAGGCGTAGAAAACAAGCCGAGAAATTATTCAGAGCTTAACTGTCCATGCTCCCGCAGCCCGCGCGGAGCAGATGTCACCGTTGTGAAAGAACCATCATTTTTGGAGCTGTTAAATGTTTCATAGAATAGTTATCTTTCTCGTAAAGTCTCCCTCCTCATTTCATTCTCCATCAGTGCCATCCAGTCCATTAGCTCATGAATGGAGAAAGTTGTATAAAGTCACATAAAACACTACACCATCCGGGCAATGGTTTGTTATTTTACAGACGGCAGCAAAGAGATGAAACGTGAAAAAAATTGTGCTAGCATTTTAACTAAATGTTATTTTTTTGCCAAAGTCAACGTGAAATAAACTGTTGAAAGAAACATAGTAATTATCTCCGATAATCCATTAATGATTTGTTTGTTAATTTCTGGGGATGATTCAGAAAAATATGTGGTGGAGCCTTGTTTTAAAAGATGTTTACTGCTTGAAACTGATTACATGGATTTCATTGTGAGAAAAGTGTGTCAAGGGAAACTTTCTCGATTGCTGGCTCCAAAACATTATGAAACGACAATGGAGAGATATTATTCCTATCCGATATCCCAAAGGGGTGACATTTCAGGAGCCATTTTACGCACAACGTAATTTACAATTCCTCTGGGTTGGTGACAGTTAACATTCAGCCCTGATAACATCTGCCTCCTTTAACACAAACATCTCCTTCTTTTAACAGAACCGTCCCCTTCTCTAATTAACACCAACGCACACTGTATCACCACCTTATCAAGTATAAGTATTAAGAATCATAGCAGCTTTCAAACAGATGGTATTTATTAAAACGTTGGTATTTCTGCTGATTATACCCCACAGATATTTGAGGACAGGTAATTGTCTTTTGACTTCAATGGTAAACTTCCTCTACTTACCGAGGAATATCTTTGCTTAAATGGCAGCAGAACGCAGTGATTTGGACAAAGCAGGCCTGCGCTCCTTACATTGTCACGTATAGATCCCATTCATCACCATTAACAAATGACATTATAAATCATGGCTATTATAGTGTTAGATGAGTCAGATGTGCTGATCAAAATTAATAACTTCCTAATGGTAGGAGACCAAGGTTAGGACATTCTTTATCCTATATCTATATTTTATAGAACAACCAACCCTCAAATTACACAGTAATGGAAAGTAGAATAGTTCAATCTTTTTATAATAGCAAAATCTACATTAATTATATGATTTAATTGCCAACCTAGGAGTATTTGATTATTGAGGAATATTAATTTCTGGTTATTCCTTGTTCCTAGTTATCAAAGAACAAGTTTATGGCTGAATATTATGCAGAATATTAAAATACTGTCACGTGGTTCATAGAGACTGCTTGACTAATCTCTTTATTTACGATTAGAAACGAAAATAAAGAGACAGAACTGCGATTTTTGCAAGAAAATACAATGCAAACAAATAGAATGAAATAACTTCTTCCGGGTTATAATTCTTCAGCACCCTGCACTTATTAATTGACAAATATTTATGGTCAACTTTGTGCTTGCAGAGGGCAGAAACATATATTTTATATTTGCAGAAAATTCTATTTTAAAAGAAACATTAAATCACAGGACATTAATACATACAGTATATCTTGTGTTTCTACTCTGCACTTATTCCCGAAATTAATTCTATTAATCGAATGCACAGCACTAAACTGAGAACATGTCAAGCAGCTTGATGCGTCCTTTCCTCCGTGTTGTCTGATCCACCGCGGTGTGTTCAATGTGATTGCGTCAATCACTCAGAGAAAGGAGTACAGATGTACTCCTCGTCTCCCACGCAGGAAGGAGGAACAAATGGTTGGCTTGAATCGGCACTCATCTAGCTAATCAAAGATTGCAATAACAAAAAACACGTGAGGTAATCATATTCAAACACTACACAATTGCATTTTTTCCACAAAACAGCGCCCACACCATTGGGAAGCTTGGTGTTGAATTTATCATATGAACAGAGAAATGCTTTACAAGAGATAGACAAAACTGCCCCAACACCATTTGAATTCCATAGCCAGCCGCTGGGAAAAATGCTAAAATGCAACGCAAGAGTCTCGCTGGAAAAATCTGCAAATTAGTGAACTTAAGACTTGAAGGCTGCGGCCGTTTGTCTTTTGTTTTTTTAATTGAGGAACTATTCAGGACCTAAACGGGTTCCTCCCTCATGGAGCTACCTAACACATTAGGGCTCTTGGCTCAGGCAATCACCAGCTGGCTTCTCTTATCCTGTGGAGTACAAGAAGGAAATCATTAAAAGATTAATACCGGTCAGGTTGAGAATTGAGGTGAAATAATTATGAAATTATATAAAAAATAAAAAGTAAAAAAAAAACTTAATGGCCATCTTGGAACCAAGAGCCAATTCAAAAAGATGAAAAGGAACATCAGCAGGCAGCCTAAATCTAATAATTTAGTGGGGATAATCCATACACATAATTTAATGTACATGTATATGTGCTGACAATATACAATCTGATTATTCAAATACCTTACCCTTTAAAAGTGCATCAAAAATGGTCAATTGTGCTGCAACTCCAATGCATTTCTATAGATTCGCCATTGCTGTAAATATTAGATGTAGCAGCTCTCTCCCTAAATGGCTCTGGTATTATGTATTCAAGTCAAACCTGCTCGTCATTTCGATGTCTTGGTGAAAGTGTGCATATTGAACCACACGTTTCAAAGATGGCCTATTTAGCTTTGAGTCAGCAATTTCTTACGACCCCAAACGCATATCAGGCCACCTGGTGTCTGCCCTTTGACCCAATGTTTGCAAAGACTTGATGAACATACGTGTAGTGGTGGAGCATCTAGGATACCTTCGTGGACTCCCATTCAGACAGAGGCATGTTCAGTTTGAATATGATAACGAGGAAGATTACTATGCTAAGCAAAGCAGCATACTGACCAAGGTTCAAGCTGGACAGAGTAAGGAACGTGAACAGATGCTGAAACAGGCTCCTGCTCTACACTCAAGATCCACGTTCGCTTAAGATGGTACATATCTGCAAACTCTACTGCAATATCGGGAGGGAACACATACACTCAGTGTTTTTTTTGTGGTTTGATTGGGTTTGTGTTTCGATCCTGATATGACCCCTGTGATGAGCGCTAAAGTCCCCAAAAACGCCAAGTTTTAATTCACTACCACAGAAGGTATTGCTAGTGCAACTTAACCGCATCGCCAGGTTCACGACTTGACATATTCCTCATTGTCTATTTTGTCTATTGTCTATTGTGAAGCACTCTCTTTTCATGCTTCGAGCAAATGAAAAGCTGACTTGCATAGAAAGGACTTCCATCCATAGAGACCACTACCCGGGAGAGTTGTGCCTGCAGGTGAAATGGCAAAGCGGTGACATACTAAATTAAAGTGCATATTTTGTGCTAAATTAAAAGCCATCTCAACTAAGGAAGGAAGCTCATTCACACAGAGAGGGAACAGTGTGCGATTCAGGTGCGATATAGCTTTTCCCCTTTCCCCATGTATCACCTCCCCAGCTTGGCGTTACCACGGCAAAGAGAGGAGCAGAGAAAGGGGTACAGCAGCAGGAGAACAAACAGTGATCCATGGAGACCGACACTGTGGCAGCTCACCGTGTCAGAGGCAATTACTCTGGATCCGGTAGGCCTCACTATCGCAACCCCTCTCCTCCTCCTCCTCTAACTACCTCCACCACCACCACCCCCTCCCCCTACGGTCAAGTCAAAGGCCATTCTATCACAATGACTGCCAAAGCTTTGGACAACGAGAGAGAGAAACTTGGTGGACCAAAAACAAACACTGGCACTTTTCCAGAAGCACATGCTTGACATACAAATCTGAGGATCCTTTTTTTTTGGTTTTGTTTCAGGCTCATAGTCTCCCATGCTTTGGTCTCCATCGGACACAGCAGTTGGAGAGTGAGCTCCCAGCACTTTCACTTCCTCTTTCCAAATGCCCCACCCGGTTCCTCAGAGTGGCTGCCCAACTGAGGTGCAAGGGAGCCCAGCTCTGGCCTGGGGGTCGGCTGAGTTCTGCTACATAACGTACCCAGGGGGCCATACCAGTATTTGAGGATCCAGTTAAGTCTCTGTTTCTTTACCTGGCTCTCTCTATATATCTGACTATCCATGTGTCCATCTATCCATCACTCCGTTTCTCTTTGTATCATCCATCCACCTAGTCATCTATTCATCTGTCTTTGCGTCAATCCCATCTGTCCATCAATCTGTCCTTCACTGTCTGTCTGGCTTTATCCCGACCCTTTCCTCCTCCCAACGCTCTAGTCGGCTGTCTATTTGTCTATCTATCCATCCGTTTCTCTATCTGTATCTCTTTTTAGCCATCCTCCAAATGCAATGTTAACAGTGAACTGAAATGTTTAGTGTGAGGAATTACAGATGGCCCTTAGAATGAATGTTCAATTTACTGTCAGCCAGTAAAATGTATTATATCAGTCCTGCGGACGCATTCACAACATCTGCTCAAACTGTCAACTCTGCCAAACTTTAAACATTAACGAGTCAGATGTATGCCAAAACGTTATCCGTGTTAGAGCGCTCCTCAGATCCACATCAATCGGTTTTATACTGTATATCTGGTCTGTATAGTTGTAATTCAGTCATAGTGAGGCTGTTTTAACAAGGTGCCAACAAGTGTATGATAAGCAGAGTAAAACGCACTTTGGGATTTGAACAATTCAGAGAAGAATTGAGAGAAATACAGTAATAGTGTTCTGGTCGCTCTCAAACTCCTGATGTCATGTTTCTCCACAGTCTCATTTAATCTTATCTTCTATTGCGGTTATTTTTTGTTATCCAACGGGCCACTTTTATTTATGACTTGCTTCTCTTCTTTCTCTAGAACGATAAGAGTTTAAGTTGTCTTTGTGTGCTTGTAAGACATCCATCTTGCTAAATTGTGTATATATAGTGTTGGGAAGCCCTTGTTTGTATAACAGACCTCAGAAATCCCAAGGCACCCATTGGATTCCCTTTAAAGTATGACCCACTCTCTGCCCAGAGATTTAGTTCTCTACAGCCAATAATACTTCCCCCTAAAGTCGACCA
Organism: Melanogrammus aeglefinus; assembly: GCA_900291075.1. Classification (NCBI taxonomy): domain Eukaryota; kingdom Metazoa; phylum Chordata; class Actinopteri; order Gadiformes; family Gadidae; genus Melanogrammus; species Melanogrammus aeglefinus. The sequence goes on from OLKM01000575.1 coordinate 165,087, forward strand.
TCTTATATCCATAATTGGAACATCCCCTAAGAAATATATGTGTGATAAAGTGTGCAGAATGAAACTGAAATGAACTGAGGATGAGAAACAAGGTTTGCGTCTGTTCAATACCGAAATATTATTTCCTCATTATTGACAACATCCCCTCAAGTTATTTTTCAATTCATTTAAAATTTCACATCACAATATTTTGACTCCTTCCATTAAATAAAATTGTCCTGATATCATCTCACTGGGGGAGAGCCTGACACCCTAGGATTTAAGTGCATTGAGGAAGAAGCAGGGCCAGTCACACTAACAATTATTTAAATCCTAAAGTGGAAAATGTTTTTAACGGACGTAATGCAGATCAAAAGATGTGGCAATGCAATTCCCCCCCGCAGCAGCGTTGCTTTGAGGGACTAGCCCTTCAGAAGGGATAGAACGATGACTTTGTCATTTTTTAAACGCTGAAAGAAAATTCTGTAAATACTCTGATAATTGAAGGCCAAACGCGGACGGCTGGGTGTGTGTCATCACCGGGGACCGCCAGGGCTCCTGATGGACCCGGAACTTTCCGTGAACCGTCGTGAATTATTCATCAGCAGCGGATATTGTCGGCAAATTATTTGATATGGGGGGGGGGGGTGGAAGATTCATCTCAGGAGCAGGAATTGAGTAGAGGAAAGCGAATGTGTTTATTATGCTGGGATAACGGCTGGACTCGGGGCCAGGAGGAGGGGGCGTGCTTGTATTTCATATTCATTCACGCAGGACCGCCGGTCACGTGACCTCAGATGTCCCACAGATCGAATTCATATGACTGAGGGTGTGTGCGTAGTACCTCCGTCTGAGCGCGCGTGTGTGGGTCTGTTTGTGTGTCTGTTTATGTGTGTATTGTATTGTGGCTGTGAAATGCTTGCTTATGTGTGGGGATACACGTGCGCGCGCGTGTGTGTGTGTTTATCTATTTGAGAGGGACAGTGCATTGCTCATTAGCAGTACCAGAATTAACTATTAGCTCATTTACATCTGTCCATGGTGTTTGTTTGTATGGGTGAGTTTATGTGCTTGTGAGTGTGTGTGTACGTGTGTTCATGCATGCGTGTGTGTACGTGTGTGTTCATGCATGCGTGTGTGTGTACGTGTGTGTACGTGTACGTGTGTGTCTGTGTGTGTGTACTGTGTGTGAGCGCATGCATGTGTTCGTCGGTCGTGTGGGAGTTTGATTGTTACACATGTTCACATAACACACAGATAGTATTTTTGCATTTCAGTCCTGGACTCTTGTCAGCCCTATTTCAATGGCCTCCATTTCACCCCCAGGTGTGATGTTCAGCGGCCATTACAATCCAATTCAAGAACTACCTTTATGTGGCACCACACGCGGCAGTGTCCGCACAGACCAGCCTACCAGCCTAGACAGTCCACTAACTGGTCCTGCTGAGCTGTCTTTCTGCGCTTCATGGTCGAGCTGCATTTCTTATCTTTATTCACTTAGCAGGGACTCTCCTCCGAAAGCAACTCCCAGTGAATTCAGATCCAGGTCATTAATGAGCAGGTAGTAGGTCACCTCGCCCAAGGATGCCTACAGGATAGGCTGGGGCCTTGGCAATCGAACCCAGTCCATATCAGCTGGGAGTCAAAGCAACCACTAGCCACTAGACCATCCTGGCCCCACACTAGATACCAGCAGTGCTGTGTGAATACGGTAAATACATAAAAAAACAGATAAAAAAAATATTTATTGATCATCAGCAGTTCATTTGGCACACATTTGCGCTCAAATGAGCATCACATTTTTTATAATATAGTCACGGTGTTGCCCTTGAGGTTTTCCATTTTGCATTTAGTTATTTTAAATCCATATAGTTATTAATTTAAGTTCAACTAAAAGGTTGTTTTGCCTTGAAGCCGCCATATAAACACTGAGTGCGGATCTCGTTACATTGGGTGGATAATGTATTCATATTGGGCAAGTGGAATGGTTTTCTTTGCTGGCTTTTATATATTGGGGTCAAGTGATATCTGTCACCTCAGAGAACGGGTTTTTGCGCTAACAAAGTCGCGCTGACATTTTGGGTGGCGAGAAGAAAACCTTGGTGAATAAATAAATAAATAAATAAATAAAAATATTATCTCTAGAGGCGGGGGGAAAAAAGGAGTGCGGAATTAGATTGCCTCTCGCCGTCGCGGCCGCTCTGTTGTGTCTGAAAACACAACAGAGGTTTCGCATCCGCGGCTCCAGTCTGAGCGCAAGATTAGCATTAGCATGGAGAAACGGTCATTTGTATCCCGTGTGTAGCTCTACCCCGACAGTTTTGCTTTCTGGCTAACTGTCTCTGTAGAAAGGGAACGGCTGAGATTAGGATGAGGTGCTCTGTTCTTTGGAGCAGCGGTGGCAGTTATCAGTCTATTTGAGCATGATGCGTCGCAATCATACAGCAGAGTCTAATTATTTTGAATCCTATCGTAGCGAAGGCGCTCAGGGCGCAGTGAGAACCACGAGGGAACCTGGAAGAGTCTGCTGGAAGACACTGGGGTGTAATTTTGAGGTACTGCTTAAACAAGATATTTCAGAGTTTGACTATTTTGAAATGGACTAATTAGCCTAAATAAAGAATTGCACTTGGCCCTAGCGCCATTCTGGCATCAGAAACACCTAGTGAATAAAAAACTGCTGTTCTATTACATTAATACAATCAACAGTTGTGATGGTGTGAGAAATTTTCTTTGTTCTTAAACAAAGGAAGAAGAAAAGGGTTTTTTTGGTTTTGGCCTTTACACCCATCACAGATTAGCTCGAAAAAAAAATGAAATAAATTGGAGGCTTATGAGTGTAAATCATCCCGTTTGTTTTTTTCCAATAGGAATCAAGACGTCGTCAACTCATTTAAATCGACAGTTTTGTTTTGAATGAACCAAATTAATTTTGTGTCTAGACGGGCTGAGATCTGCATTCTTATTTCTCAGCTAATTTGGGAGAAACAATGTTTGTATCTGGTTGATTATGTTGTTTATGCTCGGGGGAAAACACTTTGCCATGTCCTGCTATGCGGGCTAATGGAAGAAATCGAAGATGGCGTAACTTTTTTCAAGTTAGTTTCAGAAAAGATCCATTTTGCAGTCTTTCCTTCCAAAACATGCCATTTGCGACTCCCATCTCGGCAACCAGCACATTACTAGTTTAGCCACGTCTAGGAAATGAAGAAGCGTTTATCAAGTGTGGCCACACACTTGAAACTACAAATAGAGTTCAGGAGATCACCAGACCCATTGAAGACGGCAGCAAGCCTTAAACAAGACCCTTCTAGAAATTACTAGGATGTACTTGAAACTGCAATGTGTGTGTGTGTGTGTGTGTGTGTGTGTGTGTGTGTGTGTGTGTGTGTGTGTGTGTGTGTGTGTGTGTGTGTGTGTGTGTGTGTGTGTGTGTGTGTGTGTGTGTGTGTGTGTGTGTGTGTGTGGTGTGTGGTGTGTGGTGTGTGTGTGTGTGTGTTGCAGCAGTATGCCTTAGCATGTTCAACAGTGAGTGATTGTGTGTGTCTGTCTGCATGCGTCTGTGTTGAAAAGGGAGACTTCTCATTAGAGACCTTAGGTATGCTAAACAAGTTCAGGACCAATCTGCTCATCAATCATAATTGGTCTGGAATAGGCCTGCTGGCTCTGTGTGTGCGTGTCCGTGTGCGTGCGTGTGTGCGTGTGTCTTAGGGAGAGAAGAAGAGAGGTGGAGAGAGTGGAAAGGGAGAGATTGGGATAGATACAGAGATAGATAGAGTGACAGGGTATTGGATAGATATAGAGAGCGTAAAGGAGAGCGAGGCAGAGATAGTAACATACGTCTAACATACGTCTGTTGTTGTTGATATGGACCGCTTGTTGTGTCTGCAATAAAGATTTAATAATAATAATAGTCAGACAGAGAGAGAGAGCAGGTACCTTTTGAGACACAAAGCTAGTAGGAACTCCTACGCCATCTCTCTCTGGTTTTAAGATCAAACCCATTCCTACTCCTTCTCCATCCCTTCTTCTGTAAGACCCCCTCCGTGTCTCTCTCTCGCGCTCGCTCTCTCTACCTCTTCTCACTTCCCTCCTCCCCTCATCCTCTTCTGGCATCGCCTAAACTCTTTGCCTCCCCTTCTCTTCTTTCCTCTATTATCCACTCTTCAACACCCTCTCTCCTCTTTTCCTCTCAGTGTGCTGCCATCACCCCCCGCTCTCCGTTTACTCCTCTCCTCCTCTTTCTCATCTGTTCTCCTCTCCCTCTTCTCCTCCGCCTCCCCAGCTCGTCTCCTCTCTCCTCCTCATCATCCTCTCCCTGATCCCCCACCCTTCCTCATCTCCCTCCTCCTCCTCCTCCTCCTCCTCCTCATTACTGCCAGGGTGAAGGGGATATCGGAGCTCAGCTTACGAACAAAATTGAGAGCGTGCGCATCTGAGCGAGAATTCTCCAAATCACTTTTGTTTTTTTCCAATTTGTCCCATTTGTCGCGTTAATGACAGACACTGTCTAGCATAAATACATATCATCAGACATAAACACAACAAAATTCAGCAGTATCGCCATGATTAGGGATTAGACTAATCAATATGATTCGTTTGTCTGAGGCTATTCACCTTCAAGGTTCAGTTTGTAGGACCCAAAGTAAAAAACAACAAAATGTTTCCAGTAGCAATGGCAGATATTAAATTAGGGTATTTTTACTCTTGCCAGGCATATTTGCTGTATCAAATGCACTAAACGGATGTGTTACATATCATTCTTGTGTTCTAGCTAATCACATGTCTATTTTGGAATGGCTTTTGACCCTGCAGCTCCCTGCATGCATAATGCACCGACACGTCCCAGATGACTTCAAAGAATCCGGTTTCCGTGAGAAATCAAAACAAAATGTCCCACTGAGTAGGAACCCTGTGAATCTGGTGTCAAAGTCCTCAACGTCACAGATCTCAATGCCAAAGATCCTTCCTTCACCGGGAAGGAACAGGGAAGGAATGGTGAGTCGCAGACGGCTGACAAAGTCTTTGTTTGTGACAATCTCCCGTTGTTTCCCCCCGTCAGTCTGTGTGGCAGACGAGCCCTATCCAAAAGTATATGTTGGAATATTGCCTGTGATTTCGACAGCGTTTACTGATTGCTGGTGCTAAGGATGTGTTTCACAGGTCGCCCACTCTATATTGGGTTTGTTTGGTGGAGAAACCTTCTAGAATATGGGAAACTATGACAACTCAATGCATTATTTTTAGTGCAGCATACAAATTCGCCACCCAGGTGTTAGAATGCATTTGAATCAAGCCGTCACCATTTCTCCAAAGATTCTGGAAGGTATACTCAGCTGACTCAACCGGCCGCACTATAGAGGGTAAGTTCTATATACAGGAGAGTTTCCATATTGGGGGCTTGGGGTGGCTCATGCCCCCTCGTCCAGAAAATGGGTTTGGCCACCCATAGTGTAACCCTAAGCATGCATTCGACGCACGTCTCTGAAAGGGTTGGGTGCTGGGTAGTGGGTATGGCTGTTGCCTCAGAATGACGCGTTATCCTACAACTACCTGAGTCTGGACACAGCACTGCTGATAGGTTAGACTAAAACTACTGTGGAAGAAATGAATGATTACATTCTATAGTAAACCATGATTATTATTAGGCCTAAATATCTAATGGTAGTAAACATCTGAAGCGCCTCTGGATTCTGATCCAGGGCCCGACGTGTTGGCCGGGGAGTCTGGGGTCAGGGCGTAAGTTGGAACCCCCCACAGGAGCTGGAGGATACGGGGACAATGCGTGCTGACCTCAGCCTGATGTTTTAGATTAGCGTGCTTGACCATCTGCTTAAAGGAATTTATGACTGATTGTGGGCAGACACCCCAAAGCGACAAACAGCTTTGTATGTGTGGATATAAACGAGGCTGGGACTGGTTGACAGGCAGTGCTTTGCAAACTACTCGGCTTCGTTGTTGCTTTTTAAACGATAAAGTCTTTTTTGTCATACTCACCCTGGACTCCTCAGTTACTTTTGATCTCTTAGTTAAGTCAAAGAATTAGATCTCGGATAATTCCACGACACTAGCAACTGCAGCAGAAGTCATGGGCAGACGGCAGACACTCAAAAAAAAGCTTTGGTGCTGCATACCGACTCCTTCTCTGTCTACGTCTCCTCCTTCAACAGGATAACGGGGGATGGCTCTGGGAAAGACCATTCAAAGTAGAAATAAGGTTGAAGTGGTGCCTCCCTCTGCCTCCCCTCATCTCCCATTTTCTCTCTCCCTCCCCCTCCCTCTGTCTTTTCTTAACTCTCTCCCTCCATCTCTCCCTGCCTCTCATTTCTTCCCTTTATATCCCGAATTGACTCTCCCTCCCTCCCTCCCTCTCTCTCTCTCTCCCTCCTTTCTGCCCTTCCATTCCCCATTTAACTCTCCCAACCCTCCCTTCACTCTCCCTCCTGCTCCCTGTCTTTGCCTTCCTTTCTCCCCCTCCATCCCTCCCTCCTTTCTGTCCTTCATCTCTCCATTCATCTCTCCCTACCTCTCCTCCTCATCTCCTACAGTATCTCTCTTCCCCTCCCTCCCTCCTGCCCGGTGAACCTCCCTCTGCCTGTAGGGACCCCTGCTGGGTGGGTTTGACAGAGGGCTTCTGACAATCCGGGGGGGGAGCAGTCACAGAGAGCGCCAGTCACCGTGTCGCTTGCGGCCAAATTGGAACGCGCTCTGCATGCAGACACACACACAGACCCACGCCCACACACACATACACGTGCACGACTAGTCGCAAGGAGTGTGAGTGTAGGGCACCCTAAAAACCGATGCCAAGAACAGGCTCTGCCGACACACACACACACACACACACACACACACACACACACACACACACACACACACACACACACACACACACACACACACACACACACACACACACACACACACACACACACACACACACACACACACACACACACACACAGCAATGTCCACTGCAGTAGGAGCCCTTTACTTCCCTCCTCTGCCGTCTTCAACCACTACAGAGACTGAAGACACAGAATGGAGCTAAAATGCTAATTCAAAGGCGGACCCCTCAGGATTTTCCACAGCAATAAAATAAATAAAATGTGTGTAACACAGCATTTAACAAAACACAGCACATCCATTTTCTCTGTATACGCCAAAACCACATCAACATCAAATGATGTTGATGGGCTTAATTCTTCTGAACGTATATCAATATTGAGTGGTAGCGTTGCTATGTTTTTTTTTTTTTTTTTTAAAAAAGGCAGGGAATTCTTGAAGCATTGCAGACGCCAGTTCTTTCCTTACCACATTGAATGGGGTTTTTTTGCGAGTTACTTTACAGACAGATTCCATATGGGTCGCATTGTTAGCCAACCATCTGCAGCTGCTTATGGATGTAATCCAGCGGTACTGCAAGGACATGGTGAAATCATGTGGTGGTTCAGAGAGACGGGTGGGGTACAGGGCGGAGTGGTGTTGGGACATGGCTGGTGTACTGGATCTCCCCGTCATGGAAGCATACATGCCATTTCAGGCTGTTACACAATTCATTTCAAAAGATTTTTTTTTTTTTAAATGTCCTTTTCTTTCTTTTTACGAACTGACTCGTTAAATGTCTTTACTTTGCATGTTTCATTCATATACCGTCCGTCAAAAGCCTCTTCAAATTCCAAATGTATATTTCCATATCCTTGTCTTTTAGTGTACGCCTTTCCATTCCTTCATGTTTCTAAACCAACCACTTTACCTCCATTTCCTTTTCCCCGTTGTGAATATATTCCACCCGCCACACTTGAATCGAGAGCTGCTCTGTAAATGAGCAGCTCTCGTATCATCAGTATCACCGTCACCCAACCTTTCATTCCCTTTGCTTGAACCGCTGACATTTCGCTACGCAGCCACCGGTCCACTTTCAGGGCGGGGGGGGGGGGGTGAAGAGGGAAAATAAATAGATCCGCGGGCAGCGAGCGCACATCGATGACTCGCTGAGGACGGGTGTCGGTCCTCAGATGAGCGAGCGTGTGCCGTCGTTTGCCTGTATCAATACCGCGCGGTGCACTGAGTGCCGCCCCCCCCATCCCCGGTGTCTCCCGATGGAGCGCGCTCACTGTTTGTGAACAGAAGATTGGGTTGTGAGCGAGAGGGAATAAAGCAAATCAGTCTCAATGGGCGGCTTGGGGGAGCTGTCGAGGGCCGCGAGTCAGACAGGGAACATGCCGGCACTCGTAAGGGGAACAATACAATCTACAAACCTTGACCTACCTTGAGGGTATTGTCTATATGCTATTAGACGGGTAAACTGATTAAGGTTAAGTCGTGAGTTGTAAAGTTGAATACATTTTAACTCTCACTTAATCGTTCTGTATGAAAGATGGCCTCAAGAGCAAACATTATCCATTTTGTGGCTCTACCCAGACAGGAAGTGATGTAATCCCTCACTGAGGGATCGTCAGTAGATCCAAAAAACAGCATACCGTTGGGTATGGGTTTTACGCTACCTCACTCGTTATTTATCTGGGTAGACAGCCCATAACCTTATGTCTGTCCCTACGAGGTGCGTTGAATTTCAGGTACGTTCCTAAACTTTCCCTGGGTGAGTGCAACCTTATACCTATCTAATGTCCCTTTTCCACTGCCAAAATAGTCCCGACTCTACTCGGTGCGGTTAGTGCAGCCCTACACTACACGGCACGGTACCAGTAAATTTTCGCTTTTCCACACAAAACCGTGGCCTGGAACTTGGCGGAGTCGGAGGGCGGAGTCGGAGGTGTTCAGGCGTGACGTCAGCTTCAGGCGACTAGAAAATGCCATGCCGCGGTCAGAAAAAAGTAAACAACGATGGAAGCACTGGACGACATCGAGGCAGTACTGCTGTTCTGATTGCTCTGTGGCTTGTAGCGACCATTTTCTTATCGTTTTGTCGTTGTTGCTCTCGCAGTTGTGCTTTCATACATGACGGGTGAATGTTTAAAGACCCCCGCACTTCGTCGCACATATGACGTCATTTCATCTAACCAATCAGTGGACAGCACTGTTCACGTGACATTTAGGCCCCCGACTCGTACCGGTTAGACCTACCTCTGAAACAGGTACGAACAGGTACTGAAAACCGTAACGGGTCCCGCCTCCAATCCGCAGTGGAAAAGCTCTCAAATCAGGGTAGAGTCGTGCAGAGCCGTGTCGTACCGTTGCGAAAACGCGCAGTGGAAAAGGGGCATAAGGGGGTTAGTTTCGAGGTACTCACCACAGGTCCACAGCCACCGTAGGCGAACAGCTCCCCTCCATGACACGTCGCAGCGGCACCTCGTCTCCGTGGTGACTAGACCGTGCTTTGATTCCAGTCGTTCAGTTTCCCCGTATATGTACAACCAAATGTTCCCTCATACAAGTGTCTTTACAGGAACGTGTGTCCTTCGTGTTAGTACCACAAACTCAGAGTCTCACCTGCAGAACCACCTCCAGAGACTCTTAACTGAAGAGACTCACCTGCAGACTCAGCTGTTGACATTCACAGCTGATGAGCACCTCAACACTGCCCCCTCTGGGTGATGCCAGTACTGACCCTGACCATAAGCAGTCTAAACCTTACCATATTCCTCATATCGTAATCATGGGGCACCCAATGACTTGGGAGTAAGCTAGAAATGTCATTGTCTTTTAAATGTCAGAGGAATTATCAATTTGGAGACTAAACAGAAAGATTAGAAAATATTCACAAATAACTGAAAAACTACAAAACTACATCATATTCCTTATAATTTCTGGGGTGTTTTGCATACAGAAACTTGACATTCATCTGAAGTGGCAACGTTTTTTGGAGGCTTAACAAAACTATACACAGTATAGCATACAGTACTGTATATAGCACAATGCAGTACAGTATACAGTACAAAAGTTTGTCAATGTGGTCTTTAGATAGTCATGATAGTCCGTGATAGGGATGCCTCTTGATGACTTAATAAATAAAATAAAAAACATCCAGTACAATGCTTGTACAGATATGATCATAACAATTGATAAGTGTATTTAAAATCAGGAGTGCCCTTTAAATTCAAGCTGTATGTCTAGTGCAGAGTCGATTAAAGGATGGATCCTCCACAGATTTTTGTGATTATCAAAAGGATTGTTTGTAGCAATACTACTAGATTAACTACTCTTGATAAACGCAGCTTCTTGGAATCTAAAAATCGTTACAAACTGCATTCCATCAATCCCAAGGTTTTTTCCTTGATCACACAGTTTGAATGGAGAGGTTAGAGGGCCACACGCACACAGAACTGTTCACCGCTTGGTTCCACACATGCACACACATGAACCAACAACTGTGAACCACAACAAACGTGAACCACAATAAACGTGGGCACCCTGATTTGTGTATATATATATATATATATATATAGGATAGGAATTTATTTATTTAAAACAGGGACAATGCACAAAAAAAAACATTATTCTCGTAAAACAAGAAAAAATGTATTGCGCCAGGTTATAGCAATAATAACTAATTTCCGCCTGTAGTCCCTGGGCAGGTAAGGACAGATGAAAGAATAACAATATTAAAATCGTTGAAGTATGACAGAATAAAAAATTATTCTGAATATATATATATATGGTGGACCTTTGACCTCCCTGAGGGGGTTAAACTTAGAGTCATCAATATAAACACACCAGGATTACTAGAGTCAGGAGAAAGTGGAGAACGCATGCGTTCCTGGATGGATTCCCCACACAAAATTTGCTGAGATCATTGAGGCTAAGAACCAAAGGAAAAGAACAATTCATTCCGCAATTACTCATTTCCAAACTGCTCTTCCGTTCTCCTCCCCCCCCCCCCCCCCCCCGTCTCCTCATCTTCAAACACATTGTGCTGCCCCTCGCCAGAGAGTGAAGGCAGCTGTTTGCAAAAATTTGAGGGAGATGTTGTTTGAAATCCAGAACAGACTCCAGAACAGCATCTTCCTAACTCCTCGCAGGGCACACAGATGCTTTTGTACGCTGACGATACATGAATGAGTTCCACTGGAGAACTCCTCCTCGGCACAAAGTCCACTACTACTACTACTACCGTTCAGAAGTTTGGTGTCTATGTACATTAGGTGTACAGAGGCCCCCTCCAGCCACCATCACTCCCCATGTGTTCTCATGGTACATTGTTTAGCTAATCGTGATGAAAGGCTAACTGATGATTAGAGAACCCTTGTGCAATTATAGCAAATCTGAAAACTGTTAAGTAAAAGTGTGAGTTTTCATGGAAAGCTTGAAATTGTCAAGGCGACCCCAAACCTTTGAATGGTTGTGTATATATATTTAAAGACTATAAAGCGCTCATTTAGTATACGCTTTTATCCAGAGCGAACAGAGCATTGAAGCATCTTGCTATAAGCATGCCCACAGGTGGACTGCATCATGCATGTACTGTTTATGGTTTATTCAGTCCGTTCATTACCGCACATTAGCAGCCAAGTCCCACCAGCACTCCACACCCCTGCTTCCACTGCCTTCAGTTCATTATTTCCTGAGCTGATTAAGAGCTCCGGTTGGCGTTCAAATGACCGTTAGTGATGCTAAGAGCACCCTGGGACTGCCCCGCAATGTCTTCCTGTACAGCCCCTGCCAGCGTCCATTTACTCACACCTGGCAAGCCACTCAGAGAGTTAGAGAGAAAGGAGGAAAGGAGAGGGGGGGGGGGGGGGGATTGAGAGGGAGAGGAGGGAAGGACATTAGCAGATATGCAGAGATGGTGAGTGTGAAATGGAGACAGGAGGACGGTTATGGGGAGAGAGATGCAGAGGATGAGTGACATGAAAGAAGAGAGACAACTTGATGGAAAAGTTAGAGAGAGAGAGAGAGAGAGAGAGAGAGAGAGAGAGAGAGAGAGAGAGAGAGAGAGAGAGGAGAGAGAGAGAGAGAGAGAGAGAGAGAGAGAGAGAGAGAGAGAGAGAGAGAGAGAGAGAGAGGTGTAATAAAGGACGAAGGGAGAGAGGATTGGTCAAATTACACTGTGTGTGCGTGCGCATGGATACGTGTCCAGCCGAGGCCCGGCCGCGGGTTCTAGACTAATGGCGGCCGTGTCCAGACTCTGATTAATTAAACATTCCCAGGAGGGCAAGGAGTCAGGGAGGGAGAGGTAATTCATCACCCTGCTCATGCGTAATGGAGTACAGCTCACCACCAGCCTCTCATTAGCAGTGATAAACTCACACGGCCTGGACACACACACTAACACAAGCCCTCGACACACACTCACACACTCTGGACACACACTCACACACTCTGGACACACACTCACACACATATCCCAACGGAACTCAACAAGGCCGCAGCAAGACACGACATGCACGCAGACACAAAACACAAAATGTAAACGTATGCACACACACACACACACACACACACATTTGCACAAGGCCCAACAGGCTTCCAAACACACAAATCCATTCATGCACACTAACCCCACACTCCACCCAGAAGCATAAACCCACACAGACCTGCAGGCACACACACACACACATCAAAACACAGACCCGTACACCCTCGGACACACACCCAACGCTCTCCAGGGCGATAGTGTGTGATGAATGCGGTGGTCACCAGCTCACCTTGACCTGTGGTGCGACACCACCAAGCAGGTAGCTCTCTCTCTCCCTCGCTGAAGTAAAGTACTGCTCCTGTCTCATGTACTCTAGAGCATTTAACCACTGCACCAAGCAGCCTCCGGACAGGGCGCAATGAGGTGAATATTATGTTTCTAAACCAAGGAGCATTTCATATTTATTTACTTCTCCCCCTCCGCTTCATTGCCAGTGAAAATAGGAGGCGTGTGTGTTTATATATAGTTTTACTCATCCTGCTTAGGCAACCAGCAACTAATGAGTGTTGCGGGGGAAACATTGCATCCACCACATTCTGGAACAGGTGGTGGTCAGTTCTCATTGCTCATCATGCCCACACCCACCCTCCCCAGGCCCGCTACCGTCACTGCCATCGCCGAGAATCCCCCTGCGGCGTACAGCCCGCAGCCTCCTTCAAGGCCAATGCACCGACTGCGGCTACATCCCCCCACCCCCGCGCCAGCGCATATCAGAGCCACCTGTCTCCCACCTCCACGACCTCCACCCAACAGGACTCCTGAGGGCCCGTCGCGTCGCGCCGGGCCCCCCCCCCCCCCCTCTTCTCTCTTCAAACACCCCCGGCAGACGCCTGGGGACCGCATTACCATTTCACACGCACTCCATCTGGCTAACCCACACCTGGGAGGCTGGATTACCCACAATCCTCTGGGCTCCACGCAGGAGGTCTGCACCAGGATGTCCTCTCATTATTAACGGTGACATAACACCGATAAAAGATTCATATCCCGCCCTCAAACTAGTGGCGGTTCCCCGGCGTGAACAGTGGCGTAGTTGAGGGGAAAGTGTCTAGGGCTAACTAAGGGTTGTGCGTCGTCGTGTGCGACTGAGCCAAAGTTTTTTCCATGCTGTTTTGATATGCCACTTTATAATTTGTTCAGACATCTGTTTCTTCGTTGCGGTCGTCCTTCGTTGGGTCATATCGTGGGGGCGGGGGGGATTGTGTGTTTGCGCGTGTTCATTTGCGAATGAGTGAGGCGAAAGGTATCAAACAATGTCTATTCCGTTGCGTCTCTCTCCCTTCATCCTCTCTCTCTCATTTCGAGTAGGTGTGTGGTAGACAGTGGGGGGGGAGGCTTAAGCTGGGCTTTATTGTTCTGCTCGCTGAAACACAGCGAGTCTCCAAAAAGACAAAGGCTGTTTTCCTCTCCTTTCCGTCTCCTCAGTAAACACTCCGGAGAAACCGGAATGTCGGGGAGAGCCAAGGGCAAGCCATGAGGCAGAGAGCGGGAAATCATCTCCCCTCATCCTTTGTTGCACAGCGAGAGAGAGAGCGAGCGAGAGAGAGAGCGAGCGAGAGCGAGAGAGAAATAAAGAGGAAATAAATTAGCCCACTCATCAAGCAAGGATTTTGGAAATGGGGTGTTTGGTTGTTGTGAATCACAGTGCTTCCCCCATTACCTGACACTCATTAACACTGATTGGATATTGATTACCTCAAACACAACAGAAATCATCTCGTCTCATAATGCGAAGGTACATTATTGGTTTGTTCATTTTGTTTCTTCGTGGAGGCAAACGCATGTCTGAACAGAGAGGCCATTCTGGATTTGCATCAAGGGAGAGGTGCCCACTCAACTCACTAACTGCAGTTACAGCCCCTCGTACACATCCATTCACGGGGTGGCCAATTCAAAGACGGGAAAATGTGATTACAATATCAAAAAGGTTTTTCCCATGCACTGTACCCCATTGGTTCATGGGGGGATTAAAAGCTGTGTACCAGAGTGAGTTCAGCAGCCTTGTCAACGCCTCCTCTATGATCAACCCTGTCATACCCACTAATGAGCGATGACGTACAACTCTCTCTCCTTAACGACTTTGCATTTAAACTTTACTGCCATGCCTCAGAACTAAAGGCCCCAACTCCCACGGCTGCACGGGGCTTTGCTTCTTTTAACATCGCCCCTCTATCAACACCTTTGGACACTGTGGACCCCACACACTCTACATGGCCATCTCCTGGCCAGCAGTTCGCTTTCTCCTTCTCACCTCCCCCTCCTCGACTCCTCTCTGCTTCCCCGGCTCTCCCTTGTATCTCCCCCCCCTCACCTGTCCTCCCCCCTTTGACTCCCCCCCCTCCAGCCTACCGCCTCACCGCAACAGGATTAATATTTCAACGACGGCCCCTGGGCCATTTTTCTGTCTGACGAATCGACGCTGGAAAGAGAGTTTCCCAGCAGCCTCTGAACAATAAATATTAAAGGGCTTGCCTGGCGAGGGCCCCGGCGTACGACGCGGCGCTCCCTGTGTACACCGCCGCCCGCGTGCGGCCGCGCCATCCCTCTCTCTCGCGCGTCGTCGTCGTCGTCGTCGTACACTCTCACATCCCCGCTCCCTCCCTCCCACCTCATCTGCTGGGCCATCTGTGCGGCTATAACCAGAAGCCCACAACACTCACAGCCTCAGCCCTCCCCTCTCTTTTCTCCCTCCGTCTCCTTTGACCCCACTTTCTCCCTCTCAACCCCTCTCTCTCCCTCCCTCTCTTTCTACTCCCCCCTATCTCTCTCTACTCCCCTCTCTACTTACTCCCCCTCTCTCTCTTTCTACTCCCCCCTATCTCTCTCTACTCCCCTCTCTACTTACTCCCCTCTCTCTCTCTTTCTACTCCGCTATCTCTCTACTACTCCCTCTCTACTTACTCTCTCTCTCTCTCTCTTCTACTCCCCCCTCTCTCTCTCTACTCCCCTCTCTACTTACTCCCCCTCTCTCTCTTTCTACTCCCCCCTATCTCTCTCTACTCCCCTCTCTACTTACTCCCCCTCTCTCTCTTTCTACTCCCCCCTCTCTCTCTCTACTCCCCTCTCTACTTACTCCCCCTCTCTCTCTTTCTACTCCCCTCTCTCTCTCTCCCTCTCTAATACCCCCCTCTCTTTCTACTCCCCCCTCTCGCTCTCTACTCCCCTCTCTACTTACTCCCCCTCTCTTTCTACCTCTCTAATACCCTCTCTCTAATACCCCCCCTCTCTACCACCCTATCTCTCTCTCTACTTACTCCGTCTCTCTCCCTCGCTAATACCCCCCTCTCTCTACCTCTCTAATACCCCCCTCTCTCTCTCTACTCCCCTCTCTCTCTACCTCTCTAATACCCCCCTCTCTCTCTCTCTCTCTCTACTCCCCTCTCTACTTACTCCCCCTATCTCTCTCTACTTACTCTGCCTCTCTCCCTCTCTCCCTCTCTCTCATACCCCCCCCCCCCCTCGTCTCTTTTACCCCCTGCAGGCCTGCCGTGGTGGCGCGTGGCCTCCGACGGCTTGTGCCTGACTATGTTTGTATCCCGCAGGGGAGCGACTGCAGCCAGACTCACTTTGTGCAAATGGCTTTTTTTTAAACGTTGGCGTCACACGTCGTGTACCGCCATTAAACCGGCGCAATTAACGCATCACTATTATTTTTTACCCCCCACCGAGAGGGTATTGAAAGGGGTATACACAATTTGCATCAATTGTCATTTTGAAACAAAACTCAAAAAAATAAGCCACCATGGAAGTCTACAGCAGATGGGTATCGACCCAGCAGATGCAGAACATCCTAGTGAGCTCATGTAGGCTAATAGGGGACATAAGTGCGGAACGATAGCGTGTGAATGATCCGGGCTGATGTATGCGCAGCCACCAACACATAGAACTTCTGAGCATCTCCAAGCGGGTGATATTGATTCTAGATGTATTTATTTCTAAACGTGACCAATTGACGTGACGCCAAAATTGAACCGACGCAGTGACATTAAGCAAGGTTACCTCACAGCCAATGAGCGAAGAACGGTCGAGTTTCCGTTGTGTGCATATTTAATTTCCCCACCTGAACAAAAGGCCCACTCAAACACAAGCTTTGGCGTTAAGTCACAGATCTCTACCTCCTCCCAGTGGTCAAAGCGGGGATGACACCCTAAGAGCTGCAAAGGTGAAATAACGTCCCCTTTTATTAAAACTTACTGGAATAATAAGCACAATTCTGGCTTCTCAATACATAACACGGACACCTTACAATTACACCAGGCTTAGATTAGGCCATGAGCAAGACATTTTATTATCTACACTTTATTATCTGTTTAATATGACCTTTTTCAGGGCTAAATCCAAATGAAGTCTACCGGTATGCTTCAAAGAATAGTTAGAAACACTGAAATTCCCACTTTCTTTGCCGAGGTGTCATTCCTGGTTTATATATTAATAACTTAGTGTATTCTCTGGTGGAAATGTCTCAAATTGGAATCTTCAGACACAGACGAATATTAATATTTAAAGTAGGCCGCCGCCTACACATGAGAAACTGGCAAAGAGATTAAACATGACAAGCAGAGTGCGAATAAGGTGAGTGCTCTTCCCTATACCATAGAGTATAGGTGGAGAAGTTTCCAATCGTAAGGATTTCTAAGAATGAAATTCAAACAGTGTAGAGAATACATTACATTTCCAATCACCAACACATAATCTTCCATCAAAGGCTCTTTTGAAAGCCCCTTCTCTCTTAGCAACAGAGAGAATAGTTCATCAGGAACTATTGATCCGAGAAAAGTCAGAAATCTAAGAGACGGCACAAAATCGATACTCCTAAGCCCTCTCATATCTCCCTCTCATATCTCCCTTGACGTGGGCATTGGCCCTCTTCAGTTATGAAACCCTTCCAGCGCAGTGGGCAATGACTTGGTTCCCTCTTCAAACAGTTTAGCAGCAAAGCCAGCGACATACACCCACCCACCCACCCACACGCACATATATCTAATAATACATACACTTGGGGCTGGTAATGAAGTGGTCCGGACGGACTCCGGCTAAGGTATCGATCAGGTATCAGAACTTTCCCCTCCTCCTTCTCTTTGATCCTCCATCAGAGGGCCAGGATTCCTGCCCCCCCCCGGCCCCCCAGACAAGCACCGTGCATTGTGGATAAGGGGGGGGGGGAAGGCAAGGATCAGTGGATATTATAATGTGTTTTCTTTAGAGGCTCTGACTGCTGTAAGGTCCCTTGAGAAGTGGGTCTACAAAGCACACATGACACAAGAGAGTAGAGACAAAGAGAGAAACATACAGAGAGGGAGAGACAGACAGGAAGACTGAGGTTGACCCAGACAGGAAGGGGGCAAAAGAGGGAGAGACAGGGAGGAGGGAAAGAGAGACAGACATGCAAACAGGCAGGCAGAAACTAGATAGGCAGCCAGACAGCTGTAAGGGGACCCAGACCGGGCCTGTGGACGCGCTAGTGTCAGTCAGAGCCCTGCCAGCAGCGATCCTCCACCGAGAGAAGATGATAGGGCTGTCCGCTTCCCACATGAATACATGCACACTACAGAGGATGAATTAATCATGTCATCGGCTTTCATCAGATAACTCCCAGCATTTCTGCAGCGGTAGTGCGCGTGTCAATGTTTTAGTTTGCGATAACGTGCCGATTTTTCCTCGCAAAGACGACAAAAGCAGACATGACTTAGGGAAGAGATACAGTAATTACACTCAGCGGGCAGGGTGGTAGAGGCTAGGGGGTTTAATCAATCCACTCATTCAGGAGGACAGAGGGTTTGAGTTGATGTCAGGGGGGCGATGTGTGAGTCATTATGTCACGAGTTAGAAGGGAGGGCTAAAAGGAGTCAATATGAAGGGTAGAGTTGGTTAAACCAATAAGCCAGGACTTAGGAGTCAAAAAGCAGGGTAGAGTTGGTTAAATCATAAGTCGGGAGTTAGAATGAGTCAATAAGCAGGGTAGGGGTTGTTCAACTATAGGCCAGGCGTTAAAATGGAGGGCTTGAATTTATTATGCAGTAAGTAGCTGGTTTGTATGCAGTAACAGATGGGATGGTTGAGGATAAGACCTAGCGACCTTTACATCCCAACATACAACACACTAGTCAAGAGAGCTGCTCTGAAATTCACATTCTGGCAGTCAATCTACTTCAGGGTGTCACGCTCTTGCACTGATACACTGTCTATATGCAGTATATGCACACACACCCAGAAATCAACATAGACAGACACAAGCACACAATACCCTCATAACCACGTAATTGCAGAACAAATTTGGCACTCACATGCTGAACACATCGGATTTCCTACTATACCAGGTTTGAACAATAAGCCACTATTGCTCAGCACTGAGATATTGGCTCTTCTATAGGAGGATAGTGTAGAGCGGGACAGCTGAGAGGTTACGGCTTCAAACCCCAATGTTCACTGCCTGCCTTTAGTCAACATTGCAGTTAAGCCTACTTAAATACAATGATCTACTGCTAATAAAAAAAAGAAGAAAATACATAAATGTGATGAACTAGATATGCATGTAATCATCGATTTCGTGCTGTTTGCTTAAGTAGTAGTTTGGGGATGGGAGGGGGGGCGGTGGCTGTCAAAAGACAAAATTACCAGGAAGTAATCTGGGTGGGGGCACGGACCGCTGGGTCTGCTGGCCTTTAGGCGGTGCACCACCCATCTGCTTCTGCTAAGGAGGGGCCTGCAGTCAGAGCTGAGCTTCCACCACCAGGGATCCATTGTGTGGAGCCCACCTCCTCCTCCCCATGCAGCACCAGTCTACTGTCATATATTTCACGCATCGCCTCTCGGTAGTGTTCAGAGGAGCAGGCATAATGAAGAAAACTCAGAGCCGTATAGCTTTGTCCCCCGTCTTCAAACGAAGAGAAGTTATATTGTAATTAGACATTGGCATTCATGCCGAGGACAATGCAGCCAGCATCAGTTATACCACTATGAAATAAGGTACACGTACAGTGGTAGAGATGTGCATGGGCAGGGCTCACTTATTAATGATCTGCTTAAAAATTAAACAAAGGATATACATATATATACACAGTATATCAATGAAACAGTGACATATATTAAGCGTCTTCAAGGCAATCACAGGACTTGGTTTCATTTTTCACACTACTAATACTCACTGGGAGGAGGTCCCAGCAATACCGTCTGGAAGTGGAAATAGAGAATTATTGTGATATCAGTCAAAGAGCAGATCCTTGGAGATTTTTTTTCCGATCTGAGCAAAATCCATTCCCCTATGTTTACAAATGGGTTGCCAGCAAATATGACCGAGTTTATTCTAATAAAATACCATAACTGTACCACAAGACTCCAAAACAAAGAGACGGGGAGGGAGGGAGGGGGGAGAGAGAGCGACACAGACAGACAGACAGACAGACACAGGCAGCTAGTGGGCAAATATGGTTGAAATTATTTTAATATAACTCCATAAATTGAGTCGCTACAGCACGTTTTGTTATTCAAATGAAAACCAAACCTAAAGACAGACATCCTCATCCCCGTGGGTAATGCGTTCATCCGTCCGACGTGGGCTCTCTCCCTGGGAGCCACAGCATGAGCTGACGTGTGTTCAGAGGCGGGTGTGCACTAAAGTGAACTCGGCCGTACGCTAATCCCGCACCGCTGCCGACCGGGGCGCTGTGGGAGGGGGGGGTCACTGGAGCGTGACGAGGAGCAGGCAGAGCAGCAGCAGCAGCAGGGAGCTGGTGGTGGACCCACCCAGACCTCCGGCGGTGAGCCGGTCTCCGTAGAGGTCCAGGAGCTGGAGGACCACGCCGTTTGTCCAGCCGAAGCCCAGCTACGTCCGGACACACAACAACAACCACCCCCTCAACAACGCATAAACACAACAGATGATAATACACTATTTGGCATTCAAAGATAAAAGACATATCTTAGTGCTCCAAATTTTTATTTTGATGATCGCAATCTTGATTCAAGTTCCAAGAGAGAAAAAGAGGAAGGACTTTGTAGTTAACTTCAATGTTTGCCTGAAAATATGACCTTGGTTGCCCTCAGGGGTCGATTTAGGGTCCCCTATTTCATCTACATGCTATGCTAGTGTAACCCGTATCTGGTGTCTTTTAATTAACCCTACTACGGTATACAATCAATAAAAATATGGGCCAGATCATCAGAAGATTCTAGTGTTCGTAAGGAGAGATATGGTACTGTCTGCACAAGAATAACACACGGAAGCAATGGATACATTTAAAAAAAATATATATATATATATATATATTTAGTTTATTATTTATGGCCACTTTGCAACGAGGAAGCCTCTAATTATTTTTCCGGAAAAATAAAGAAAAAGACTCTCTTGCCCCTACCACACTGCAGAAACCATAAGCACCTGATCCTTCCGTTCAGGGTTAAAAAGGGGTCGCTCCAATGGGGATAGCTCACCAGTCTGCACACCGCTACAGACCTCCAGGGAGGGCGAGCAGGATGCAGACAATCCACGGGCCTCATTACAGAAAAAATTAGGGATGGGCATTTCGAGTAATTTTCTAACCGAGTACCCGAACCTGGTCCTAATCGAGTACCCGAATAATAAAATATACACCCGGCATCGCGAGTTGGTGCGCGGGTACATAAATGACCGGTAATAAATGACTGGTAAATTTACTTACCGTCATGAATATCGGAAGACCCGACTTCAATGAAGATCTCGTGTGAACCGTGATTTACAACGCTTTTTATTTACCGCGAAAAGAGAAAAATCTCGCGTGGACCGCGATTTAGAAAAGAACAAGTTACGCCTCCGAGTACATGTTACGCCTCCGTTTTGCAGGACGCAGACAGATACTATTGGGCATCGCCGACAATGAAATAATCCTAGGTTACCCGGTTACTAATTCGTAACCGATTAGCAGATTGTCTACTCGGGTACCCGAGTATCCGAGTAACCATGCACATCCCTAGAAAAAATCCTAACTTCTCATCCTAACTTAAATTAGGCACTCAAAGATGGGAAAAATCCTAATTTCCTATTACAGAAGCAGTCCCTAACCTGTTGGGCGTTTCCGATCTTATCTTAATTTAGGTAATCCTAACTGTTCTTTCAACCAGATTTTTCGATCGGCAATCGTCAGGTTATGTCTGTTTCTGCACTCAAAGAGTGTGCATGAGATTTATAGAATGAGTTACTTGTAACATTAACAGAGACTGTTGATCTTTGTTAATGAGGGCAAGCTAGTAGCACTAGGACTACGGTCATGGCGGGTATTGGTACAGAGAACAAGAGGTAGTAATAAAGCAGTAAAGTAATTCTGCCACCAAATTCAAAATTAAATGTCTTTGGAGGCGATAAAATGAAATTAAAATACAAATGCAACAAATCATTCAGTCTTGGTAGCCTTTCTGCCATCACATTTCTGTTGTGATGTTCCTCGTCTTCATTGTCATACAGACCTACTAGCAGTGCTGCTGCCATTTTCTTCCGTTATTGACAGTTATTTTGAATTTAGGACAGGGTGTATGGCCACCTAACTTAGGGATCCTAACTTACGAAATTCCTAACTTAGGATAGTTCTGTAATGGCTAAATCCTATCGTAAGATAAGATAGGATTTCTTCCTAAGTTAAGTTAGGAAACCTCCGTCTGTAATATCAAAACCACCAAATGCCTTCCTATCTCAGGATAGGATTTCAGAGTTAGGAAGTTTCTGTAATGAGGCCCCAGGATCCAATCTCAATCCACACAACCAAAAAAAACCCTGCCTTGATAACAAAGCCAAACAACTCATTAGTAGTCTGTCTATATAATACCTTTCAATCACTTTTCTATAAATCATATTTAAGGTAATTTAACAGTGTAAAACATAAACGATTGACACTTTTAACTCTTTATAAATCGGTTCAAATAAAACACTTCAAAACTCATTCAAATTGTACTTTCTTTGTGTTGTTACACTCAGCAAGCTAGTTTAGTTACTGAAAGAAATTTTAAGTTTGAAGATAACACCATTAACTCACAGCTTTACATATTCCTTTTCACCATGAGGCAAATTAACACAGCTAGCAGCATCACTAACCCATCAACACAGTGAAGAAAATGCATACCCAACGCCAAAACTACAATCGGCCCGCAGACTGCAGCCCCAGCAACGGGCCTCACATCCCCTCCCCCACATCAGTAACGGCACGTCAAGTGCAGCGACACCACGCGCTATGCTAGGCAGTTAGCAAGCAGCATTAGCTGCGGCCAGTTAGCAGCTTATCACGTTATTTTCTCACCCAAAAACACAATTTAAATCCAAATTTTAACACAAGGAGACTCACCAAGGATTTCCAGTTACTGCACAGGCTTTTAGTAAAGGGGGAAATGTCTTCTGTTGTCTATCATTCAAAAATCAGTTATTATCGTTCTCGTCTGTGACTCGACCCGAAAAGGACGGATCTCCTGAACTGCCGTCTGCTGACCATTAGAAGAGGCGGGTCTAATTTTTGATTTGCCAAGCCAAAACAGTTGCCATGCGACTTGGTTGAATTACAGGTAATTTAACAAACCACACTTTCTTATTTAGATACGATAGATTTAAATGCATTTATTTACAATTATATATTTCTATCTCATTCTGTCACTATTTAGAATGACAATACACAAGTGTAACGATGGTCTCCCTGATGGTCATCAGGGAGACGGTGGCAAAACTGTTGAATTTTCTTACTTTTATTTTCCTTTAGAAAATAAATCAAAACATTGATTATCAAAACGATTATCACGATTATTTTGATCAATATTGATATCACGATTATTGACCACGAATATTCATTGAAAAAAAAAATCTTTAGAATTTCTACCACCCCCTAGTGGTAGGAGACACTGTGTTCAGCGGCAAATTGACGCCAGGCCACGCCCCCGAACCCCCTTTTTTTAAGGCTTCGGGCCGCTGTGTGCAGGATGGACTCGCGCAGTCGCAGACAGGTGTACAGGGAGCGCTTGGTTTGCTTTGCAGCGGAGGTAGAGCGTATACTGGCATCGGGCGCGGGGCGCTCGTTTCTTTCCAGTAGAGCATATACTGCATGGGCGGGGCTCGTTTCTTTTTTATTTTTTGTATTTTTTTGCGGAGGCATTATTTAAAAAAAATATCGCCAGAACACTACGTGTTATCATGGGACACCAATATCGTCATCGCAATAAAAATTCGATACATTGTGCAGCCCTACATCAGGATTTGGTGTACACATACAGCATCAGATCAAAAGCATAGGCTTCTCTGCTGATTACTTCAGTAATAGAAAATGTATACAAAACATTCCCATGAATGGGCATAACCGTAGTCTAAGTGCAGTTATAGCACTTAATTAAAACCTATTTACATTATGGAGCCACATACCTTTAGAAAATAAATCAAAACATTGCCATTAGGATTTGTGCACACATACAGCATCTGCACAAGCTAAATGTTAAGAATGCATTGCGTTACATATAGACAACATATACCACATCAATATCCCATTATACACTATCAACGAGGCATGCCAGACAGAATGTCTGGGCATTGAACAATAGCTAATTAACATTCGGGAGTACTCGCTTAAAGTGGAAATGAAGCAAAAAAATAAAACATGTCTATAGCACTAGTTAAATATTTAAATATACCATAAATACAAATCAATTCGGAAATATGACCCGTTATTCAGAATAAAGCACAAACAAGTTGCATTAATTATAACGTTTTCAGCCATGTGCGCCGCCATCTCTGTTTTCAGAATACGATGACGTCACGAGAATGGTTGGTAACATTCTACATAGTGGCTCATAGCCTCACAGGTAGCTTACTGCCTCAACAAAATGGATATTGACGAATGGGATAGACCCACCAATGAGGCCAGCCATCCAATTGCCTATGCTTTTGAGCCAGTAAGAGCAGTGGGAGTTTTAGTGCCCCAACAGAGCCTGAATATGGAGGAGAAATAGATGAAGGCGAGAGAGACGTATCTGAGCGCAAACAATCTGTGGTGCTTATGTGGGGTTTTGTGTCACTATGTCCACTGACATGGAGAGTGTCTGCTGCCATGAAATGAACCTGGGACATCTCATCAAAGATAACAGATGTATCACGTCCAATCCGACGTGCCAAATGCTGTCATTAGAGCGAGACGTGTTAGAGGTTGCAATGCTGTCGCTGAGGTATCTGACCAGTTTGCCGAATCCCAGTTTGCCGACTGGCTATGTGAATGGGTGTATCACATAGCCTAGTCGGCACACGAAAAACCCACATTGCCGACAATAATAAACTATGGAAAATCGTACTTTAATAAATTGTTTCTATTGTCTAAGATACCTTGGTGTTTTCTAATGTCTTTTTCATACGCAAAAACAACTGTTGGTCCATCCATTATAAAATACGAGTAAATAGTTTGTCAGCAATGTAATATTAATCTTAACCAAATGGTAAGTGGTAGAGAAAACAATCCATGTTACCCCTTATAAACTAGTCTGTAGTCACCCCTCCCAGATAAGCGCGACTTCCACCGCTTTGATTTTGGGGGAAATACATCGAAGAAGCCGCGATTCATGATGTGCTTCGCGCTATGCATAAAAGAAACGACATTCTATTGTAACTAGTTTTATTATTGTCGGCAATGTGGGTTTTTCGTGTGCCGACTAGGCTATGTGATACACCCATTCACATAACCAGTCGGCAAACTGGGATTCGGCAAACTGGCCCAGAACCGTCGCTGAGGGACATCCGAGCCGAAACACTGGAGCGCCCAATAAACAGCAGGTAAACTAACACAGTCTTGATAGGTTGTGCGGAGGGAGTAGGGGACTAGACTGATCACCTGAGACTACACAATTTTTTACACCCATACTCAGTTATTCTGCAATGTATTATCATGGTAGAAGCTGCGATACAGTACTAGCATAGCATAACATAACAAGCACATACTGTACCCAGCTGTACCCACAACAGGATCGCAAGGATCTGCTAATAGTTTACACTTCTAATTGAACGAAACAAATGCAATCATCGATACTACTCCATCACAAAAATAAACCTCTTACTCACACATTAGAAGTTCGCACCACCGAGTTTATTCACCAATTCATCAACGATGCAACTGCATTTTCAGAACACGGTAATCCACAAGTTATGCACTTCGGCGAGAACATCCAAACATGTTATTGCGACTGAACAGGAAGTTAAATCGAATAAAGTCCTGTCTCTGATAGGCCTACAGGATACATTACGCGGCCCTTGTTCTTGTACAAACACAAAAACAAACATCAACAGAAATTGCTTAGGCATATTGAAATAAAGTCAACGTCCGCTTCGGTTATATTCTGTCAGTTAGAATGTAAATTATTCATGACAGGCTTTGCCTACTTTACGCTACTCTACGCTACTCATTCTAACATACATATATGTATGGAGGAGATAATGTGGAGGAGATAATGTTGTTTACAGCAATGAAAAGTAGTAAACGGGTGCAGCAGCTGGGCTACCACATCATTTCATGATACAATTAATTGTCGTGCCATTTATTTCCAATAACAATGGATTATTTTTGCGATGGATTAGAAATTATCAAGAGCATGGAGCGAGCTAGTCTGCAAACAAGACAATCTTCAAACAGTGAGTGTACTCATTTCTCTGTTTCTCTAGTAGTAGAAGCGATACGTTTACTGTTCGTTCCTCTGCCTGGCAAGCGCGTTTCTGCGCTCTTTCTCTGCGCATAAGAGCAGCGCCCGGGTCCGATGTGACAGGTCTGTCCGTGTCTCCAGCACTATAGCTACTAAAATTAAAAATTGTTGGCACAGCATCTGGCTTCAGGCGATTGGTGGGACGGCGAACAAATCTCCCATCTTCAGCAAAACTCCCTCTTCAACGTAATCAGCCTCTATAAAGTGGTCGCTACATACTCTCTGCCCTGGTCCCTTTGGGGGGCTGAGGCGTTTCAACGCAATTAACCATTTTTGGAGCACTTCTGTACAGGAATAACATGGAAATGAACTATTTTACCACTCTTTTACCCGATAATACTCGTTTGAACAGCCAGGGTCAACACAAAATGAATTCTTCTTCCAAGATTTGCCATGGTTATCTGAAAGCACCAACCATTCTGATGACGTCACGCCTGCTTTTTTAAAACATGGCCGCGCCCTAGTGGCGAAAGTCGTTGTCATTTTCCAGTGAAACTACTTGAATTTCAGGTTTAATGAAAATACATGTATTTTCAAAAATGAAAAAGCAACCAAAAAATGGTCACAATTCTCATTGCTTCATTTCCACTTTAACATTCGCTGTCGTCTCAAACATATACCGAAGTTATACTGAGGTTCAACATACACACATGGAAGAAGGAGAGTAATATAATGCATGTTTAACTAAACAGTTCAATCCATGCATGATAGATCAAACAGTACTTTAAAAGCATGGACGTTGCTAGCGGAGTTTACGGCTAGCCACGTTAGCCCTAGCATGTGGAAACCCAAGTTCATAAGAAAAGTATTAATAAACTTTCTGTAAAACATGCAAACTGCAGTACGATCGTAACAGTGCATGGAAAATAATATAACACATGGGATACGTCGAAGTTATCAACTTAAACATTAATTTACTTTAAGAAAACTGATATATTGCGTACAGTGCTTTGTATAGTGAACCTACCAGATCAAAAGCATCGGCTTCTCTGATCGAGTAGGAAAGCAGCACAGGAAGAAACGCAGCAGAACTGCAGTACACCATATGGCCACGGGTGGCTCCCATTCACACTAATTAAACAAGGCAGTTTTTTATTTTGGCGAAAATCATATATATCATTTTTAACTCTGTTACACAAGCCATGTATTTTTTTTTACCGATTACTAACAAATATTTCAATGGGTTGTGAATCTAATGCCATTGGACTGAAAAAGGTGTAATTTAAACATGGGTTACACCTAGCAACAGTTCAATGCGGCTACGAAATTAATCCAACCAGCCTCCTTCTGGGCTCACTTGGTTCTCCTGAAATGTATTCAGTTCAAGCGTGCGCATGCGTGTGTGTGTGTGTGTGTGTGTGTGTGTGTGTGTGTGTGTGTGTGTGTGTGTGTGTGTGTGTGTTGTGTGTGTGTGTGTGTGTGTGTGTGTGTGTGTGTGTGTGTGTGTGTGTGTGTGTGTGTGTGTGTGTGTGTGTGTGTGTGTGTGTGTGTGTGTGTGTGTGTGTGTGTGTGTGTGTGTGTGTGTGTGTGTGTGTGTGTGTGTGTGAAAATGCTAAATAATGAGGGCAGACAGGAAATTGGAATGGTGCAGAGGAAGGGCGTTCTGAAATTAGAGGAGGCT
The DNA here is from genome assembly GCA_900291075.1 of Melanogrammus aeglefinus. Classification (NCBI taxonomy): domain Eukaryota; kingdom Metazoa; phylum Chordata; class Actinopteri; order Gadiformes; family Gadidae; genus Melanogrammus; species Melanogrammus aeglefinus. The sequence continues at coordinate 192,746 of OLKM01000575.1, forward strand.
GCATCTCCAGGATTTGACCACGCTGGCATTATTCCTGCCAACAGAAAAGCTTGAAGGGGAAAAAAAAAAAAAAAAGGTAAATACCTGAACGTCATACTCTCCTCCCCCGCCTGGTTTACCGTCTCCGTTCACATCATACTGTAGAGAGAGAGAGATGGGGGGGATGAAGGAAGAGGCAGACATAGTTGGAGCGAGATAGAAGGGGTCCACATGTTGAAACCAGAGTTGCGACAACAGTCCTCACCTTCTCAAACATGGCATCGTACTTGTCAAACGCCCTCCAGTTGGTTCTAATCCAGTTCTGGGCCAAATCAAATGCCAGTTTTTGGGCCTCATCCGAAGGCAACTTCGACAAACCTGGAACAAAATATATAGTACGTGCTTTGACACCATCGGCAAGGCAAACTAAATGTGGGCATCAAACCCAGAGCAAGACTAACAAAGTGCTACCCCACTCTGAACCCAGACCCATTTAGCTGGCCGTCACCGACCCTAATCATGGGACACGGTGAGAGTGCGTACCCTCAATGAGCATGTGCTGCAGCGGGGGCCACGCGTTGGGGTAGTCCCACTGCTGCCCGCTGTCCTGCAGCGACGCAGGGACGCCGTTAGGGAACCGCAGCACCCCAGACTCCTGTCGGAACACATCACAACAACAACAACACTGGTCATACAGATAGCAACAACAAAACAAACCCCTAGCAACAACAAGTAGTCAAGCGGTAGGGCAGAGCTGCATGGATGGATTATTGCAGCGTGTGGGCGCCCCCTTCTGGAGATTATACTGTGTTTATGGATATTGAGTGACTACTACAGGTAGATAGTTATATTGTCATTCAGTCAACAGGTAGATATAGTTACTGTCAGTGGCGGCTGGTGAATTTTATTTTAGGGGGGGGGGCTAAAAGTTTGTAAACCAAACCCCCTGTAGGGGGGGGCATCCTTCCCACAAAGATTTTTTGTGATTTTCACATACAAGCTAAGCAGCACAAAAGTTTCTCACACACACACACAAAACATGTTCGCACTGTAACGACTGCCAACTGCACTGTTTTTATCACAAACATTATGAAGCAAGCATCATGTCCCGAATTAAATCAATATCAGGGCAGCTGGGGCCTACCTTATTTGAAGAGAAGCTCACATCGACGGCCTTTCCGAGTCTCACGCAAGGGAAACAGAAGAGCGCGCTCCTAGCTAAGCTAGCCGCTAGCCAGTCTTTCCCTTCGAACCAAGAGGTGCAAAAGAACGATTTTGTCTCGTGTTCTTTTGTTTTATCTGAACATCGTTTGGCCGATGTGCACCCAGTCTCTTGATTTCTTTTTTTTTTTCTAAAGACATCAACGAAAACGGATGAGTCAGTAGGCTTACAGTCCACTTCGGTAAATTAGCGCTCGCCATTGTGGTCAGGGTTTTTTTTCACTTTTTTCTCCTGCCTCCAACAGTGACCGTCACCAGTGAGTCACTGTCACTGTTGGTCTGGGCTATATTAATTTAGCCCAAATGGTCTCTAAATCAAGGGGGTATGTCACAACACCTGTCAATCACGATTGGACGACACAGATTGGATGCTGATTTTCTTAAGCCCACACAACATCTATATGCATCTCCTGCGTTTTTGTGATTATTTGGTGCCGTTGCTTCTCCGTTGCACCAAAATCAACCAATTCTAAGTTTTAGTAATTATATTTTAATATTTTCATTAATTTAATAATGTTCTGTTTATTGTAAAAGATAGGGAGGGCTTAGCCCCACTAGCCCATTGATTCCAGCCGTCCCTGGTTACTGTATACTGTCATTCCAGCTAACAGGTAGATATAGTGAGATGGTCATTCAGCTGACACCTGGTAAATGAAGAAAGGTTCTCGTCCAGTAAACAGAGGCCATCACCTGGAGGTACAGCCCGGCCCTCTCAGCCATAGCGGGCCTGGAGAAGCACTGCGCCCAGAGCGGCGCCAGGTTGGAGGGGTGGAACTGCGTCCGGGTGGCGTTGGTGAGGAGGCTGAAGTCGAACCAGGCGCCACGCCGCTCGTCCCACATCAAGGCCTCCATCGCCTGCTGCCTGACCGCCGCCGCGCGCTCGTAGCCAGCGGCCGCCTCGCGGTCCCCTGCCAGGACCGGGGTGCCGTGATGTCAGGGGGCGCTGACAGGTGATGTTGAGCTATCAGAACACCACCCCCCCCCCCCCACACCTCAATGAGCGGTTTTTGTGTTCTGCATTAGGCAATCCATTTAGTCAATTATCCATTTAGTCAATTAGTCTTTAGTCCATCGTCAAGGAAACGTCATTCGGTCCATTAGTCAATAACCATTTAGTGATTTGGCGCAGACAGATTTCACCTAAAGTGACGACTGGTAGTTTATTTACATTGGATAGGTATCAATGATCCTGAAGAGTGAGGTTTCTAACTTAAAGAGGGGCTACCGGTAGAGTGAGGCAGACATTGGGGCTAACAGCCAGTTTTCAGCACCACCATATATATTTGTATGTATTTAATTATGGACCGTTCATATACTTGTACTAATGGACCTTACAAGTCACTTCTTCAGCCAGGTTCCCCTTAAACCAGCACCAACACTAAATGGAAATAAAGGATGCATGCAATTTGGTGTGAATGTGAACATAAAATAATGTAGGTGGTGAAAACAAGGTGCTAGTAACAGGGGAGCCTGAATGAGACTTGAGCACCCCTGTAAACACTTAAATATGGGTGGTCATGTGGGGTCTCTTTAAAATACGATAAGTGGCACGTTTGAGTATGTCCAACTATACTGATTTAATATAACAAATCCTTAGCTCATATGCATCAGGGCTAGTAACTCACAAATGAATACGTAGTTTAGAGAAAATCTTTGGGCATGTGCTTAATCGTTCATTCATTGGAAAGATTCACCAAACTGGTAGGTCTCTATTAAGTTTGAATTGATTGTATTAAGGTGTGATATCCTTAATACAATCAATTCTGCGGAACGTCTCGGCAGCGTCCCAGGAGCGGGGCACCGTGCCCCAGCGCATTCATTTCGTAACACTTTCTATTTTTGACGCGAGTCGTTGGTGAACCGCGTCAACAGAGCTGAGCAGATCGACAGAGCAGATTAAGCCGGGCAGGAAGTGAAATAGTAAAAGCCATAGATCATCCGGTCAATTTTCAAAATAAAAACACAATAATAGCCTATCACAACTTCATATAGCCTATCACAACAGCCTATCATCAACATTACGTGATGACCGGTGGCACCAGGTCAGCAGTCAATCAATCAAAGGGTCTCAGAGGGTCGGCAACATAGACGACGAGAGACTGATTGTCGATGTGGAGCAACATAAAATAATTTATGAAAATAAATCATCCTTTTTAGAAGGACACTGTCAGAAAGGACAAAGCCTGGCATTTAATTGCAGTAATTTTGGGAGTGGATAGTGAGTACATTTGGTTTAGGATTATCGCGTGATCTCGTGTGAATAAGGCTGGCTCGCAAGTCAGCGCTACGCTGCTGTCACGCGCCCGGTGGGGATTGACACAGGGCAGAGGACGCAGCCGTTTCGCGGCGTGTACATCCCCGGTGGAAAACATGCGTTACAATTGTAATCAGTAATAAAAAAAGAAGAAGAAATTTACCAAGTACCCAGCCCGAAACCCCTTGCTTAGGTTACTTGTTACTTGTGCCACTCAACGCTGCACTAGACTATCCAGCGCCCCCGTCCCTAAAAGGGGAGGAATGAAGGGAGCCGTCTGGTGTGGGCTCACCCAGGAGCCTGTGGAAGGAAGCCAGGGTCCTCTCGCTGCGGCAGAGCAGGGCGTTGAGGTCCACCGGCAGCACCTGGCTAGCCCCCGTGTCCCTCAGGGACGGGGTCTGGCCCGGGGGCGTGGCTCGGTACCAGCGGGAGGAGAAGTCCCAGCCAGACTCTGCCCCCGCCTTTAGCTCCTCCCACAGCAGCTGCTTCTGGAGGTCTGGGCGAGGAGGGGAGAAAAAAGGAGAATATGACACAAAAAGAGGATGAGGGGAAATGGACAAGAGACTAGGAATAGGGATTTTTAAGTCGACTTGATGCCTGGTTTAATGTAGGGTGAATATGGCTCCTTACCGGTGGCTAGTCCCTCAGCGAGCTCCAGATCATCCGTGTAGGACTCGGGCCTGAAATAAACCGTACACGTCTCAATAACGCAGAACACCTTCTTCACTTAGTCCAGAGCACAAGGTACTCCTCTTCTAGAGCATAAACCTGCACCGTGTCACCGTAACAATCGCTGTCGTTCAAACGACTTGAAATTACAAAAAACCATCCAACGACCCGGAGTAATGTTTGTAGACTACCGACCTGGGGGACCCCACGGGGACGTGGTGGCGGTTGAGCGTGTGATTATGCAGGGTGAGGGAGCGGTTCTGCATCCAGAAGGAGTACTCCTTGTCCAGAGTGGGCAAGGCTCCCCTGTGGACCACCAGACAGTCATAAGTCCCCAGCGTTCCCAGTTGGCACTGGGACAGCATTCATAAGCACATACTCACTGAGGAGACTGTGTTATATTATATATATTATTATTATTATTATTATTATTATTATTATTATTATTATTATTATTATTATTATTATTATTATTATTATTATTATATATATATGTATTATATTCATAGAACAGTGAGTTCAGATCAATGATGGGGTATGAAGAGTACAACAGCACCGTCCGGGACTTTTGACACATGTTACATGTAGTGTACAGGCGTTTCTAATAACATTAATTACATCAACAATCTTACACCGTAAACTCAATGCAAACAAACATGCCACAAAAGTGACCATCAAAAGACTGCAAGATAAATGGAGATTTACAGATAAATGTACCGGATACAAGGTAGCTGGCCTGCGGTAATGTGTAGACATACATAAAATTAGCAACCTAGGGTCTAGGAAAATGTTAATGTTGCTTGGCAACAGTCAAGTCCACACTTGGAACCATTTGTGTTGGCGGAGCCAAATTAATGATGAAATCATAATCTGTTGTCGCTCAGTACTTTGAATTTATAAATGGCGCTTGTAAAACTTGGATTAAAGCGTTATCAAACGTTGGGTGATGCTGTTGCAAGTCGTAATATCAGCAAAGCATAGCTGATATTGCCTGTGGCCTTGTACCAACGGCCAAACACTGCTATACTGATATTCAGGATAAGAGCAATCGCTTTCCCCACGATAATTGTTTAAATAAAAGATACTACTACTCTTTTTATCTAGTTTCAAATGACATGCTCTTGAATGCAAAAAGAGACGAAAGAGGACAAGAAAGAAAAATACGAGATGAAGGAAGAAAGACAAATAGAAAAGATGGAAAAGCAGGTGGAAAAGGAAAAAAGTAAGTGGACTAATATTTGCCAGCAGGTTATGGGTTATGTCCCAGGAGCGCTGGTCTGGGCGGTGGTGGGCGGTTCCAGGTGGGCAGATCACCTGAGGAAGGCCTGGTCCTGGGTGGCCTGGTAGTAGCTCTCCACCATCAGTGTCAGGAACGGAGGCTGGCTGCGCCTTTCATAATACACCCGCCCGCCGTTTGGAACAAAGCCGTATCTGAGGGAGCCCCGGGGGGAGAGTCAGTGAGCTGACGGGACTGAGACAGCGGAGGCGAGGTTAGTGCTCACACTGGTCGCGGCGGGGGCTGAGTGGGAGTTCGACGCTGAAAAGACTAAAAACAAACTAAAATATCCTGGAGAGAAGGGGGAAGGGGACACAGATGGCTGGTGGTGTGAGGCGGGAGAGACAGTCTCTTACCTGTCCACAAGGTAGAGGAGGTTCTGGATCATTCCTCGGGCAGTGGTCGTCATCTCTGACAGGAGCAGCCCGTTGACCACCCATAGGAATCCCTGCAGACAGACGGGACGCCACACAGACAGACGGGACGCCACACAGACAGACGGGACACCACAGACAGACGGGACACCACAGACAGACAGGACACCAGACAGACAGACAGGACACCACACACACAGATGGGACACCACACACACAGACAAGACAGGACACCACACAGACAGATGGAACACATCAGGACTCCGCACGGTGACACCTGAACAGGATGTGATGTCGCTACGGCTGTCACTTCCCAAGAGCCCCGGGGCCTCACCAGTAGTACAGCTCCCTGAAGCGCCCCCCAGGCACCACCACGGGGTGGGGGGTGTGGATCAGGGAGTAAAGCTCTGGGTGGTCTCGCACCTCCTGGCGGATCTGGGGATTCAAGTGCGGTGAAAGCGTATGTAGACGCGGGTGTTGAGGCAAAACAAAACACCATGTGCTTACCGAGGGAAAATAGTGAAAATAGTCAAATCTGAACCAGAGATGCATTTTGAAATCGTTCAAATGGATCTTTATTTTTATTAAAATGTGTAATCCTTTCGTTTAAAAATCGACACCATTTGATTAGAAAGCTCCATTATGAAATGTTATCACGGTGTCATCACCTTCCTTCCAAGAGACTTCCACAGTTGATGGAGCTTTGCAGCCCAACCGGCCAGGGTTGGGTCTCCTATCCTGCCCAGAAGCTTCGGCCTGCAGGGAAAACGAAAAAACAAACCACTTACCAACTATTGAGCCGTTTAGCAAGACTATATTTTTGGTATAGTTGGATAGTTCCTATACATCAACAATTCAAGCTTTACTGAATCAGGTAAGGGACATTGGGACTCCATCAATAAGTCAAGGCAGAAATAAGTACATCAAAGTTGAGCCCCATTCACCCGATCGGGCGCTTCGATTGTTATCCTATGGGAAGAGCGTTTGCGCCCAACTATACGCTGCACTACCTTTAGCCCTTACGCCAGGGGCGGTTTGGGAAACTTTGTGGGCGCCAGGTCGAAGGATATCCGAGGCCCCTACACCTTACACGACAATTAAAAAATAATAAAGAAAAACGAAACACGATATGGGGATGACGAGGACCCCTGGTGGCCAAGGCCCAGGGCAATTACCCGACCTTGCCCAATTGGTAGCACTGCCCCCTGCCTCACACATAACCCTAAAGATATACCACGATATTATGAAAGAAACGGGGCGTAGCTGCTTGGCGCACTGGATGACATGTACCTGCTCTCATTTAGGTGAAGGGGTTGGAAACTGTAGCACCGAATGCGTCACCCTGATCATGTTAAGGGCTTTACAGACAACATAACAATGGGGAAGATAATGGGTCACTTCGTCAAGTCTCGATTTGGTAAACCATTCCAAGCAGACGGAGTGCAGTACATGAAAGCAGATCAGGAGGATGGCTTCTCATTACTCTAGGATGCCTTTAGACTGGGAGATGAAGATCCCTAGTCACGTCATCCACACACACACACACACACACACACACACACACACACACACACACACACACACACACACACACACACACACACACACACACACACACACACACACACACACACACACACACACACAATTACAATAAACATCTGAGTAGTGTTGCTAGGAGACTAGATCTCACTTGTCTTTCCAGTCAGGTGGGGTCCAGGGTTCGAACTCCTGCCCGGGTTCGTCGAAGTACACCCCCACAAAGTCCCGTAGGGCGGAGGGGGGGATGGCGTTGCTAGGCCAGTCCTGGGACAGGTTTTGAAAAGCTGACAACACCACATCTAAAAATAATAATTCATAGATAAACTTGAAATATAACACATTTAATTTTTGCAAGACAATTTACAGGCGTATAAAACCAAGGTTATTTTCAAACATTAAAACAAATTAAAGAGTAGAAGTAAAAAGGTGTTCATTTGCAATATAGCAGACCTACCAGGGTGTTCTTTCAACTTCATATCAACAAAGTGTTTGTCATCATTATATAGTTTGGCCGTTTGGACTTGGTGCAGGAGTGGCCCTGTGCAATATATTTCACTGTAAAGTAAAAATACATTTACCTGGAATTAATCTCCATCAATTTTACAAATGAATCCACAAAACGGTAGAGGTGAGGAAAAACCAGAGCCAATTGGATACCAAAGGGTGATTAGGCGGCCATGTTTGGGTATTTGCAAGGACACAGGGGTTAGTTAGCAGCACCCATACTCTGGCTCTTTATGGACCACAAGGAGCCAGAACGGGAGCGTGTCTATGTTCCCCGGGTCCTATGTTCCCCTCTTTGTATGAGACTGGGGAACATAGGACCCTTCTCTTTAAAAAAAAAAAAAAAGAAAGGGTCCTATGTTCCCCGCTTTTCGCAAAAAGGTTCCCATGTTCCCCGCTTTTCCCAAAAAGAGTCCTATGTTCCCCGATATGCATGTGACCGGGGAACATGGGACCCTTTTTCAAAAAAAGGGTCCCATGTTCCCCGGTCTGTTACTTTTTCCACCATTACTGCCAAATTCCGGCCGAGATAACCACCATTGCATGTCTTTACCTTTTGTGGAAGAGGGAGAGACGTCGGAGAACCCGACGTCAGTGTAACCCCGTGAAGCCCAACCCCTACGAGAGCTCCCCGCGCTACGGCCATCCGGAGGCGCACAGAGCTTTTGGCCGTGATATTATTATACAATTATATTATACTATTATATAGAGAGCTCCGGGAGTCGCAAACGGCAATAATCAATTTCTCCTCCATGCTGCAGTTCACCCCGGACTGCACTGCACTGAGTGGGCCGGTTGAACACTGATTGGCTGTTACGTTACACAACGCTGATTGGCTGTCATCACGCGAATGTCGTGTTAAAGTTTAAATATTTTTTAAAGATTGATAGATTGCGGGGAACATAGGACCCTTTTCTCAGAAAAGGGTCCTATATTCCCCGCAACAGTGGGGAACATGGGACCCTTTTTTTAAAAAAATGGTCCTATGCTCCCCGGTATGTATTGCTACAGGGGAACGTAGGACCCTTTTTTTTTGAAAAAGGGTCCTATGCTCCCCGGTATGTATTGCTACAGGGGAACATAGGACCCTTTTTGGGGAAAACGGGGAACATAGGACTTTAAAAAAAAAAAAAAAGGGTCCTATGTTCTCCGAGGGGGCAACATAGGACCCGGGGAACCTAGGGATGACCCCGCCAGAATTGTTCAACTTCTCATCCGAAAGACTTTCACAGAATCCCATCTCAGTGCAGGTCCATACAGGGGTGTTCACATTCTTAGGCCAAGCAATAACACTGACATTATCAGCTGCCATTTAACCAGGTCCAAAGTCACCAGAGTATTACATTAAATATTAACACACTTTATGATTCATAGTCAGACTATGCAAGATTTATAAAGGAGGATTTGTATACGTTCTCGCTTCAGTGCATGCAAACTTTTTAAAACAAGGCAGAACAATAACGTCAGTCTTGCATAAAACACCAAGGGTGTTTGAATGTTTAGTTACCAGATTAAAATAATAACCCATCTGTAAATATGCAGACTGCAGAGATGTCCATTTTGTCTTTTGTTACTTTCCATGGTTGCTGCAAAGCGAAACCCAGAATCACAGCAATCGTTACATCTGGATGTTATCACAAGTAAAACCAAGTATTTTCTTAGACTAGGATCAACATTCACTCAGACATTGACAATGACATTGACAAAAACAGGCGTGCTTTTCTCAATAACTGTTCCTCTCGATCAGTTTCCAGATAAACTTGGAAATGTCGAAACATTGTCAATATTCTACTTTCTACCTGTCACAGGGCGGAAGAGGCATGTTCTGCTGACATGAGACGAGTCCCAAGAGAAACCACAACGCCGTACAAGTTCCACCACCCGCCATCTCCAACAGGAACACGATTCAGCACCAGCAGAGGAGGCTTGTTCACACTGCCTCCGTCCGTCGGAGCATGCATGGGGCGCTCGCGAAATGCATTGTGGGGCCGTCAGTCCATTCGGCTCCGTCAAAAGATGAGAAATGCTCAACTTTTCAGGCAGCGCCAGATCCGTCGGCCATTCAGATCGCCGCAGTTATGCAAATACACTCCACGCGTTTCCTGGAACCATTTTGCAATAACAAGCAGGAAGAAGCAGGAAAAATCCGCAGAATGTGGAATGATAGCATTGTTTTTTAGTCATCTGTTTGTGTCATCTTTTGTATTTATTTCGGCTTTGTAGAGGGAAGCGATTTGATTGGCTGCAGTATGCGTCTACAGAGACTAGTCCCCTATACGTCAGACACGCCCTCGGCCATCCGCCGACGGACGCATGTAGCGTGAACAAGGACGTTAGGTCCCAGCGCTCGCTGTGTCGGTCGCTCGGCAAATTGGCTAGTCGCTCAGTCTGTGGGCGGTAGTTAATTTGTTAACGTTTATTGCGACAGTTCAATATGAAGGTATTATTGTAGCAAAAGTCTTTAGCACCTGTAACTGCAGAATTTGAATGCGTACACTAAAGTCACAGTAAATTTGAAGTCGTATATATTTATTTTGCACGTGTACTCTAAAGTCACAAATGTATAACAGTACATTTGTAGTCGTAAATATTATATTCTACCATTGTAAACACAAAATAGGGTCTACGAGTACACAAATCTGTTTTACAGGTGCACAAATCCTTTTGCTACAATTTTTGCAGCGCAGTTGGTGCAAAACACATTCGCACACCCGTGTTTCATAATCTGAGAACATGCTCAAAAGGTGTGCATTCGTAAACCCAAATTTGAACTAATGCATCAGAAGTTGCACATCTGTGAAAAATGTCCTCCCAAATAAAATGACAAAGAACGCTATGTTGATTCAGCATTTTAATTAGCGAGCACAAATCCATGTTACAACTGCTCGAATCTGCTCCTGCAAGTCTCAGCTGTGGGGTTTTTTTGCAGGTAGTTTTGCAACACGTCTAGGTGGTAAATGTGTAGCAAAAGTATTCGTATCCGTAGATGCCAGAGCGTCCGTGGGCGGGACAGAATAGTTCCTCCCAAAGCAGCTCGGCCCCTGCACCACAGTGCCGCAACAGTGCAGGCTTCAGTGAGGTTATCTGGTCATGGCAAGCTGCTGGTAAACGCAGTAGTCGATGTCTACAAGAGCCGCCGTTCTTAAGCGTTAAAACATCTGGATTAAAATGTTAGCAAAGGGTGATCTCTAATGTTGTGGACGTCAAACATGGAAAAAAGGAAAACACAGACAAGATTTAAGTTCAGTGAGCTTTATTATGTCAACATAAACGTTTAATGACTTCCAATAACCATAACTTTTTTTTTTTTTTAACACAGGTCATTAGTAAAATTCGCTCCACTGAAGAATTGCCAATTAACTAAAGTGCAAATTCCGAAGAAGAAAACAAAACGCTTAAATTTGGTTTCATTTTTGTAGCAAAGTCTTTCCACTGAAACGCCATTATTTGAAACAAAATTCCTCCAAATTCAAGGGCAGATATTTTGTGAAACATGTTTTGAGAACTTGAGAACTTTATTTTTGTCTCTTCTATTGCGTTTTCTGGTTCAAAATGCCCGAAGGGCCCCTCCCTGCGTGGTTTTACTGATGCAGGAATCAACCAAACTAACCGAAAAGTAGCCTTCACCTCTACTGGAGTAGTGAGTCAATCTTTACCTTTTATCGTGTTCTACATTTTAATTATTGAAACCTGCATCAGGGCAGCAGCCGAATTTGACCCACCCTTAAATTTAAATGTACATCTTAAAGAATGAGACCGTTGTATTGCACAAAAACTATTCAAATGTGGTCAGCCAATCAAAGGTGAGATGCTCTCGTCTCAGTCTTTAAGATGCATCAAAGCCCCTCCCCGTCAACCATTGGAAGTAAAGCAACATCCAACCAAAACCTAGTACACTAAACCAAGACCCAAGGGATTAGTTTAAAAACAAGGTCAAGGCATTCAGTTGCTGATAACACCAATGGTCTAATAAACAGACAGCTGCCATGTGTCTGGTGTTGGCTCCCCGCTCCCTCGTCCAGTCAAACATTTCATACATTTTAAAACTTAACAAATGACATCTAGCCCCCGCCCCCCCACACAAAATAAACAAACGAGGCCAAATAGGAAATGTTGACACTTGGGAGACTGGTAAAGAGAGGGAACAGGGATCCGGCCCTAACCATTGAGAAGCGTTGGATAACAGGCCACCCTGAGAAACCTGGCGATGCTCTCAAGGGGTTCAATAAATTAGGTGTGCAATTACTTCTCATCGATTAGAACCCAGGAAATAAATAAAAGAGCAACTCACCAACTCTGTTGGAAAGGGAGCCTAACTGGCATTCTGAAAAGGTTCCAATTGGAAAACAAAATAAATGCGGACTTTTAACGTGTGATACACCGAGAACTACAATACCCAAGACTGGGCAGAAGGATGAGAAGCCGGAATAGTGTCTCAAAGATAAATTTGGTCCTCCTTCATGCCCAGTACGCCCACCCCACAACACACACACCTCGTTATACCGTTAAACAAGAAGCAGTGGCGTCTTGTCAGTGGGTTGCCTGAACCCAGACGTGTACTCTGGTGTGGCCCGCCCGCTGCATCCCACCCCGAACCCATTTGTTTGTGCAGCATCCTCTGCCGAAATGGTTCACTTTAGGAGACCCTCAGCACGGAGGCTGAATTCCTGCTACAACTTGGGTTCGATGCGTTGCTTTTTTTTTTGTGGTACATTAAAACATTCTTGAAAACGGGGAGCATTATTTTCTCCCAAACGTAATGTACCAGAGATCAAGGTAACAGCTTATAACTGCCCAAATACTAAACAGAAATGATCAGGCTCTGCTGCACTGCAGCAAGTAGTCCTACGACACGGCACGATGTTCTGTCAGGAGGAACCGACGCTCGCGCCGTCTGGCGTGCGCTATATATATATGTCAAGTTTAACAAGCAAAGGCTGGTGACCAAACAAACAAACAGTTTATCGTTACGCACATAAGCTTATCAGCACCGTCCGTCTACAATGTTAACTCCGTTAACACTGGCAACACAAAGGTCATGAAGGGCCGTAACTTAAGGAAAATAAAAGTGCAGCTCTTATTTCATCTCTTTTGAACATTGCACTTTGCCACCAGATTCAGATGGGCTACAGGTCAGTTTGAAATTGTACCTACTTTCAAAACGGTTCATGCACAAGATAAAAATTAGGTTGAAGTCACTAATAAAGTGTGCCATGTCTAAAAGGATAAATAAAAAGGGGCCAAAGTTTGGGACCAAGGGAGGTTACTGGGAGAGTCGCCATCGCCGAGGTCTAGATCAACAGGTTAAAACAAAAAAACAAAACCTCTCAGCCAGCCTTTGAAACTTGCTTAAAAACAATCTTTTTAAAATGAAATAAGGTATATACAAGGTTTCATGGGAGTGCCTCAAGACAGTGGCACAGCTCTGAGTTCAGGGTAGGGGAGTGGGGGGGGGGGAACCAAAAACAGGAGACAGGAATCCACGCTCCGACGGCCACAGGGTGCTCATCAAGTCTTAGTGTTGCGTTGCGAGGATGAGAGGAGGTATGGACCAGAGCCTGTTGTTTCTCCATGAGCACACCTTCTCCCGATGCTACAGGACAGTTCCTGGCAGCCACTTAGGATTTCTCTTCTTATTAATGGAACGACTGCATCTCCGTAAACGAAGATATTCCATGTTAGTGTTCCTCTGGCCGCCAGCCTCCTGCACCGCCACCAAGCCTTCGGAGGTGATGCGGACCCCTGAGTGGATAGTTTCTGCCTCAGAGTCACCAGGAAAAGATGGGTGGGTTGGGGGGAGGGGGGGGGGGGGGGGTGAAACACTGTCATGGAGTCACTATAGAAGTGGTATGGTGGGTGGGGTTGATTTTCTCCCCGTAGGCGAACTTGAGGTTTGTGAGCGGAAGGAAGTGTCGGAAGGGGCAGACAGGATGCAGGACGGTTGGGTTATTACTTCTGAACAAGTTACTGCTTGGTAAGGCACTTGATACAAATCCTTAAAATCTCTTCCAAGTCACGTGAAAGAGGGAACGCAAGACTGCAGAGCGGTGGATGGAAGGTAGGGGGGCGTAGCGGTCGGTTGGTTGGATATGGGGCCTGTGGGCGCTAGTGGATATGGATTGTGTTATTAGATGTGCGTCTAGAGTTCTTTCTCCCCCCCCCCCCCCCCAGTGCTTTCCTCCCCTCTCCCAGCGCTCATATTGTCAGTGTTCTGCAGCAGAAAGGAACGGTTTATACTCGTCACATCCAGCGTACACAAGCCTCAGGGTGGCACCACAGCAAATAAAGACGGACGCAAGCTGTACATTTAAAAAAGGAACGGGGAAGGAAATATAAAGGGGAAGATGGCCAAGATAGCTTGGAAAGGGACGCGGGAAGGTTGGGGGTTTGTGGGACGGGAGGGGTGTTAAGGGCTTGAATATGGATCTATGGAGAGAAACAAACAAGTTTGATTTGATTATGTCCTTTCAGTTTCAAGCAAACTGCAAGAGCAGAGGTGCAAAATACTGTTGAAATGCCCATTATTAGTCATATTTAGGATTAAAAAAACAAACATTTTCAGATAAAACTACAATCCCAATGTTATTGGACCATTTATGTTAAACTGGCAATTAAACCCATCCATCAACTAGAAACTCAAAAGGTTTAGCAAAAAGATTTCCATTTTTACCAGCTACACCAAGTTTGACATTGTTTGCCAAAATCAATGGAAGCAAATTTGGCAAAGCAGCCCTCGTCGAAGTGAAGGCCAACTGAAATGCTAACTGTCGAAACTAGAACATTGGAGAGGACCGGGTGGATAAATAAAAAGAAAGAAAAAGACTGCCCTCTCGTCTGACTTTGTGCAAGTAGAAAATAACGTCATTTCCCAAAAAAGGGAGTATTGCTTTAACCAAAGCCGAGGGCTGATTGCCACAGACGGTGAAGGTCTCACCGGCTCACAGCTTGCCCTCCTCCCCGTCCTCACTGTGGTACTCTGCCACGTAGAGGCTCTTGTCGATGATGCCCGGGATGGGCTTGATCTCCGTCCCGAGCTGCTCCTCGATGCCCTTCAGATTGAAGCGGTCGTCGTACGTAATCAGGTTGATGGCCAGACCGAGGTGTCCGAAGCGACCTGGGAACCGCGGGGAATGTCTACAAGTCAGACCTTATTTTGTCATGCAGGAAAAGATGTCTAGACTCAGACCAACAACGCAATAAACAATGGAGAAGCCCACCAGAGCCACTGCTTTGCAACAGCACAAAGGTCATTAAAGAGACACATTTTTGAATAAGTAACCGTTTCTATTGAGGTTGCCTAGGCAAGTTAATTTTCCTGCCATATTTCAAACTACAAGTGTTCGAGAATGTCCCTCTATGACTAACTGCAACATAGAACTGCTGTCGAAGGGCAGAGCCACAGAGTGCCTTTACACAAGTGTCCAGGAAGGTTAACCATTTCTGACAACGACATTAACCGGGTTGCCATGGTACTCAATATTGAGGATAATGTACAGCCGACATGGGTTGGGACTTTCTGTGCTCAGAGCCAGTATACATTCACAAGGACGAGTGGAGATAACCGGTGACAAAAGAAGGGAGCGACAGGAAAACAAAACTCCCTGGACATTCAGTGACGTGACACAAGAGGCAGTTACGTGACGTGGGGAGGCAGTGAAGTCAGCCTTACCTGATCTGCCGATGCGGTGAAGGTAGGTCTCGCCCAGCTTGGGGAAGTCAAAGTTGATGACGACGTTCACCGCCTGAATGTCGATGCCTCTCGTGAAGAGGTCTAGACATCAAGGACAAAATACAGAAATGAGATAAATGAGGACATCAAACCTGGGAGTGTCCACCCAGATGTATGAGCAGGTTTCAACCAAGACTTTAATACCTTTTTAATACAACCAACGCCACAATTTAATACCAATTTCACAGCTGAACAGCATAAAGGGTAATTGACAGCCCTCAAAACGGAATTGTTCCATGTGAATAGACATGTGTATAGTACAGGGCTGTACAGCGCGACAGTTTTGATCGCATTTGCTATTAAAATTATAACGTGCAAAGATAAATACAAGTCCACTCGCATCTGTGTGAAAGGGTGAGAAGGACCCGTGGCGGAAAAATGTCTTTCTGTATGTCTTTCAATGGCACTGCTGAGCGCGAGTGAGTGGGACCATGGTGAGAACGATGTATGTAGAGAAATGTATTTCGAATTATAGGCTCGCCAGTTCCGCTCAACTACTAAAAAACTACATTTCCCCGAACATTTGCACGTTGAGGTCGTGGGAAATTCACTTTTTAAGCAAAACAGAAAAATTAAAAAGGCATTTCTCTGTATTCGGAAGTTCTTCTTCATCAAATAAAGATGGAAACTTGGGAAAAAAAAATCCACGTATGGAAGCGATTGACTCGGCGACCACAGGTACGGAACCGGCACCTTCGGAGGAAGCCGACTCCACCCATGACCCGTCTCGGCCAACGGGTAAAAAAACGTACAGGTTTAACCCCCAGTGGTTAAAAACTTTCAATTGGCTGGTCTACGACCAATCCAAGAAGTCTATGTTTTGTAAATATTGCCTCGAGGCAGCGGAAAGGACATCAGAGGTTAATAAATAAGTGTTTACTTTTACACTTTACTGTTGTTAAATTTGTTCATAATGTGTTACTTTTGTACATGCGTCCTATTCTGTTCATATAGATCGATCTGAATAAAAACATTTTTTTGGACTATAGTATGTGTGCTACCAAAATTATTTTTGTGCTTCTGAAATTCTTTGCTTCCTAGTACCAATGCTACCATTTTAAAAAGTAAACGTTCGTGCATGCAGTTATCGCCCCAAAGCAGTGGTCAACACAGCTTGGACATTATGAATAAGGTAAATTCACAATAATGCTTTAGAGTTTGAAATGCATTTGTTTATTTTGTTCTCCATAGAGTCCCCAAAACAATTTAAGCCTTCTACAAATGTCATGAGAATTTTAATACCAATAATGATGGATTGAATTTATATAGTGCTTTACAGTGAAGGGGGGACCTCACTAACCACCACCAGTGTGTAGCACCCACTTGGGTGTAGCACCCACTTCGGGCTCCTATCAGCGCCAGAACGCTCACCACACACACCACCTTTAGGTGGAGAGTGAGGGAAATAACGAGTCCGACAATTATACAGGAGGATGATTAGGGGGCACATTGAATGAGCCTGGTTGGGCCAGGACACCGGGGAAACCCCTACCCTTTGCGATAAGTGCTCTGGGATCTTTTATGACCTCAGCGAGTCAGGACCTCGGTTTTACGTCTCCTCCGAAAGACGACGCCTTCCACAGCACAGTGTCCCCGTCACTGCACTGGGGCATCGGGAGTGACGTTAAGGCATGAGGGAAGAGGGCCACCTATTGGCCACCACCCAACACCATTTAAAGCACCTGGTATTCCCAGGCAGTCTCCCATCCAAGAACTAACCAGGCCCAACCATGCTTAGCTTCCGATGCTCAGACAAGCATTTTATTTTTATTTTTTTTAAATAGGCTTTTTACCGATGCGGCTAACCTGATTACTTGTCACTAAACCTACCAGTTTACTCAGTGGAGTGTACCAACTTGAAGGCTAATCTATCCATCACACTGCCTAGACAGTCCCATGTGCGCTGTCATGGGAGTGATTTTGAAACCCCAAGCAATGGCTAAACACACCAGGTGTTAATATAGAGCCACTTCAAAATTGAAAAGCTACAACATTATGAAAGTCTGTTTGCCAACAGTCCGTCGATGGTGACGGATCACAGCCAACAACATAGTCCATTAAAGTAACCAACACCAGGGCCAAATTCAAGCTTCATCATTCTGACTTAGATTCATCTCTGCGCACTACCAACGATATTAAGAGTAGGCCAAGAAGGAGTGATCTTTGACTAGGTTTTCCATTACCGTTCAATAGCCAAATATTCCATTAGACTGCGGGGGGGGCGGGTGTAAATAGGTGGAGCGGGTATACTGGTGAATTATTCCCAACCACTAATGGAGTAATAATAGAAGCAATATATTCTACCTAGTCTATGATTTCATTGCAGCAAGTTTTATTTCAAACTCATATGTTGTTGACTACACAAGCACATTTAAACACTTGCTCAAGGTCAAATCTTACAGTGGTTAAATCATTTGGGTCCACTTTCTCGCTCAGAAGCTTTAGAAAATCGTACCAGAGTAAATGACTTGGCATACCCGTTCAACTACTGCGACGACATTACACTCACTAATCAATGCTTGCCAAATTCAATACTGGACCTTTCCCAATTTGTTTCAATACTGCATAAGAGCCACACTTTATCCAGGAACCTTTGAGGCACGACCTGCAAGCCTCCTCCTGATTGTCTAGGGTCCAGCACGGCAGGGTTCCTTACCAGTGCAGACGAGGTTCCGGCAGAGTCCGTTCCTGAAGTCGTGGAAGACGCGGTTCCTGTGCTCCTGGGGGGAGAGATAGACATGGTGTATTTACACAGCAGGGCCTGGGAGGACAGCAGCAGGGGTGCTTTAATGAGCAGCGGGCAGTCGGACCTGTCTCATCTTGGCGTGGATGTAGAAGCACGAGTAGCCCAGCTGGGAGATCTTCTTGGCTAGGAGCTCGACTCGCTGGGAGGAGTTGCAGAAGATGATGGACTGGTTAATTTGGAGCTGTGGAGGAGGGAAGAAAGTGTTTCACAACTTAGAAAATCACACGACTCCGGAACAGCGACTAAATTGTTTGGTTGGCATTCCACCAGTTCCGCCCGGTGGAGCCTTGTGAAATTGCTCATCCAAAACTTGCCTTCAATCAGCGCACGCAACATAAGTTCTAAATAAATTATTTTTTTTACAACTCGACTACCAACAGCTTGCAATTCAGCAGTAGCAGTACTTGTATTGACTGAATCTATCACAAAGAAACCGTCCTGGATGCCTTCAAGTTGTGCAAAACAAACTGAATGTTTGAAATATTATTTAGATAGAAACAGTTTACAGGCCATTGAAATAAGACATAAAAAAGGCCATTATTACTTGGACAATTCTTGTTTTGACAGTGATATAGAGTGCAAGGGATTCATGCGTACCCGTGAGAACAACGTGTTGAGGCAGTGGACCTTCTGCCGCTCGGTCACGTAGGCGTAGTACTGGGTGACTCCCTTCAGGGTCAGCTCCTCCATCAGGTTGATCTCATAAGGCTTCTGCAAGTAAGCATTCTGACACACACACACACACCCACAAGTCAGCATATCCCATCAACAAATTGTTGTGTTTTGACTGAGTCTCATGGTTTTCTTGCAGTCGGCTCTATAGCAATGGTCATGAGTCAAACAACTAAAGTGCTTCAACTAAAAAGGGGAATGGGGTTCAGAAGGGGACTTTAATAAGTATTTCTAGAGGGGTCAGACTACAGGGTGGATTTCTTGATGTTCATTACTGCTGGCTGGGTTTGTGTTCCCAATTAGACGCATACAGATCCCCGCCGCCGGTAAGGTGATTGGTCAAAACTAATTTGAAGCGAGGGAAAGCTAAACTTCCCGGTCACCCAGACTTGAGATTGTCTACAACTGAACTCTAGATATTAATCTAAAATCTGATTTGACAAGGCCAACGGCTACAGAAGGGAACCAACCATGAACTTCTGAACGCTGAGGGGGAAGGTGGCTGAATAGAGCAGGATCTGCCTCTGTTTGGGCAAGAAGCTCAGCATCTCCTCCATCATCGCCATGAAGTCCTGAGACAGCAACTTGTCAGCCTGGAGGGGGAACGGAACAGCAAGACAAGGAGTTCAGCAGCGAAATAAGGCTCGACTGGCACCTTTTTCTGTTCGCAGTGCATCAATGAAATGCATCAGGAAATCATCCACTTATGCCATGTTCTAACTTTACTCTCCAACAAGGAGTATTCACATTCTCACAGCAGTCTTTTTTCGTGCAAAGATCGCATTTTATATAGGCCTTGCAGTTGACACACTTTAATGACTTTAGTCATTTTCAGACAAACACTCAAATATCGGTGATGAAGAGGTTACTAAATCCGAGGAGGTAGTTTGAACCGTGATCATCCACTGGTCCGTCTTCAAAGACAAAGTCCAAGATTGATTAAAACAAGGGAGGAATGGTCGGGAAACCAAGCGCTGAGCCAACCTACCTCATCCAGAACGACCATCTGCACTTGGTTGACCTTGGCCACTCCTTTCTTGATTAAGTCCAAGATTCTCCCAGGGGTCGCGATGATCACGTGCACTACAAAGATACAAACACACACAAGACTGATTCAAGATGAGCGATTGATTCGTCAGCCAGTCAAGATTGAAGATCAGTTCTGCCCAAACAAAAGCCTTGACCTATTGATTCAGCATGGTTGATGTCTTGGCATATCTAGTCGATTTGTGCAACTACTTTATCAAATTTAGACACGGTTCGGATAAAAAAAGACGTTAAGAGTCCAAGGAAGGTCAGAAGCATTGCAACAACTGAGTAGGCAGCCATGATGAAATACCAGTCACCTTTTAGAAGCCAATTCGTTCCAAAACAACTTTAAGTGAATTATACGTCATTTTCCCAGATGACCGTCTATAATAAGTAGGTAGGGGCTCCGATTATTATTCAAGGATTCAAACACCCCAGCCAGTAGCCTATCCTAAATAAAAACTAACAAGAATTTAGAGTTGCTTCCCCACTTAATTCCTAGAAAAGTCGTAAAGACATTTGCATGCATAACATTGCCCCCAGAGGGGAATAGAACCCCCATGGTCATGATTACGTTTGATAAATTGCCAATATTGTGCTTTGAAAAGGGGGGGACCACCAAAGCATTTGCGTGTTGGTGATGACTTCATAATACTAAAGTGGTTCATTGTACATTGTTAGAGAAGAGCCATTACACTGAAAACACGACCATTAGAAACAGTCTCATTTCCATTTGGACATAAAATAGGCAATTAAGTTTTCCATAAACAGCTTTTTCAGTTTGTTTTTTAACGATCTTTTCTAATT
The DNA here is from genome assembly GCA_900291075.1 of Melanogrammus aeglefinus. Taxonomy (NCBI): domain Eukaryota; kingdom Metazoa; phylum Chordata; class Actinopteri; order Gadiformes; family Gadidae; genus Melanogrammus; species Melanogrammus aeglefinus. Next base: position 213,548 of record OLKM01000575.1, read on the forward strand.
GCTTTTTTCACTGCTGAAGTCAATACGTGCAGATGGATGGGCCCGGGATTAATTTTCATTTGATCACCTCACTCCCTCCATGAGGTACCACTACTGCCAACCTTTTCTAATCAAAATGTATGACATGGGACACCCACAAGCGCACGCGGCTGTATTTATATGCTGCCGGGCAGCAGTTTGTTTTGTCATCCATTTTTTAAATAGCAAATCTTGTGAAACAAAACCTCGCCCTAAGATTGAGTTTCACTTGAAAAGACCTCCAACGAGTCATGCTGTACCTGTTTCATCAAGCCTCATGATGTCATCGCGGAGGTTAGTGCCACCCGTCGTTGCCATGACCTTGACCCCGCCCATGTGTTTGCCGACCTGAATGCAGATCTGGCTCACCTGTAGTGCCAGTTCTCTGGTCGGCACAATGCCCACCGCTGGGGGGGAATAAACCACACGTCAGCAAACAACTCGCGGATAACATTTTAACTGCCGGATCGGCAAATAAAATGTATTATCAGATACTGGGTCAGAGTTTCAGATACTAAATCAGAAAGTCAAATGTCAGATAGCAAGTCAGATTAACAGATACCTCGGTAGACAAACAAAACTGTTTGGATACAACTGTACTCCTTCATGATACCAAAAACAACCTATAACTCTAGAGTTCACATTAAAAATTTTCTTATAGCACCTCCTATGATTGTAGTTTGGCACTATGGATGTAGTAAGAACACAGCTAAGAATTGTAAATAGGAAGTTACCTCCGTTAATCTAGAAAAGCTTATGGTAGAAAGCCCTCTAGTGGTCACAACGTTTAACAACATGCCGATAGTGGCACTGGCAATGTACAAGCCTGTGCATGTACATAGCAAATATCAAAAGGCTATATTTGAGGGTTAAAAAAATATAACTCGATACTAAATATGATATGGGATAAAGCCATTATTAATACAAACGATACTAAAACGATAGTATACAAATACAAAAACGTATTTGCCAGAATGTGTGGCCATTCCAAAGCACTGCAGATGAGCTGGGCACCGAATAACCCCTTTGTAAAGTGAAAATCTATTTTAAAGGGTCAACAAACACCTTTCTAAGTAGAATAAGCTTTCTCCAGCCATCAAATATATACATTTTGTTCAAAACACCACAGAAATGTTCACGTACACAAGGGGATAAAATAGACTTGGTTTGCATGCTATATTTTGGAAAAGCAAAAACGCACACAATTTAGCCAAAAAAAAGAAGAACTTTCAAGCGTCGTATGGTTTAACAAGGGCATCATGAGAATAAAAAAAAATATTGATCCAAGAGACGACCCAAGCCTAATGCCAACACAACCCGTCTGCTTCATAGACCATATAAAAAGTATTCTGTTCACTACCTTGGGGGTGAACACCTGAACCAGGTTTCAATATTTAACACGGTTATGACAACATAATAGCATAACATAATGATAACTAATAGCTTCCTCACCTTGTATGCAGTCCCTCTTCAGGTCAATGCGTTCCAGTAAGGGGATGAGGTAGGCCCCACTCTTTCCTGTGCCGTTCTTGGCTCGGGCCAAGATGTCCCGTCCTGATAGTGCAATGGGAATGCTCTCCTCCTGTGATGGACATTCAGACATCAATAGGGTCCCCCAAGGTCTCAGCTGTAGTTCCCAACCAGTACACCTTGAGGGAAGGCTGCGTGTGCTTTGCCATTTTTGTCAGTTTACTGTGAGCAAGCACAAAATATAATATGAATAAAGTATAAAAGCAGTAGCGTTTTGAGAGGGAATGAAATGGAACTGTAATTTACAGTAACTATTTACAACGAAATAAAAATCTTTCAGCCCGTTTTCTGTGTTTCCACTATGGTCTAAAGAGACGAAGGTCAGACAAATTAAAGTCCTTCTACATCAGGTACATTATGAATAAAGGACATGAGAAGGATATACAGTGTGAAAGATCGGACCAACAGAATTACGTAGAATATTTACATCAGCAAATATGCTGCATTTTCCAAATCAAATCACGACAGTGACAAAAGATCAAAAAAAGGGTTTAGGACTCTTGTAAAACCAAAAATGGAGCACCTCCAATAATAATGGGTAACATTTTTTATAAAATTTCAAACCAATTTAAGTTTGACTGACATTCATTTATTTGCCTCTTTGATCATGGTTTACCACAATCAAAAGGTTTTAGAGGTACCGAGAGGCTGCAGAACCTACCTGGATGGGAGACGGTTTCTCCCAGCCCATCTCGAAGATGCCCATGAGCAGCTCTCTCTTCAGGCAGTAGTCTTCAAACTCATTGCCTTTAGTTGCTGTAACATCCTGTAATTCACAGAAAGGCAGTTATTTTATTAACTTCATCTTGCCGGGGCAAACAATTGTTTCAAAACGATCACGGCAGTAGGATTGCAATACGTGAGGACATTTTAAAAAGTTATAAAACTATAGAAAACGCATTGTGTTCAAAGAACCACTATTCATGGTGGCACAATTTGCAAAAAGCTCTCAAATTGAACGCAAGTCTTTTTATCTAGTTTTAACTGAAGCAATATAGGAACTGTATTGCTCTACAGTGGTTTTCAAACTGGGGGAACTTTCCAGCACTTTACCTGACAATCAATTACCTCATCAAGCATGCATAACAATGAATTTAGAAATGTACTGGTAAAGGCCAAATCCATATTGCTTGGCAGCTTTGTTTTTGTTTACTGTGGTCGTTACTTTAATTATAGGGTTCCAAATAAAATTTTCTCTACAGCATTTTTATAAAGTGAGTTATGCAAGGGAAATAATAATTACTGCTGAACACTTACAGAAGTTCGCATCCTCGTGTCTTTTGGAGGAAGCTTCAAATTTTTCTTCCAATCATCTCCGGGCCTATGAGGGGAAAATATTTAACACATGAAAGTAATTCAAACAATCACTCTAGAAGTTTGATAAATGCAAGTCCATAAACACGATTACAAGCAGAAAAAAAAACATGCAAGTGCATGCATGAATTGGTTTCATTTCAGCAAGATAACCCACCCGCCGGAATAATCCTCAAGTTTGAAGTCTAGGTATACAAGGGCCTTACCCAACACGAATAATTATAAATACAAAATGTAGTACCAAATAACTTGCATAGCATACAAGATAGCAATCTACCCCATTGCTTCTTCACCAATCTTACTTGATGACCGTGTTGGCTGTTGTGGTGGGCTGGGAGCTGCCATTGTTGATTGTGCAGGTCTTAATCTGGCTTGGTTGATGCTGACTTCCACCACCTCCTCCCCCTCCTCCAGGGCCCCCGGCAGGCTTCACCGAGCCCCTCATCTGTCCATTCTGGTTGGACAAGCCCAAAATAATTGGGTTCTCTGTTCTTGCGGCGCTCATGTGGACGACTCCGCACTCCTTTACTTTCCTTTAATTAAGTGTCTTTAAATTGCGAGTTAGTCAACCCCGTTGGGACTACTCAAAATGTTGGAGGATTGTCCGTTCCCCCACCTTAAATTTGGCCTAAGCCCTAATTTTCTTCAGCTGCTTCTTCAATCAAATCTTTTTTGAGCATCCCACGTTGGAGCAAATCGATGAAGTCGTCCTTGCGCAAGGTAAATAGAAAAAAAAAAAAAAAGCTGGGGACGAATTAATTGAGCACACCGATAACTCTGAAAGTGTTTGCTGGTATCGTCTCACCTAGAACCTATTAAATAGCGGGTTATCTAATCTGGATTAGCATCACCGTTTCGTCTTCTAGGTGTTTCCAAAAAACCTGGAAAAAAAAATTGCGAGAAGACAATTCAGGAAACAACTGTTATCGTAACACCAATTATCATTTCATCTTAATGAGGTCTCGTCCATTTCGGAACGGAGTAGTACACACATTTCCAAAATTAATGAATCACAGCCAGGCAATACTTCATAATAACCTGAAAAACTAGATAAAAACGACAGATTCATGGCATTTTAATCCTTGTTGTTATTGCCGTCTCACCCGTCACTCGGCTAACCAATAAGCTAGCAGGACAAGCTAACGGCTAAGTAACAGCGAGCAATAGTAGCACGTAGCAGGCAATAAGCCCTACTGTGCTACCCTGGTGAATCCTATTCACCGTGGACGTGTCTGCAAGTATACATAAAAGTATCGGGTAGATGTCGGTACCTAGAACTAGGAGTGACATATGACAGGAACAAAAAGTTTACCTTTGCCAACATTAACGTCAGCTTAGCTTAGCCGCATCCAGCTAGCCGGACTACCGCTCCACAGTACACAGCCACCTCCAAACAAACGCAGGGCAACTCAACCTGGACATTTAAATAGCATTTAGTTCGACATTAGGGTTAGCAGAAATGTACCTTCGAATGAATGAAAGCGCCGTTTCACTCTTTGTAAATGTTTGTGCGGTGAACGCAGTATATATTTTTGCGGACTACGGAGCGGGTCTGTCGGAATAAATTCGCCCGAGTTAAACCGAACGGCCCCGATAGCTTCGGCTCCTATTAAACCCCGCCCACGCGCAACGCCATCAGCGGATTTCACTTGAGAATCAAGCAGCCACTTTAGACGTCTCGAAGTACATTGAAATGTGTTAATCCATACATGTTTTACCCAGTGATCCAATTTACATCAATCCCAAATTCTGAAACGTGAAAGTTATAGGTAACATTTTTATTAGATAAAACATGGTTTGTGTATATGGAGTGCATTTGTCAAAGTTAACTTATTTAATAGGTAGGGTTTAATACTTAGTACACTTACTTCATAATTGAGGTAAATAAGTATGGCCTGTACAATTGATCTAGAATTCGGCCAGGAATCAGTTCACAACGTTTTGTTCCTCTCAGTGTGTGTGTGTGTGTGTGTGTGTGTGTGTGTGTGTGTGTGTGTGTGTGTGTGTGTGTGTGTGTGTGTGTGTGTGTGTGTGTGTGTGTGTGTGTGTGTGTGTGTGTGTGTGTGTGTGTGTGTGTGTGTGTGTGTGTGTGTGTGTGTGTGGGGGGGGGCACTCGATTTGGGCACTTCTGCAACTGACTGACTGCAACGATGCAGTGGTGCTGGCCGTCATTGGACCTTAGTTCGAGGTCAAACCAGGCGCTCACCCATTCCTGGTTCTGCTCCAGTTTAAAGCCACACAGAGTCGTGGCCACACAACGTCGCCGACATAAATCAAGTCTGTCATTTAGACCTTGTAGCAAAGTAGATGTTGAAAGAAAGAAAAAAAAGTCTACAAGATGTACTTAGAATCCGCACAGCTTTTGTAATTGCACTTAGATGTCGTTTAATAATGTACAACGTTTTACCAGAATGTCCTCTTACAGATACCTTCAAGTTAACAAATAAAGTTTAATTGTATATTTCAACCACGTCTCCTCTTCGGTTTTATCAATGCAACACACGTCAGACAATAAACAGAGACTAACGCGATGGGATCAACTGAACAGTATTATTCTTTTGTAGACTTCTATTAAAACAGTTATACACAACGATGGCAAACAATCACAAATTGCATTTTTATGTACAGCAACTATATATTATATTATTTTTTTTCCTTTGCACAACAGTTTATAGTTGAAGAAAATAATCAATAGGAAAACAAATAGAAATGTGAGGCACTACTCCCCTCAACCGCAATGCTTCCCCACAACAAATACACACATTAGTGCAATATACACATATTACAGTATTTTAGAAAACAGGTTCATATGTCTTAACCATGTGACGGTGCTTTTCAATATTCCTTTTTTTTTTTATCAGCTGGAACTCCAAAAGTCGAAGGTTATCAGTGATCCATTTTTTTGTACAATTCTTTTTTTTTTAAATAATTGCAGAAATAACATGAATGAAAACATTATTGACGTAACGCAGGAACAACAGGATGGAAATAAGCTTTCTTGTTTCTTTTGTTTTCTTTCTTTTTTGTTGTTGTCGATTATCAGCGAGCTGGACTAGAATGGCATGTTGGGTATCCCTCCGGGCCCGTGGGGGCCGTCAAGAGACATGCCCCGGTGAGGAGGGCCCATTATGGGGCCCTGGGGGGACATGAGAGGCCCCTGGGAGCCCCTGGCCTGCATCATCATGAGGTTCTGCTGAGCCATGAGATTGTGCGGGTGTTGCTGGGGTGACATCATGCCTGGGTGGGGCTGGGAGGCCTGGTGTAGGCTGGCCATCATGGCCTGCTGCTGCTGCTGCTGGTGGTGGTGGTGGTGGTGGTGATGCTGCTGTTGCTGTTGTTGCTGTTGCTGTTGTTGTTGTTGTTGGAGATGTTGCTGGGGCATCATACCTGTCCTCCCCATCATGTGTCCTGGAGGGCACATGGGGCCCATAGGTCCCATCACTCCCCCGGGACCCATGCCTCCACCACCGGGCAACAGGCCCCTGGAAGCGCCTGGAGGCATGCCCATGCCCTGGCGCATGCCTCCCTGTGCGGTGTGAGCGGGCAGCTGGTGCTCAGCCATCATGTTCTGCAGGTGGGCCAGGTGGGGGTTGGAGGACATGGGGCCGCCCTGCTGGGGCCCCCCGGAGGACAGCTGCTTGAGGAGCTGGGGCGGTGGTCCCGGGTGCTGGCCGGGGCCCGGGCCCTGGTGGGGGTTCTGCGGGGGTCTCTTGGCGGGGAAGTACTGCAGGGTGCTGCTGGGCTTGTCGGAAGGAATGATGCGCGACAGGTCGAACTCGGGGATCCCCGTGTGCGAAGTGCGCATGACCTCGCTCAGGTCCGGGCCGTCTCCCATGGAGGAGAAGTCTGGGTGGGTGGGGTGCGGGTGGCGGTGGTGCGGGTGGCCCTTGCTCAACAGCATCTGCTCCCGCAGCATCTGCTGCTGCTGCTGCTGCTGCTGCTGCTGCTGCTGCTGCTGCTGCTGCTGCTGCTGCTGCTGCTGCTGCTGCTGCGAGGGCATGACGTCGTCCCCGGGCTGGGGGTAGTGGTGCGACAATCCCCCGAGGGGAGAGTGCATGGGTCCGTGGGACTGCTGCTGCTGCTGCTGCTGCTGCTGCTGCAGCTGCATTCGGGTGAAGCCGCCCATCTGGTTCTGAGGGATGGGGGACATGTTGCAGTGGCCCATGCCGTCGCCCTGGCCAGGGCCCATCATGCCGGGGTTCATCCCGGCCATGGCCATGGGGTTGGGGGAGGAGAGCATGGAGCGGGGCCCGTCGTGGGACATCTGTGGCTGGCCGTGGAGCATCATGCCCATGGGGCTCTGCGGCTCCCCGTTGGGTCCCATGGCGCCCTGGGACACCAGCATCTGGTTCCCCTGTGGGTTCCCCATGTTCCCTGGTGGGAGAGATTATACTTTTTTAATAATCATTCATGAGGTACACCGTTGAAAAGTCAAGATTGTGCCGTTTGGACAATTTTATTTACTACAGCGCGTCAGCAAAGGCTGCAAACCGCAAAAAGACTTTAATAAATAACCAATTTCTGGACAGATCTCCACAATGTAATGAGGCCAACTTGGCTGAACGTAAAAGCACAGTCGCGTAGCGTTCCCACCTCCAATGCTGACGCCCGACAGAGCAGGGTGCTCTGGCATCATCTCGTCGTCCGACGTGGCGATGGTCTTGATGGCGTCGTGGTAGAGCGGCGTGGTGCTGGGCATGGCGTACTTGGACATCTGATTCATGATGAGGGACAGGGGATTCTGGGTCGGAGGGGGGGCGTCGGGGGAGGAGGAGGAGTTGAACGGCATGCTGGGGTTCAGCGAGCCTGGCTGGCTGCCCGGCGTGGAGTTGGAGCTCCTGGGAGGGAGGGATGGTCCTGGGGAAACAGATGAATACAAAATGACGTTTAAAAAGGTTGGATACTTATTTTAAATTTTTGTGTATGCATCATCTATACATATTTCACACACACACACACACACACACACACACACACACACACACACACACACACACACACACACACACACACACACACACACACACACACACACACACACACACACACACACACACACACACACACACACTAGAGATGTTCGGATGGGCTTTAATTTCATCCACAACATCCATCCACACCAAGGTTTTTTTGAAAATTTTTGACATCCGCCAGCTGCTTTTATACGGCGACGCAAGGCGCTGCTGACGCGAGGCTAAAAAGCTCTTGCGTGTTCTTGAAAGGAGACTATTCCAATGTTGCAAAGATAGTGCAAGGCTACAGTCCCCGGTAGGATAGCCTATCGCCTGCGCTGCCATCTCCGACGCAAACCTAACCTCACTGTCCACTATTTTATAAAATTTTATATAATTCATCTTGAACAGAGCAATTGTCACAGACAATTTCTCTCGGGATAAATAAATAAAGTTAAGTTAATTCATAAAGTTAAGAGGTGGAGGGCAAGGTTGGGGAATGGTTCACCAATGAATAACAAACTTTACTTCAAAAGCACAAAGGGATCTAAAGCAATGTGGAAGCGGGTTGCGCTCTGACCGTACCCGTCTCCGTGGAGCTGCCCCCTCCGTTGCCCAGGCCCTTGCCACTGGCCGGTCTGCCCGGGCTTGGAAGAGCCGTTTTGGGGGAGGCCCAACCTGGGGAGCCCCCATGCAGGGCCGGGGACTTCAGGTGTCCAGGGGAGGCGGACGGCGATCGCATATTCAGGGAGGAAGAGCCCATCAGCTGGGGGGACTTCATGGAAGCAGAGGAGGGCGTTCCGGCCCCCGAGGCCGGTGGAAGAGGAGGGTTAGGCCCCGCCGAGGACATCTGAGAGGGGGATTTGAGCCCAGGTGCTGAGGGGGAAGGCAGGAGTGGGGAGGGTTCCTGGCTGAGGGACGGCGACTTGAGCTGATGTGGCGGAGGCATGGAGGGGGACCCCATGGGGTTCACGTTGATTGACAGGTCGGACGGGCGGCGAGAACCCGGCCCGGGGCCTCGGATGCCACCGGCCATGGTCATGTGACTGAGCCGGGGCGTGCCTCCCATCTGGGAGGGTCCCTGCTGCTGCTCCGGTCCAAACATCTCTGGACCGGGCTGCTGGAGGTATGGTCCTTCCATCTGCCCGCCGGAAAAGGGCCCTTGGTTGGGGAAATGGAGCCCGCCGTCGGGCCCGGGGCCCATTCCTCTCTTCACCGGCCGTCCGTTCTGCGCTGCCCATATTCTGGAGATGGCTTCAGGGCTCAGCATCTCCCCTAAGGGCCCCGCCCCTCCCGGACGGCCACACAGCTTCTGGGCCAGCATCATCTGCTGCGCTGCTGCTCCTGTTGAGCGCTCATCTGGGCGCTCATGCTCAAGTTCAGGTTGCTCCCCATCGGGGAGTCCACCAAGTCTCTCATCTGGGGCGGCCCCCCCCCTCCTCCTCCTCCTCCTCCTCCTCCTCCTCCTCCTCCGGGGGAGCCCAGGATCTCCCGGGAGCCGGGGAAGTCCATGGGGTCCCCGCGGGACGGTGCACAGCGACCCATCCCCATGCCGGGGAAGCCGGCCGGTCCCCCGGGGTGGTCCAACATCCTCTGGCCCAAGCCGCCCTGCTGCATGTGCTGCTGCTGCTGCTGCTGCTGCTGCTGCTGCTGCTTGGCCAGGCGCTCCATCTCCAGCCGGTGGAGCAGCTGCCGCTTCTCCATGATGCGGAACATCTCCTCGCGGGTCAGGATGCGCTCGGCGTCACCCTGGAGGTGCTGAGGCGGTCCCCCGGGGTAGCAGCCCCCTTGGAAAGGCGGCCCGCCGCCGCCGCCGCCACCACCACCCCCCGGCGCCCATGTTGTTGGGCATGTCGTCGAGCCACACCACCCCGGCGCGCGGGGGTCTCTGAGGCCCCATGCCCTCCATCGGTAGACCCGACCCGGGGCTACCGGGGAACCCCCCACCCCCGCCGCTGTGCGGCGGCCCCCCTCGCTGCATCTGCCCCAGGAAGCGGGGCCCGCGGGGGTCGTCGGGGTGCATTTCCATCAGGCGCCCGTTCCCTCCCATCGGCCCGCCCATCATGCCGCCCGGGCCCCAGGGCTGGTCGTCGGGCTTGCTGTGGTAGGGAGGCGGGGGCCCCCTCATCACCATGGGGCCGCCGCCGCCGCCGCCACCAGCGCCGCCGCCGCCGCCGTGCATGCCCACGTTCTCCGACATCATCCGGAAGTGCTGCGCGTGCGGGTGCGGCGGCTGCATCTCCTGCTGCCGGCGCTTCTCCTGGTAGTACTCCTCCTGGAGCTTCCTCCAGGCCATCTGCTCCGGGGTCAGGCCGTCGGGCCCCATCATGGAGCCCATGTCCAGGCCCGGGGAGAACAGGTGGTGGTGGTGGTGGTGGGGGTGTTGGTGGGGGTGCTGGGGCATGCCGTGGTGCTGGGGGTCCATCGGGGGCCCCTCCATGCCGGGGCCGCCCAGGGACTGGGTCTGGGAGATGATGGACTGCAGCGGCTCCTCGTACTTCTTCGGCCCCCCCATGGGGGCCGCGGGGGCGTTGTTCCCGCCGCTCCCGCCGCTGTTCGTACCGCTGTCCCCGTCCTCCGCCGCGCCGCCGTCGGGGAGGTTGTTGTTGTTGTTGTTGTTGCTGGAGGGGCTGCTGTTGTTATTGTTGTTCGGATTGCCGTTGGGGCCGCCTGGGTTCGGGGGGCCTCCGGGGACCCCGGTACGCAGCAGGAGCCGCTCTATGTCTCGGAGCGTCTGGAGGGAGCGCTCCCGGTGCTCCCGCTGCTCCTTGGAGAGGCCGTCCACGCCGCCGGGCCCCTCCAGCCCCCCCGGGTCCGCCTGGAGGTGGGCCGCCACGGCCGAGGGGCTGTCTGACGGAGAGACCCCGGCGTTGGGGTGGGCCATCCCTCCAGGACCCTCCCCGGCGCCGGGCCCCAGAGCCGGACCGGCGGGGGTGCCACCGCCGCCGCCTCCCCCCGGGGCCTTGTGGGTGGCGAGGCGGAGGTTATTGCAGGGCCCGGGGCCGCCCGTCCTGCTGTGAGGAGATTCGTTGTCAGAATGTCCCGCCGACGACGGCCCTCCCGCAGCTAGGGGGCCCCCGACCCCTCCGGCCGAGCCAGAGCTGGGGGTCCCGCCCTGGGCTTTCGGCGTTCCTGTTGGCGGGGAGCCACTGGAACTCATCTTCTCCGGGAGGCTGGGGATCTTCCCTGCGTTGAGGCCCTGAAGGAGTAGAGAGGTAAACACATATGTAACCCAGGACCTCGCACCACCCTAATTGTATGCTTTACAGACACATCTAAAACCTTCACCAACTAAGTAGTCTATCAGCATCAGGCTTTGGGGCCTTTATAGACAGGATAGTGAAGAGCGACAGGAAAGTGGGTTGAAGAAGAGAGGGAATGAACTGTAGCATCAGCCCACCGGAGGGAATCGAGCCTGGGTTGCTACAACGCCTACATGGTCGGAGCACTCGTGGTTTGAGCCACTTGAGTGGACTACTTTTATCCTCCTCCTATGTCTACTAACCTGTTCAAGCTTGCTGCGTGGAACTTGTTGCTGGTGAAACTGAAGGATGGATCCAGAATGTCCATTCAGTACTGCTTCGGCAGCACTATAAATACGCACACACGCACACAAAAAAAGCACACAAACATGAATATTGCATACTCAAACGGTTATTTTACCAGCCCTAACTAAATAGGAACAAAGCACAAAGTAATTTAGAGGAGACTGGGCCAATATGGAGGCCCAGCTGCAGTCCATAAACATTGCATTAGATTGTTTATTGGGACATAAATATGTGATGAAGATTATACAGTCAAGTCAAAAGCAAACAGAACAATGGATTTACTTCATATCGCACTCAAATCATGTGCTCATCGTTTAGCGTTATGATACACACATCTCAAAAGATACACCAAAATCCCATCAACGGCAAAAAAAACATTGACTGTCAGCCAACTCAAAGAAAATCCAAAGTAGAAATGAATTTGCACAATGAATTTTTTTTTCAGACGCATCTCTCTAGGTAATGTCAAAAGATATGGAGAACAGGTTTCTGTTAGGATATTATTCTTCAAGCAGCCTCCGTCTTTGATAAAACACCACTCCTTGGGGCGATTTGTAACATCCCCACAGACGATGTCCACAAACTAAGTGTATTCAGCCGGAATTAGCAGACTGCATTTTGCAGAGAATTTCCCCTGTTTGATGACTTTAAGACATTTAAATCACACTTCGTCAGACCCAAACAGGATCGGTTTCTACAGCAAAAAGGGATTTGGTGGTTAACTCCCCTTTAAGGTACGTTAATGTATATGTGGCATTAAGTGTCAGTACGCAGGCTCTGGTAATAGTTGGTTACAGAGTATCTGCAGATTTCAGCAAGTCAAATTTAAGACTTTTTAAGACCTTTTTAAAACTACCTTGAATAAAATTTAAGACCTAAAACACGCGATGGTGGGGGTTGGCAACAGACGCGAGCAAACTTCGGAAACGGGCGTCTTCCAGGCAACCTACCCATTGTCGCAGACTAGCTAGCAAGCACGCAGATAATCGTTTATATATGCAGCTAGCAACTTTGACTTTTCCTTCCTGAAAAGTCACTTGAGGAAAATAAAAAAATATAAAGTCCTGCCCGACAAATTTAAGACCTTGAGTTAAAGTATTTAAGGCCAGCATATGACATTTGTAACGAATTTAAGACTTTTTGAGGCCTTCAATTTAGAAACATGAATTTAAGACTTTTTAAGACTTTTTAAGGATGCGCGGACAGCCGGACACCCTGTGGTAACAGTACAAGAGGCTCTTTACCTGTTGGCCAGGTTGGTCGTGAAGACGTACACAACCTGCTGGGAGGAAGGCAGGGAAGGCTCTGCTTTAGGCCCTGTGGCCCCTCCACGCCGGAGCGCCACCCCCCCGAGGTCTGACCCCGAGCCCCCAGAGGGACGCCCAACGAGGCCCTGGAGAGATCCGGGACCAGGACCCCCTCGATCCCCTGGGAGGGAGAGATGGAAACGGAGAGGGTGGATACAAAGAGACAGTGGGAGGGAGACGGAGGGAGAGAGACAGCGGGAACAGAGAGGGAGGGAGACGGAGGGAGAGAGTGAGGGAGAGAGGCAGAGGGAACAGAGAGGGAGGGAGACGGAGGGAGAGAGTGAGGGAGACAGAGGGAGAAAGTGAGGGAGACAGAGAGGGAGGGAGACGGAGGGAGAGAGTGAGGGAGACAGAGGGAGAAAGTGAGGGAGACAGAGGGAGAAAGGAGGGAGACAGAGGGAGAAAGTGAGGGAGACAGAGGGAGAAAATGAGGGAGACAGAGGGAGAGAGGCAGAGGGAACAGAGAGGGAGGGAGACGGAGGGAGAGAAACAGAGGGAACAGAGAGGGAGGCAGACAGAGGGAGAAAGCGAGGGAGACAGAGGGAGAGAAACAGAGGGGGAGGAAGACAGAGAGGTTGAAATTGAGAGGCGCCGAGACAGATTGACAGACAGAGGGAAAGAAAAAGACAGAAAGCAAGAGAGTGTGTTTGGATATTTAAATTGACTACATTTATTGTAGAGTGAACATGGAGGGAAGAAAAGTAGCTGATCAACTGAAATCTAGCAAAGTTGCAAAAGATCATTATAATATATATAAAGATGTCTGGAACTCTGACATTATTCTTCAGGTTAGCCGTCTGACCACTAGGTGGAGCCAAACACCACATAATTGAAGCTTAGCTGGGGAGGGGGGAGAGTCACATGCTCTCTACTGATGTTTGTCAATGACACGAGGGGAAAAAAATAAAAAACACGTAATGATAGCGATTTCTAGCCTAAACCGGTCCTCTCCATAGCAACAACACTGGAATGTAAAGCAAAGGATTCTGGGTGCGTTCTGGCGAAAACTGTTCAAACCCACAGGGAGGGGGAGGTCAAACGAGCATTTGTGTAACATGGACACTGGGGGGGGGGGGGGGGGGGGGCGTTCAGATAAGATATCGTTTTATTGTCTGATCTGTTCAGAAAACCGTCACAGGCGTCATTGTCACAACTGAGTCACAAGTGCCATGGTCGGACAGAAAATTAGACAATGAGGCCGGCACACAATACAAACTGCAGCCAGTACCATACAACACACAAAGTCCTTTAGAAAAGGGCACAAATATCCCAGGCACAAATCCCTCTGCCTTCACAGCACAGGACAAAACAACAGCTGAAGACCACCTCTTCCCTTCATCCATCCAACAGACGGGATAAAGGCCCCCCTTGCTTGCACCTTTTCTTGCTGTTGCGGCGGGGCTCTGCACTGCCGTGAGGCGGGGGGGGTTAGCTGGTGCTGTGGTGGTCGGACAGGGGGGTGGAGGGGGGCATTGTGTTGGTGCTGTACTCACGGTGGGGGGGGGCGGCGGCGGCGCGGGGCTTGTCCTCGTCCTCCTCTGTGTCGGGGCCGGAGCACCACTCATCCCCGCTGTACGGCTGCTTCCTCTCCAGCACACAGCGCCGCTTGCTACGCATCACACCCTCTGCACAGGTGACGGACGGCACACGCACACGCACACACACACACACACACACACACACACACACACACACACACACACACACACACACACACACACACACACACACACACACACACAGAGCTTACCAGTAGCTCAAATTGTACAGTTCTATCATAAATGAATGATAAACAAACTTACAACAAGATGTAGAATTCAACCAGAATGGTAATAGTTAGGGTTAGGGTTAAACTAAATCCGTCCATCCAATCCTCTGTCCTTCCATATAGATGCAGAGCAATTCAGAGCCTAACAAGTATTGACTGGTCTCGATTCTACCGACCAGTATCCCTAACACCTACCTGCGCAAACCTATATTAATTCTGTCAACACTGATGTCTGGCAGCTCTCGGGGACGGGGGGGGGTTAGGGTGGGTTGTGCTGACAGAGGGAGACGCTCAAGTCTAGAGAACAGAGAAACGTTCTGCTTGTGAAGGTCCGACATTAGCGCAGCCCCTTGACTCAGTGTGGGGGGTCCACCCTGGGGCAGAGCGCAGTGCGCTTCCGGATGGTATTTCGTGGTGACGACAGGCCGTCTCAAAGACCAGGGAGATATATAGCTGACCTTTAGCGGCGTGAAAACAGTAGTTTTCCTGCCGCTGAGACACTGAGCGAGACAGCTTTCTAGGTCTCTACTGGAGGGCGGCCTCCCGTCAATCGTCTGTGAGACAGCCTTCCAGAACTCCACCAGGCGACCCGACTCCTGTGATTTGTCGTGAAACGGCCTTCTAGAACTCCACAGGAGGATGCCCTGCTGTGATTGGTCGGGTTACACAGCCTTCTACAACTCTACAGGAGGATGCCCTGCTGTGATTGGTCGGGTTACACAGCCTTCTACAACTCTACAGGAGGATGCCCTGCTGTGATTGGTCGGGTTACACAGCCTTCTACAACTCTACAGGAGGATGCCCTGCTGTGATTGGTCGGGTTACACAGCCTTCTACAACTCTACAGGAGGATGCCCTGCTGTGATTGGTCGGTGACACAGCCTTCTTGAAGTCTACTGGAGGGAGACCTGCCGTGATTGGTCGGTGACACAGCCTCCTAGAACTCTACTGGAGGACCACCTGCTGCGATTGGTCGGTGACACAGCCTTCTAGAACTTTACTGGAGGGCGACCTGCCGTGATTGGCCGGTCACAGGTGTGGCAGCGGCACACTTCAAACAGCACGCCCTGGTGCGGTGAATTTGAATGTGCTTTGTTTTTCGTTTTAAGATCACAGGAGGAGAGAGACAGAGAGAGAGAGAGAAAATGGTGCCAGGGGAGGATCTACAAAAAGCTTTCATTCTCTCGTGTCAGAACCATACTTCTCCCCCCCCCTGTATGTTAAGTAACTAGAGTGACTGTATGTTTATGGATGTGAACGTACGTGCGTGCATGTGTACGCGTGTGAATGTGTGCACGCGTATCTGTGGGTGTGTGTGTGTGTGTGCTTGCGTACACACAAAGCAGGCTGAAGCAGGATGTTGCTTTATAAAAATCACATTACACTGGTCTCCAGTGAGCGGGTTCTAGCAGAACGCACACTTCCGTACGAGAGGAGAATCAAAACAGATCTAATTCTAGTTTAAGGAGCTATCTCTCCACCGCTGCTTTTTACACTTTCAAGTCTTTTATTTCAACGTTTTAAATGGAATTACACAGCCGCTGGATACTTGTGTGAAGAATCCTCAGCTGATCCAACCCTAACCCCATCTCCTGGTCTCACTGGAGGTGAGGAAAACAACTTCACAGAAAACAACCCAAACCTACACAGCCCCTAAACCCAGAGCTCCTCAAATAGCGGGAGTGGGGGGTATTTTGACAAATGTCACACATGGTCAAAGATAAAAAAAAAAAAAAAAACACACCAGCATGCAACAGTGCTCAGAGGGCCAGAGGGGGAATCCAGAAGAGCGAGAGAAAGGTCAGAAGCACATACACTGGAGGTTCCTTAGTGGAGGTGGTGAAAGCACCTACTGTGGCTTTTCTGCTGGAGATGGAGGCTGATAAGCAGCTGGAGGAAGTCACTCTCGCACAGAGACGCACGTCGCAACACAATCTTCTCATGGTCCGTCTGTCTGGCTGTGACTGTGTGTCGCTGAATCTGCTCCCCGTCATTATGCGCACGTCTGCATTTGACGGTCTGCCTCTCTGTGTCCGTCCGTCCACCTGTCTGCCGTCTATGTATCTGTCTGTCTGTCTGTCTGTGTCCATCTGTCTATGTATCCAACTGTTTCTATGCTTCTGTTTGTCTATCTATGCGTCCATCTGTGTGTCCATCTGTGTGTCTTGTTTATTCTTCTGTCGATGCGTGTGCCCATCTGTGACTGCCTGTCTGTGTGTCTGTCTGCCCGCCTGTGTGTGTGTGCCCGTCTTGTCTGTCCGGTCTGTCTGCGTGTCTGTCCGGCTCACCTGCTTTGGCCTCTGCCTCCAGAGCCGAGGCGAGGGCATCTCTGGGCTCCACAGAGTCGACGGAGACGCTCCTCTCCCGCTTCGATTTGGTTTTCAGCATTGCTCCCACGCCGCTCGCCGATTGGCTGGCGGCCTTCAGCCCAGGGTTGGCCGGAGCCATCTGATTGGTCTTGACTGCATGGCCCCCGACGCCAACCCCCTTTGGACTCTGACAGTGGGCCACAGCTCCCGCCTTCTGCTGACTCTGCTGATTCACATTGGCTAGTTGGGATCGGCCGTCGCCGGTCACTTGCTTGCCATGATTGGCCAGTTTATTGTCCGGATGCATCTGATTGGCTGGTGGTTAAGCTGCGCCTGAGTGGCTCTGGACTCGCTTGCGAGCAACACTGAGGAGAAAAACAAGATAAAGATAATTTCAATCATTTGGTTTTTCCATTCATTTTTTTGTCCCAGAAAAATAAGGACTCTGAGCAGATGGTTTCTTCCAATGTGAAAGAATGAATTAAAATACATGTCATTAAGGAGGAGGTAGAGGTTCAGGCATCCTGCTCAAGGATATGTACATGTAGAGCGCACACATGTGATATCGAACCCAGTACATTTGGGCTGGGAGTTAAATTCCCCAACTATCAGGACTGATCTGCCCCAGGATAAACTCACAGAGTAATGATGTTCTTTCCTCCAAGATGGAAAAATAAAATCAGTATTTGGGCAATAAGTATATCCAAAATAACACAGATAATGAGTCAAACTTGTGATAGAGGTACAAGAATGCAAAATAGAGTCTGGGTCTTGGTAAAAAAAACAAAACACAAGTCTGGCAACCTCACCTCATCTCCCCGAGAGGGTGAACTGAGAGCAGGCCATGCTGCTCTACAGGGATCCTCATTGGCCACACGCTGACCTGGGGAACACAGCAACAACAACATCAACACAAGAACACAACACAACCACTGCCGTGACAACACTATCTCTGTGACCTGCGTGTGCGTGTGTGTGTGGAATAGGCTTTGAAGAGTCAAATCTTTAAGTTAAAAAAGAAATAGAAAGGGGGTTAGGTCAGCGATTAGATGACCAATGAGGGTGTAGATAAGCAGCGAAACTGAGATCCGACAATCCCTTTAAGAGCCCGGTCAAATAATCACTGCGTTAATGTTGTTACTGTCCCTTTCAGGGCCGGGCCACACACTGGTGCGCTGATGTTACCGTCCCTTTAAGAGCCCAAACACTGGAACACTGCTGTGACCACCCCTTTAAGAGCCCAAACCCTGGATCACTGCTGTAACCTCCCCTTTAAGGAAAAGAGGGCAGACTGAGAAAGGTTTTAGTGAGGGGGAGGGACTCTCCGCGCTGCGCGAGGTACCAGCCCCTCCCCGACAGTTTGCAAACCGCAAAAACTCCACCACACATTCCTGTGTGTGAGTGTGAGACACACACACACACACACACACACAACTGTGTGTCTCAAACTCACACTACCTGCCCCTACTTTAGTAAAGTCCCTCACTCACTTTCCACACACACACACACACACACACACACACACACACACACACACACACACACACACACACACACACACACACACACACACACACACACACACACACACACACACACACACACACACACACACACACACACACACACACACACCATTTCCTACACGTCACACAGATTCTAAGTTGAAACACATTTCCTCGGCTTTTCCCATTATTACAGCAGCGCACACCAGAATGTTTCGGAGCAGGCAACCCGATGCCTAACTCCTGCATTTCCCAAAATGTGCGGAGATTCTGTAGCACACAGATGCTTCGATGCTAAGCTATCATCGTGTCGGGCCGTCCATGGGACCGTGGCGCCACAACAGGCACCCCCTCCCCCGGCCAAAGGACCCAGGGTTCAAGTCCACAGCTGCTGGCCTGCGCTCGTCAAAACACCCACACCTGCCTGTGCCTGTGAACCCCAGACTTCTGGCGCTGAACTTTGACCTTTTCTACTGGGACAGTGGGTTTAGTATCGTCAGAGCGGGGCTAAAATGGTCCAAATATTTGATGACCCATAACCGCAGTAATCAATAGGGCCGGCTTGGACATCGTGACGTCACAACGCAACTCCCGCCCCCATTTTAGTAGCATGTTAGTTATTGTGTTGGTAGTAATATGCTTGTGAAATTAATTGTCATTGTTTGTGTCATCACTTTTCAAATCCTAGGATTCTACCGTTCTACTGCAGCTCTCAACTCAAAAGGTGGGAGTATCGGCAACAAAAAAGTCTTTAGCGGTTTTGTCCTGTACTGCGAATGCGGAGGGATGTGAGAGGATTATCAACAGTAAAAGAGGATATGATGAGCAGGCCTGGAAGGGGCATTCTCTGACTGCTGTCCTGTCATCTATTCGTCCATTTTATTCATCCACTTACACTCTAATGAGATCAGAACCTCAGACCAGTTCCTTTTAACAAATCAGTTTAGAACAAGGAAATGAGAATTGAAGACATCATGTCAGCATTCCAAACAACAAGTTTTCCTAATAGTAAAACAATATGGATATGCATCTAGTAAACTCTTTCTCTAACTTGTTTTGAAACCACACTTGTATGTTGTTGTTGTTGACAATGAACACACAGACGACAGACGTGTGTGTTCATTGAATTGAAAACATTCGTAAAATGTAATCAAATAATTCTGACCTATGGCAGATATACCTTCTGGGGACAGTGTGTGCGTTGATGTGAATGTGTGTGTTGAGCATTTTGCATACATTAACAGGTCTCGACATGAACTGTTTCCCCACACCTTAGCACAGGTGAACAACAACAGGAACAATATGAAAAAGCAAAGATGTGAAAAGCAGCACGAATGGGGACCAACGACACAAAAGTCGGCCAATCACTGTCAGAGCAGCCATTTTGCCCCCCCCCGCGCGCGCGCGCGTCTTAAGTATCGGGCAACTGGTGTGAACCTCAACCTACGCATTCCACATTCCCTGCAAACCTCTCCGCTACATTTCAACACCGCTGCAATGTCTCCGGGGATGACTCAGAACTATGACGTCACACAACAGCACGCGGGCGGACCCGTCTTTCAGGACAGCTGTAAACAAAAGAAACGAGAGAAGGGGAAAGAGAAAAATATGAGGGGGGTAACTATCCAGTCTGCTCACCTGGACAAGTACCGGTAAAGACAAAAAGGGGACAATGCCTTTGGTTCTATTAGTCATTAACCAAGGCTGGCTCAGGTCAACACAGAGCCAGCCTTGTTCGCCGCCGGTGGACTCAATCAGTCATTAACCCGAGTGGGGAGAAGGGACTCACACCGTCTGGTTCACTTAGATCTCAGCAAAACAATGTGGGGGGAGGAGGGCGTGTGTGTGTGTGTGTTTGTGTGGAATCTACTCACAATGTAGGGCTGTGTGAGAGCTACAAGCAGAGGCCAGGGTTGGAACCTTATAGTCGTAACAGAAGAGCTGGATGTAAAGACCTGATAGTCCTACGAGTAGAGGCTAGGGTCAAGACATGATAGTCCTACGAAAATAGGGTTAGGAAATGATATGACTTTGAGAAGAGGCTTGGGTTGAGACATGATAGTCCTACGAGCAGAAGATGGCGTTAGACGCGATAGTCCTACGAGTAGAGTATAGTGTTGCACTTGATAGTCCTACAAGTGAAGGCTAGTGTTGGACAAGAAAGACCTACAAGTAGAGGCTTGGGTTGAGACATATAGTCCCAGGAATAGAGGCTGGGTTGAGACATGATAGTCCTAACAAACTCACTGATTCAACAAACGTTTTATAACTACATGGAAACTGACTCCTGGTGAGCACACTTACTCATACATACATCTGTTGAACAAAGCAAGCATCTAGTCCGAACAGCCCAACCCACAGTATGAGGTCAGCTCTACTTTAAAAGGTAACAGCGTATCCGTGGGTACAGTGGCCATGACCACATGAGTGACTAGATACCATTCCTCAGTTCGACGTCACGTTTATACTGTGGGTTACTTCGAAAACACACCAGAATACGAGACCCAACATATGTCCCCCTCGACCTAAACTAAAGCCTCACGTGAGGTGACTGCAGATGTTCATTACAGAGCGAAGTCATGTTGAGGTTTTGCACACAACCACAGCAATCTCTGCAACTCAATGCAATTAGCATATGCTGTATATATACACAAAATAGTGAGCTGGGTGAGTTAGGGTTGTCCTCTTTGCAGGTGTTGTTATCGTTTGAAAAACAAGACTGCTGGTCTGACATCAAACTTATGATAGTCCTTTGGGGAAAAGCTTTTAAAAAAGAGAGATAAAGTGTTCAAATGCTAGGTGATTTGGAGACATGGAATTCTTGTGACAGAAATTGCATTTACTAGGGTGAATACGTTTGCAAACTTTTCTACTCTGAATATTAAATATTACAGATGCCACAATAATTAAAAGGTTTCAAACATTCAGGGCCAAAACTAAAAATGTATAATAAATTGAATTTATAAAACGCTTTTCAAGGTACCACTTGATTACCATTGCTTAGTATTTTCGCATCGCAAGTGAGAAGACGTTGTGTTTGAATAGACTCTATACTATGGCGTATGATTGATTGACAAGATATTCTAACAATCCACCTTTGTGGGACTACATTCGCTCAGCCCCTCGCAACACGAGGTGGAGAAGACTGAGTTACACCGAAGAAAAGTATTAATCTGGTTCTTTTCACACATTTACATTGTTCACTCAAAGTGACAAGAACTGAATGAATATATGACTAGCACAGGAAGCAGGGGTGATGGAAAATAACATAACATAACATACTGGAAAACACAGAGTTCGGGACAGATTGAAATACAGGACGGCATATAAAAAGAGATGCCTGATTTTAGCCCCTTTGGGAGTCACATATGTCACAGCCCGGCTCAAGAGAATGACTAGGAGATATGACATATGACATATAATTACATATAATCATTCAAAACAGTGACCCTTTATATTAGTGGGACTTATAATACTTCTACACAGAACAATTACAACGGCGATCATTGATTACGTCAGTGATTGCGGCACCGTTTACTAAAGTTCAACTTTAGTAAACTAACTGGGGTATGGCAGAGAATAGCAGGCGGAGAGAGAGAGAGAGAGCAGTTGCTATATCACCTCACCTCATTCAAATCTGGGAAACGATAAAATGGCACCAAAAGCGATATAAATCACCGCCCATTCTCGACTTGCATTACCTTGCAAGCTTGAGCACGTCAAACAGGTTGAGCCATTATGGCGACATCATCCGATATGCGACGGCTTGAGGGGGGGCAAGTTGGTGGGGGCTGAACCTAAACACCAACCTACTAACTTACTCGCTCTCTCTACAGCCAACATTTTTCAACCAACTCAGATCGATACAAGGAAGTCTCTAATGGCTTGGGGCGTTGATAGCATTTACAGCCATTCTCCGGGGTTGAAGGAGCAGGATTTACAAACATATGATTATTGCACTTTAAATGTCTATTGGTTTATTTTGTGCTATGTTTACTTTTCATTTTTGATATGATGTAAAGAAAGAAAAGATAAAAGTATCAATTAAATACTCTTTCACTTTAAGGCAGACAATCCTGTTAGGGCATGGACAAGGAACCGAGCATTTGATCACACAATTCCAAAAACCATGAAGTGAAACCCCACCAATAGGAAGAATGATGAAGCTTATTTGTACTCATGTTTAGGTTGACAATACAGTAGACATTACAAGCCAATGGATTACTATGTGTCCAAGAAGCTTAACACTCAAAAAAACAACCGCTGGCCAGGCGGAGCTCAGGTAGGCCCAAGTCTTCTTGCCATGGGACGCCCACACGTAGACTGTGGACATTGGGTTTCAAACTCAGGACCTTTCAGCTGGGAGAAAAACATCAAATCAATACTCTATCCTGCCCCAGTAAAGTTCATCAGACTTGTGAACACGCATTAAAAAGCGCATATGCGTATGATGCAATTTTTCTTAGGAATTAGGTTGTGCAGCAAATATTTTGTAGCTTGTTGGTAGTACACCAATTATGCTGGCTTGCATTTGCCAAACAGCTCAAAGTAAATCTAAACAACATACTGTGGCAGGGCGCAATCGACTCAGGCTGCATCTCTGCTCCTGTTGTCCACCAAGGCCTCATGTTCTACCAACATGTCCCTGCTTCTGGTTTCGGCAGAGGCTTTATGCTCCGGGCTGTTCTCTCACTACGGGCTGTGACCTGGTGTTTTTCTATGATGTAATACTGGACTACTGGAGCACCATGCCAAAACAAAGCACCATAAGGGAGGGATTAGGATCCCACAAGTTTGCATGCCGAACCTATTAATAGGAGGAGGACGCATTGGATGGTGGCTTAGCCAATGGTAGACGTCGCATCGTACTACCCTGGTTCACAAGGACTGGCAGTGGTCATCATCACTCTCGAAGTCAAACATTCGACATATCGTAACTTAAGTTGACGTGTTAAAATGGGTGGAGTGTATCAAGAGGTATATTGGTTCCATTTGGTGCCAGGATATTTTTTCATTGGCCAAGGGCTATCTGTGGTTAGCTTCTAGACTCACCTGTGTCCAGGTTGTATGCATGCAGGGATCTATTCAGGTAAAGCCTGTGTATTGGTCAACTTAGCCTATAGCGGACGGGTTAATGAACAGCTGTTCATTAGAGAACACAGAATGAAGTAACCATACCGCCATCTTCTTAAAGACAAAGCGTTTCACAAACAGCCTTTGCGGTTTTAATCTTGAACCGAACAGCATCAGAGACACTTATTATTATTGGGAAAGGTCTACGAGCACTAACGGACATTTTGGTCTGATCATCCATTACTGCTTAATGGTAGTGACATTTCATCGTAGATTAAAATAAATGAGTAAAATGATGATTGCAATTCCACTGAACTCAAGTGTTTTCTACAGGGGACTATCTTCTGTATTATCTGTCGATTTATTTGATTACATGTTTTCCTGTAGGCCAAGTCATCAGTTTGTCATAAACAGTTAATGAGTTTAGCATCAGATCACAGAAACCGCATTGCCTCCATCTGGGAAGAACAGCGCTATGCTTGTTCTCATTAACTTCTGTGGTCTTTCTCCCTGGCTAAAGATGCTAGCAGCCCACTGGTGAGGTTGTGCAGATAGGATGCACTTGGCCTTGAGGTGCTCTCTGAAATCCATTATTTTCTGTAACGTGGCTACAACTACAGTCTGTATCATCAGTAGGAAATGACAAGCTCGGCTCAGAGTTCACCCTGTCTTAATAGTGAACAAATCTCACTACAGAAAGGTAAAATACGGTCCATGTTTTTGCTTCCCGCTCAGCCCAATTTGTTGTACCCATCTCCAATGCAGTGTTATGATTCATAATTAATAGCAATAAACACCTGCCTAAAATAACTTTTTTTTTGTGACTCAAATCGTGGCAGGCACCATTCTATTGGGTCATAAGAAACATCAAATTGACAAATCCAAAATCCCCAGCATGAATTGTGGTCCTTAATACCTGTTCACTCATTCATTAGGACTGAGCCAATCAGGTGAATGCAACGTATTGCCCATTCTCTTCTTCAATGAACACAAAATCAGAGAAACATTCAAACAAATCATGGACCTAAAGTGAATCAAATGGCGTATTTTGAGCGAACTCCGTACTCTGGAGCATAAATGGTAGTAAGATGAAGATGATACCCTTTTAGAGTTTGTATTTCACTCAAGACATAGTACAGTTCAATGGTGAGCATTCTTCCATTATGTGGAATATTTAGCTGGTAGCAAAAAGTGTGTGTGACTGTACAGCCTCATATCCATATCACCGATCTACACTAATCTACTATCAACTTGGCGGGACACAATAACAAAACAGACAGGATCTAACGAAAGGTAAAGGACAATTGGTGTTTCTCTGTAGGAGATCCTTTACATAACGTTAGAATGTGATTTGAGTCAGTGGTAAAAAAGAAGCACTTTTAGAGGACGTACATTGACGCTGCGCTACTGCCCCAAAGGATTGCAATGCAGTCCGTTTTTGCGAATTACAACTACATTGTTCTTGCTAAACAATACTGGACCAATTTCAATTTATTTTGCCTGCGTTAGTCCCCTATACCCAAAATAGCAGTGACCAGGTTGTAGCTCACAGTTTAGTATTAAGATGACTAAGATGAGGCTGTTTAGAAAGTTACCAATCGAGATAGCGGAAGAGAGTTGAAGACAATGTCATATACTCAAATTAAGAACGTAACTTTGTGTGGGCTTCTTTCAGGGTGAGTCACACAGATTCTGTCGGCTGATTTAAGAAGAAAAGCAGAAGAGTAAGAAGTTGTACTGAAGTGCTTTGCTAGCCACTTAAAAGTGTGAACACACTCACACATAAGACGTTTGCTCGGGGACACCTTTCTTTGGCAGGGAATTAAACCAGCAGCCTCCCAGTAGCTAGATATGCTTAACACATGAGCAACTGCCAGTTCAACAGTTTTCAGTCCTTTTTCCGAGCTAAAAATCCAACCTGAAGTTATTAGAGCAAATCCATGTCCCAACTTACGAGAGAGGCATCAGGCACAATCACGCCTTTGTCCAAAATTCTCTCAGTGGAAAGACTTTATTCCAAGGTGTAAGACACAGATGAAATTGAAAATAAAACTAACTTTTCTAGTTCATACAGATATTACAAGACATGCACACAGAGCAGGGCTTCACTACACCGTATGTTATGGAAAGCTTTACTAGCCATTTCTTCGTTGAAATATTAGTTATGGGCTTTACCTCAACAACATGATGATTGACCCTTTCAAGGAGCTTTCGGAGAAGTCTTTTAGAGTTAAATCTGGTTGACATCTGTTCCCACAGCTCTCTACACACGAGAAATTATTAAATTATTTAGAAATGCAGAGCACATGGCGTTTACTTTACCGCATCCACACTGTTGTTAAGGCCACGAGCACGAGCACCACACACACACACACACACACACACACACACACACACACACACACACACACACACACACACACACACACACACACACACACACACACACACACACACACACACACACACACACACACACACACACACACACACACACACACCTCTCAAGATGCTGCACAAGGAGCCCTTGTGTTTCTGAGTATCCGTGGAAACAAGCATCCCTGTTCTCAATCAGCCCGGACGGTTCTGAAGAGTGCTACCAGTTCATCCAATTACCTCCCACCCAGTTTTAAAAGAGACTCATTTAAAAAAATGATTTGTTAAATACATTTTAGGGTCCCTAGAGCCACAGACGATAAAAAAAATAAGAAAGATTAAGGCATGGATTTCAGGATTCAACATGTTCTGATGGACAAGGGCATTGCGAGTAACATGTAGGTCAGATAGGAGAGCATTACAGCAGTGTGTGTGTGTGTGTGTGTGTGTGTGTGTGTGTGTGTGTGTGTGTGTGTGTGTGTGTGTGTGTGTGTGTGTGTGTGTGTGTGTGTGTGTGTGTGTGTGTGTGTGTGTGTGTGTTCTACAGTTTGGAGAATGCGGTGCTATTCTGTCCCAGTGGGTCACATAGTACGCTGTATTTATAGTTGGTAGGGAGGTATTAATAGCGACCTGCAGAGCGCTGGGCTGTATAGAGACATGCTGGACAGGAAAGAGGAGGACACCGGACACTACTCAGCATACGACGCACGCACACACACACAGTACACGTGCGCATTTACACAGTCACACATACCGTCTGTACCCTCAGCCTCCGCAAAAAACATGCAAACACAAGGCTAAGCCCACACACACAGCGTAGCCCATACACGCACACACACATACAGCTCAGCATACACGTGCAACCACAGTTCAGCCTCCGCCCACACAACCACCGACACCACACACACACACACACACACACACACACACACACACAGACACAGACACAGACACAGACACAGACACAGACACAGACACACAGACACACACACACACACACACACACACACACACTTTGTGACACCGGCTGGACTGATGAACTCAAACTGTGCACGGCAAAACTTAAAACAGACGGCGGGGATGTGGACAGGCGTTAGGGGGCAGGGCCCAGCAAGTCCTAAGGGTGCATGTTTGTTTTCAAAACAGCCATGCTGCGGGCGGTCTAGAGAGAGTGGTGTCCTTCTAGGACCCAGAGCACCGACTTCCTGGTCGGATCGATGGTAACAGCGATCCTGCTGAACGTAAATGTCCCCTCATGCACCACAAGGAGGAAGTGGCCGATGTTGCTCAGTTGAGGCGACTTGTGTATTTTAACATGTAGGGTACATCTGCTCATGGATCCGCAGTCCCTTAATTGGTTCATTCAGTGGAGGATGCTCAACTAAAGTAATGATTTCACACTAAAGAATAATGAACTTCCCAAATGAAATCCATTATGTACTGTTAAGGGACAGCTGCCTAGTGAATGCGTCTTGAATAATACAAAGGGTTGCAGGACCCTCTGATACAGAATCATACTGGCAGGCAGGCTGAGACCAGAGCCGACCAAGGGAGAACCAGGGATAGAGGCTTTGCCCGGCGGCCAAAGATGGACAACCAACCCTGGGCTCTCCATCACATCCATGTCCCCACAACAGAGGGAGAAGCAGGGATAGAGGCTGGTTCAATTACACAGGAGATGGACAACCCACTCACGTCTCTCTCGCATCCATGACCCCCTACAAAGGGGGAAGTGAAATTCCAAGGAACGTGTGCAGAGGAACCAACCTTCAAAATCAAACTGTTTACCGCAAGGAAAACAATCCTCCTTCGTCTAATAAGCCAGTTGACGACGTACAAGTTATCCAATCACCTGTTTTGCGGGAGCATGTCACAAAAACAAAACACACACACACACACACACACAGAGAGAACAGTTCCCCTCTTTTTTGCACTTTAAACACAGCACATGGAGCTATTTCTATACATGAAGCGTAGAGAAAGATCCAAGCGACTAATGCCAATCATTGTAACAAGGTGCCTTTCTGCCTTACATCCAACATTCGAAATGATCACAATGATACAATAGGTGTAACAAGAACAAAAATGAATGGATTCAGGGTATAATGAGATCAAGAGTAACATGAACAGGGACGATCACAGATCTTCATGGATCCAAAGCTCTTCTTTAAAGAAAAGATGTGTCTGAGAAAATGTGTCGAAGGGAACCGGCTGTGCATGCAGGGGCTCTTGTAGCAGACTGTGAGGGAGTATAAAAACATAAAACGCTGTCTCCTTCAGGTTTTTTTATGGCTAAGACCCTGGAATAGCCAGCAGTGCCATAGGATCTTACTTAGCCTGCATAACCTGGCCCATGCGGAAGCTCCTGCCTGAACTTAAAAAGTGGTTCAAAAGAAGTGTAAGAGTAAAAAAAAAAGAATCAATCCTAAAAGCAACAGGCATCCGGGTTAAAGGGAGATTCAAACTAACAGGAGTTTAATTTCCCGGGTTAAGGGACCAGTAGTGGTTTGAGGCAACCAGCCATGCTTCGGCTAACCATCAGGGGTGGATCAGTTTTCGAACGAGCCCAGTCAGGGAGTAAAAGGCTGTCAAGGCCAACAGAGATAAGAGGTCTGTGTGACTTTCTCTAATTCTGTGGCCAAGGCAGAAGAACCTAACTTTGGCTATATTTGCCAAATACTGAAAATAGCGTTGCACAAGGATTTGTTCATTTGGGCTAAAGAATCAAGGTCTGCTCAAAGAGGGTCAAGAGCCCAAAGATTCAAAGACACGACAGGACTATTATGCGGGAAGGATTAGAATTGATTTTTTTGTCGCAATATTAAGATGAATTCAGGGTTAGTCCAGAAGATGATTTGAGATGTTAAGAACGACGTTATGGTAGCCTGGTCACTGTAAGCAACAGGTATATACTAACACTATATAATCTGCAGAAAAGTGAAACAAGGACATTTTTGGGTCTTGTTAAAGTGGTGGATAAAACCCCCCCAGAAAAAAAGGACACGTTATAGCATAGTTAATGATGATTGGATCAGAGCGGAATAAAATTGAATAAGTAGCTAAGAAGGAAATACATAAATGATCAGACCCGCACATTCCCCTGATATGGGAAATGTGGAGAACAGAACAGAATTAAGATTCCGTAAAGAAGTTGCAAATTCCATAGCGAGTGGTATATTTAAAACACAAACATGAATAAATAGTAAAGTCTCCAGGAAGACAGACCTAATTATTAATATTAAGGTCTTAGCAGTGGGAGATGAAAAAGCTATTATTTTCAGAGGAGGATGAC
This sequence comes from Melanogrammus aeglefinus, assembly GCA_900291075.1. Classification (NCBI taxonomy): domain Eukaryota; kingdom Metazoa; phylum Chordata; class Actinopteri; order Gadiformes; family Gadidae; genus Melanogrammus; species Melanogrammus aeglefinus. The sequence continues at coordinate 242,540 of OLKM01000575.1, forward strand.
TAAAATGGACTGATGCTTATTGATACAGAAAATTATGCTCTCAAGGGAAGGATGAAAACACAACCGCAGGTGTGTTTTCATAAAAGCAGCCGCTCCAACCCAGACGGTTTCTATAGGGCGCAATTGTTCAGGTCGAGGATTCGACTGAATATATAAACGTCACCGTGTAGAGGTAAATCAATGCCTATACAGGACTCATTGCTCAGTGACCTGACTTTTAAGAGGCCAACGTTAATATAAAAGATGGTTGAAACGCATCAGCAGGGGGAATCATCCAAGGTTATTTACGTGATTTGCTTTTAGCGTGCCGCCGGTGTGTGGCAAAGGTTTCACAATCCGTATTTGTGTTTCATCAACGCTAACAAATGTGATGAATGTGCAGTTTGTGTGAAGGACATCTTGTTATTTCTTGTACTAATCCAAACAGAGCAGGGGTAGTTGAGATAGCTGGCATGGCTGCAGAGTGTCTCTCTGGCGTTGGGCAGCATAGCGAGAGACAAGCCCTCGCTCCCCCTCAAATGTAAGAAAGGAAACCTTAATGAGTCTTTTCAAAGTATCTCCTCACAGCGTGACCGTTGAACCAGCCGGTCAGCTCTCATAAAACCTACTTCACACCTCTCCCACTCCCCGCCAGGGCAATCTTTACACGCTCCCTTTTTTCACTCGCACCTTTGTTCTTCTCTCCCAGCATGCAGTTTGTTTTCCTGCAGCCTGTTGTCGTGGTGATGCATCAGGCAGGAAGGATAACAAGAAAATCTGCCGTACAGGGTCAGAAAACAAATCACAGCATTAAGCTGAGCAGAATACCCCAGACACCATCAGCATCAGCTTCGGCACAGGCGCTACATGCTCACATTGTTCAGCATTAGATGAGTTCTCAGCAGGGGGGCTGCCCTCCTAGTTTTGGTTCCTTGAAGAAAAGACGCGGCCCATCAGTGATGTGTTTTTCCGGAGATGATTTGCATAACTTCAGCCTTCCCTGGGTGCTGCGTGCCAGCAGCTCCTGTGCTGAACGACTACAACCCGAGGTTAAATTGCTGTGCATTGTGGGACAGCCCACAGGTGACAGCCAAGGAATCACCTCATTGGAGGGACATGGGGAGGGGAGGGGAGGCAGGTTGCTGCGGCAACAAAACATGCCATGGAGCTAGGTAAATATAGGCTTGGCAATACTCTGTATACCGAGAAGCTGGAATAGTAGAATAATGCCGACGCTAAAGGAATATTTACATATTTCCTGTATCTCAACGCTATGTCCAATTCCCGAAGCCATCCTTCAAAAGCTTTCAATAAAGATTGTGCTTTAGTCTACACAGATAAACTACATGGCCCCATGAACATGCGACATACACGCAATGGTAATATGATGAACTAGTCTTAAGTTATCTTGTGAAACCGTTAATAAGCCAAACAGGTAAGTGGCAACAAGTGGTCTGGTCAACGAACTCTTGGATAATCCATTCTGGTTAAACTGGTACGGCCCTTATTTGTCAACAAACCTAGTTCATCTGGTAACACCCAAAACTGGTAACAAGATCTCAATTTAAACTGGGGTGAACTGAAGAGACAGCTTATTAAGAACATTTGGTAGTATAGTAAAGTATAACAATGCGTTAGGCCTAGTCTTTTACTATGTACGCCATACAATATTTCATGCCCTCTTTGCAATAACTCATTCATTCAACGAGAATGTTGGAGAGAAAACTCATATAGTGTGTGCGATCAAAGTAGGCGGGTTGAGGCAATTTCCACCAATCAGAGTGGGCTCGCGGGAGAAATGAAGGGCGTGTGGCCTACGTTTGATTGTCGCATCTGTAACTGGGCCCACCGCGGACCGGGAGGAAGCGCTAGGCTCATTCCATACAGCGGGTCAAAGGTCGAGGGTCGTATCCTTTCCGACACATTCTGGGAAGTGCGCCAACTGGAGCAATGCAAAAAAGACCGAGCTGCAGACAGAAGGGAGGCCGTACGACACAGAGCTGGAAGAAAAACAAAAAACCTATGTAGGCGGGAGGGACAGAGGGCATTCTGTTTAACGCTCAGCGCTCACACACCCCTGACTGGCAGCGAGAGAAGAGACTGCCTGTGCTCTCTAGCACACACTTGTGTTTAGCAAACACCAGCCTGGACGCCACGTTAAATAACCAAACAACACTAAAAGGAGCCGAGTCAAACTTCGACCAGATAATATAGGTCTGTCCGTACATACGTACATACATACACACAGCCAGGTTCAGTGCCACACAGAATGGAAAGTATCAGGTCTTCTTAGGTTTGACCGTTGGATGAATGTTGTTTCCAAGGTTGTGACAGTTGACGGAATGTGTTTATGGCGGGAAAATGTCGTTTAACCGGTTTCTGTTGGTGGAGAAAGAAAGAGTCTTAAGGAATGTGATGAATTGCATATCGCTAATGGGAATGACAGCTTACAGCCAGGGGTAGACAAAATAACATGGAGCATTAATGAGCAAAGTTTCCCATGTCAGTCAATGATGAAGTAGTCTCACAAATCAGACGTTAGATTAACATCTGAAGTCTGATGGTAGACAAGCTCAAAACCTTTTTCACCTCAAATTTATTTCGACCAATCATGTCGCTGGGGGCAGGGATCTACAGCTGCTACAACGAATGGGCCTCGCTACTGAAAACAAGCTGACTGGAAGGTGCCACAACATACATAATATGGCTGACCATTAATCTCGGCTTCAGAAGAGGACTGATAACTAGAGTAACTAAGGCAGGCAAACTCGGCAAGCCCTCGTAAACGACACTTTTCTCATAAGGCAAATCATCCAGGCCGGTCACCAATGGTCATAGGTAGAGTGTCTTGAACTGTTTGAAATCACACCTATTTATTGGACCGGCACCTGAAGAAATATATTTATTCAAATTAAAACAAGCAATCTTGCAGTAGTGAATGAGCTCATCTTGGGAAGTATATTTCCGTAACAAAATAGGAAACCATGAATATGGATCACAGATGAATGTTAAGTAATACAGTTTAACAAAAAGAGTAAAAAGAAAAAAAAAGAGCCTAGGAGGTCAAATGCATGGATAAACCAACTTTAACTAAATCAACACATATTGTGGGAAATATAAAGTGTGGCCTTAAAGGTTGAGTATGGAATTCTCTTTTTTGGCCATTTTTGCAAAATTAATTGAAATCCTTATCATAACCCACTTACAGCCACTGAGTTAGAAGTACTGACATGAAAATTAAACAAGTCAATCAAGCTGTGGAATTGGCAGGGCTCGAAAAATTCCAGCCAATGATTTCCAGACCCACCGAGTGGCATTGGACAGTAAGTACGTCAATCAAACGGTCGTACTGCACTCCCCTCACCCCGCGCGTGACCCCTTCGTGCACGTACTCAAAGCTTGTGACCCAGAGCAAGCTTCTGTTTGTTGTTATCCTGCGGTAGCTACTGGAGCTAGCTAACTAGCTAATGGCTCGCTCTCGCGCATCTGTGTTCGCTCGTGCATGATTGCGCGTCCATGTACTTGGAATGGGTGGAGTCAGAGTCAGCGTTGAAGGAGAGGGGGTAGGACCATTTGAGTTGTGTATTTTCAAAATCTGCTGGCGTTTCGCAAATCCCATACCCAACCTTTAAAATTAGCATAAATGCCAACATAATGCCCCACATACACCAATACTTCCATTATGACGATTGCAGTTCATATGGGAAAGGTGTATGGATCTTTATGTGAATAGTACATTATAGTAAGAGGTGCCCTTTCTAGGTCTATTTGGGAGGTAATACCGGAGCAGAGGGACTTATGGCTCCTGCACACTTGACGACTTCAAGTCATGGCCGACTTCGGCAGTAAACAAGACTGGTCTTGACAATCAGTCTTTTCTGGCCGTCGGGTCGCTGGTTCACACCAGGCGATAGGCAACATGCAGGGGTACATATGTTAAGACTCTACTGTCTGATTATCTGCAGCGCCTTTGAAAAATTCAAAGGCCAATTCTCGTGGGAACACGTCCACTCACGTAGATGGGAATGAGGAGCATAAGGTATTTTGGTATAATGGCATTTAGGATGGATTTATACACACCTCTACTGCGGTGGTTGCAAGCACTGTCTCAAGCCTTCAGTTTTGCAGGTGAGATAAAAGCACTTGATGCTCTTGTAAATATTTAAGCAGGTTAGGTCACTTCCACTACAAGGAGGAAAACAATGGGTTTATGTCTAAATTTGTTTCAAATATTAGAGTCATCCGTAACAAGGAACAAGCAGTTGGTCTCTTTCCATTTGATGATGCCAGGGTAATTTCTGATTTTAACCTCAGTACTCCCCACATTATCACTGCTAAATAGCTTTTCTGCAAAAAACCTAACCCAAATCTGCATAACTGAATCAGAGTTGATTGGGGAAAAAAGATGCAACACTTCAGGTTATGTTAATTTATCTATTGTGGTTGTGCTCATCTCTGGAGAGCCAGTTCTGCGACATCCTGTCAAAGTTCAGGTAGAACTTTAGAAACCAATCCTTGCCCCAAAGAAAATCATGCAAATTATGCAAAAGATATTGTCCGAAATAGTAATAGTGGCTAGAAGAAGATACACACCAATGCGTCTCAATAATCTGACTGAAATCAGACTACTTCTTTATCTATGGAGTTCAATGGAATTCATAGTTCTGAGAATAATACATTTTCATGTAAAACTGGGTTTTTGGCTTGGGACTGAATTAACGATTGGTGTGTATTTATCGTTCAGGATTTGATAATTGACATGTGTAGTACCGAGAGGATATCCCACCACCGCTGTTGAATCTCATTCAGAATTTATATTTTGTTTGGTTTACAAGGAAACCACCTCACAAATTTTTATTTTGTGAGGTAATTTCTATTTCCCCTCCCCTCCCATCTTTAAAAACTTCTCATTCTCGGGAGAACACAGCAGAGGCCAAGAGTGCGAGGCCGACAGTTCAAGAGGAACTACTGTTCGCGCTGGGAGTTTGTGGCAACACACTGAACGGTCTCATCCAGCCTGATGGTGGAAAAGATCTCAATATCACATTATTCTTTCATAGCTCGCCTTCGCGGAGCTCCCTGTAACTCACCCCTCTGCTCTCAGATCACCTGGCCAGATAAGACACACATTTGCCGAGCTGTTCACCACCTTGGGGCTCTGCTTGCATCGGAGTCGACCACCATATGTCACAACTTATTCAGAGAGACTATCAGGTAGAGACACTGCTTATAATTCTCATTCAAATTTATAAAAATAAAAATCTCAATGTTTTCATGGGCTTCTCCTAGCAGTGTCAGTGTGCTAGCTGAGATAATAAAATGGCTGAATGCAGTTTCCTTTAGCGGTTACTCTGGTTTTTCTAATCGTCTGTGTCAAAGGTGCGGTGCGGAACACGGTCTCGCATCAAACAGCACTAGTTGGTACCAGAGATCCTACCAGGCAGATGGAAAAGAAGACGACCTTGCATTGGTGTTGCTAAATTAGTCATGGCTGAGCAAACCACTCCATTGACATTTACTGACCACTGACGTCACCAGCACCACCTGAACTTCAAAACACTTACCTATTATGCCACCCACATTACTTAAAATACCATCTAATGTGAGAACCCATATTTGAACATAGGTCATGTAACCCTCAAGACCTATACAAATGTGGTTTGGCCAGATAAAGCCAAAGGAACAATTTTAACAAATAGAAAATGTAATTATTCATACAAATATTTATACTTCAAAACAGACATTTCGAATTTGGTGCAATATTCACATGCCCAGCTGTGCCCTCAGCTATCCCAATTGCAATTGCCAACGGTTTCCACCTGAAGAGCCACTGATTTTTATTGTGCACTATTAAGGCATCCATATTAAGGATCAGTTTAATACCAAATTATTTCATGTTTTGACTTGTTTAGTTTTTTATATCTTGTGGTCATTATTTTGACGCTTCACTGAATGTTCCAATATTCAAACCTATTCTCAAAGTCAAATGCAGGCTGTAGCCCCTTGGCTTGTTTAGAAATTAGGGAAATAACTGTCGGTTTAATGACTCAACTCCAATTTCCTTGGTACACCTCCATTTTTTCCAGTTCATTCAATGAGCACACTTACTATCAACCACAATTTATTAAAATGTATATTTGACCATTCTACTTGTTCCCAAATTAATAGGTTGCAAGTCTAGCAAAATATTTCCCAATATTAAACCTAAAAGGTCTACATGTAAGCAGATTTGAGTCTGTAGCCCTCAAAGAAAATTTGGATCAAGTTGCAAACTCTGTTAGGCGCTATATATAGCTGACTGGGATGGATCTGACAAACACACACACACACACACACACACACACACAACACACCACACACACACACACACACACACACACACACACACACACACACACACACACACACACACACACACGTTGTATTGGGGCTACCCACCAACAAATTCAAGCAAAGCCTATGCCATCTCATATTCAACAGGCACACAGCAGCGTCTGTGTATTTCAGTTGTGCATGCAGTAAAAAAAAAATAGAAGTATTGATATGTTAAAGAATGAAACAAGCAGTGTTCAAACGTGGACGTATAGCCTTCGTGGAGCAACCTCCAGTCCACTCCATCACAACCACGAAGTCCATGACAAGAGAATGTACATCTATTTTATATTCTCTTCATTTTTGTTGTGGCATGTGGTTAGCTAATGCACTCTAGCCTCCCAATATGTGCTACTGGGACTATTAATAATGTATAAAATAGTATTGCTGAAAGGAGCACAGAGGAAAGAGAAAAGAGAGAGACAGAGAGAGAAGACAAGCGCAGTCGCGTAAATCATAATTCACAGGTAATAACAACAGTTGCATGTCATGTCATGCGGCGGTAAGTGCACGGTCGTTGAATCCCTGTGGCTGAGTTGCTAGACTGCGTGTACGGTAGGAGTGACAGCTCTAGTCATGTATAGCCTGTCACCGGGTCTCAGTTAGCCGTTTAGCTGCAAGCGTTCACATTATCACTCACATTAGCTCGCCGTCTAGCTAGTAGTAGTAACGTTAGTTGTTGTTGACACATGTGGAAGGGAAATGTGGCATAAAGCACAAACAAATCCAGGGCAATGACGATGACGATGGACATTAAGTGTATGCGTGTTGAGGGGGTAATGAGAAGTCACATGCCCCCCACCCCCATGATGTGATGTGATGTGTCACCCACCCTCACCCCCCCTCCACCAGTAATCATTAAGTGAAGACTGGAGCTAGCGGCTAACGTAGCATGCTAAGCGCTAGGTACACTGACGTCGCCGTCAACCGACGCTAGCTAACGGGGCTTTAAACTTTGTTTAACGGAGACTTTTGGGCACAGAAAGTTAACATGTAAACCGTGTCACGAAAAAAGCGATCAAATGAAACAAGAGAAGCCACAGCATTTATGCTAACAGTAGTAGTTCTTTTTTTTTTTTTTTTTTTTTTTTAAGAAATGATGGCTACTCAACCCGCTGTTACACCGCCGCTGTCTTGAGACGAGAGAGGCCGATGTCAGAGACTGACGGCCGGCCGACATTCCCCGAAGTGTCCGCCGCTACCACTCTCTCACTCCGCCCGTAGTATACTACTGCGCAAGATGGTCCCAGTGATAGTCGACGAGGAGTCCAATGGTTAAATGGCTGGTGTTTAAGAAAAAAAAACCTTTCTTTCTCCTTTTAGGTTGAAGTTTCGATTTTTGACGGAGGACGCGTCACCTTGCAGCGGTTCATGACTCCCCACTCTTTCTTGGAGATATAAAAGAGGGCAGGACGATGCGTTTCACCGGGAGTCCATTGAATATCACTAACACACACAGACACGGACAATAATTGGCGTGGCCCCACAGGCACTCTCCTATGTCACTGTAATGGTTATCACACGCCAGACTTGGTCATCGACAGGAAGAGGCATTACACCACATTCTACAACTATAGAACAATAATAAATATATATGTATCACATGTTAAAATGAAATAATAAAATAATGAACACACATGTGTTGTCAATCTATAGGTTCTGTCTTTTATTATATGACAAAAAAATGGAAAATACAGTCAAATCCATATTATTACTCTGAATAGAAATCTGTCTTTTAGGGAATTCAAATAAACTGATTAATTAACTTATCAGTCGATGAAAGCGTTGTCTCCTTAAACCTACCCTGTTGTGCACATTCAACTGCAGCAGCACACCGACATTTCCACATCACAATTCAGTTAGTCTGTGGACAAGGACATACTGAGTGGGAGGGTTGTCCCTGTAATTAAGTGGCTGCATGATAAAGTTTATATTCCGTTGTTTCTTGTTGCAAAGCCAACATGGCTCTGATTTCTCGCGAAAGCACTCCCTCTGGTGGAAGAAATTCCCTCATGTAAACTATCCAAAATGACTGATGATTAGTGTTCATTTTGTGGTATTTTATTTGCCTTGATTTGAAATTTTGCCATTTATATGAGAATTATGCGTTACGACGAATGCTTTTGTAATGCAATCTAAACAGAATTGTAAATCTGGAGATGATTTTCTGAACAAATTGGAAGACGATCGTCTCACACAGACACAAACAAACACTAACATACACACATGTAACAGCAGCACACAATAGTAGGTATTTCAATTACATAAATGATTTAATAAAACATTAACATCTATAAGAAACACTCTGCCTCCGTTGGCATGTACTGTCCTGTAGTGGCAGCGGCCAATTAACAGAATAAACGAAGGAGAGAGTAAATGAAACGCTTGGGGAAGGTCAAGAGAACATAAGAAAGGATCGGTAAGAGGACAGCGGGAGAGAGATGGAGAAACAGAGAAGGAGAGAGGGGTACAGAGAGTCAGAGAGAGAGAGAGAGAGGGTGAGAAAGTGAAAACTATGTTGTCATGGAAACTGGCATGGATCTGAAGAGCAAAACAAGAATGTAAATTGGTTTATCCTCAGGGAATGTGATAGGTCTATGCAGAGGAGAGAGATACTTATGGACAATAAATGGAAATGAACTCGTTTCAGGAGGCTGTGATGACCATTTGTAAAGGAAATATCCCAATGTTCAAACGTAAGGTCTTCACATATCGAGGCTAAATGGCGCTCAGCCATTTGGTATTTGAGAAGGGTACTCCAATGTACTGATAAAAGACAGCACATACAGTAGTACACTACAAATGGGCATCTTAGAATATTGAATTGGGAAGGCATGGAGGACCATTTGGACGGATTTGTCAAAGTTAATGACTGCTGTTGACATTACAACTGTAAGACAGCTGTACCCAATACACTTGTTGGCTTCTCAATAGGCTTTGTTAAATAATATTTGTACTTTTTTGAGGATAATAGTTTGATAAAATATGCACCGATTAATTTGCTACTACAAATATATTATTAAAACAAATGAAACATAAAAAACTAGAGGCTTCAGACCTAAAGAGCTTCCTCCTCTCCGAACCTACTTCCCACCTTGTGTTCTTCTATGTTTTGGGAGCTAAGAAGTGTGTGTTGAGATCCTGCTATCTCTTTCTCTATCCCTCTATCTAGTCCCCCCCCCCTCTCTCTCTCTCTCTCTCTCTCTTCTCTCTCTCTCTCTCTCTCTCTCTCTCTTCTCTCTCTCTCTCTCTCTCTCTCTCTCTCTCTCTCTCTCTTCATACCCCCAATATCTCTTTCTCTATCTCCCTCTCTCTCTATCCATCTCTATCCCATTCAATCTCTATTTGTCTCTGTCTCTCTCTCTCTCTCCCCCCACTCTGCTCTCTCTCCACCAATCTCTATCTCATCACTCTTCATCTTCCCATCTCTTTGCAGCCCGCCCTCTATCCCACTCTCCAACTCTCTCTCCCTATTGCTTTCCCTCTCTCTTCCTCCCCCGCTCGCTCTCTCTCTTAATCTCTTTCTCCCTCTCTCCATCTCTCGCTCTCTCTGCCTGACTGCCGGAATCTCACCATCATTAGATTCGATTTTAGAGTTGGCTAGAGATGATGTGTATGTTGCCAAGCAACGAATGGTGTCTGTGGTGACAACAATCCCCATGCCATTGTGTCTGTGGGAGGCTTGGTTCACTCACTCACTCACTTACCTAGACATCGCTCTAGAGATATATAGTGTGTGTGTGTGTGTGTGTGTGTGTGTGTGTGTGTGTGTGTGTGTGTGTGTGTGTGTGTGTGTGTGTGTGTGTGTGTGTGTGTGTGTGTGTGTGTGTGTGTGTGTGTGTGTGTGTGTGTGTGTGTGTTGTGTGTGTTGTGTGTTGGTGTGTGTGTGTGTGTGTGTGTGTGTGTGTGTGTGTGTGTGTGTGTGCGTGCGTGCGTGCGTGTGTGTGTGTGCGTGTGTGTGTGTGTGTGTGTGTGTGTGTGTGTGTGTATTAGTGCCTGAATTTGTTTGTATGTTTGCATGCATGTGCGTGTGTGTGTGTGTGTGTGTTTGTGTGTTTGTGTGTGTCTGTGTGTGCATGTGTGTGTGTTTGTGGGTGTGTGTGTGTGTGTGCACTTGTGTGTCTAAAATAAATAATTGACGTTTTCTGTATACAACATTTATAGCAGACTGTTTTATAAATTTATAAATTTATTGTTATTATTGCTGCTACATTAGCCTGACATTGCCAGACCAATTTCGCAAATAGCCCATTAAACATGAGCTCACAGATTTGTCTGGTGCCCGGCCTACTGCTGTATGGTGTGTAATAAAATATACAAAGCAAATTGGTGTAGCTTATTTTCAGAAATTCTGATTGATGTCTGTTATTCTATAAAAATACAATATGTTCCAGATTGAAGTAAGATTTATTTTTTGACTCAGATTCCAATTAGCGGTTTTAACCACCACAATTTAATGATGTAACCGATTACATTGCTACACATCGAAGATATCTTTGAACTGTTCTCAACACTAAACACTAGATGGCACCAGAGTCTTTCTGTGGAAAATTAAGGCTCTTCATTCACGGAACATTTTCAGAATGTAAAAGCAATACTATGTTAATGTACATTCTGAAATGTAATATATTGTTTGTTGTGCATGCAATGCCTTTGAACACATGCCAAAATTCTCCGCCATTATAACCCTTGACTTTCTTTTGGTAGCCAAAAACATAACACAGGTTTCCTCGGCAGTGTTTATCTACCAGGCAGACAGTTGTATTGGGCAACATGAAGCAACAAGTAGCTTCCAGCTGATTGTAGCTGTGTATATTGACATTAACGCAGGTTGCAGGGAAGGAGAGAGCGTGGGCAGAGTCAGAACTGGGGTCTCGTCCTTTACGAGCCCACCTGCTGAGGTCTTGCACTCTGTAAACTTAAGCCTGACCCTAAAAGAGGTTACAAAGACTTAAGGTGTTGCTGTGATCTTGGTTAAACTATTAAAAGTATACGCTCTTGGCTGCCGCCTTGCCGTCAAATACAATAAGTGTAATTATGGCAGTGTACTCACTCTAAAACACAATGAGCCTTCTGGAAAGTCTGGATCATATTAAATCTCTTTGTCACTGGTTGTTGCACTTTCTCTCTCTCTCTCTCTCTCTCTCTCTCTCTCTCTCTCTCTCTCTCTCTCTCTCTCTCTCTCTCTCTCTCTCTCTCTCTCTCTCTCTCTCTCTCTCTCTCTCTCTCTCTCTCTCTCTCTCTCTCTCTCTCTCTCCCCTTACCACTCCTCTCAATTTTCTTTTATACTTTCAGTTGTTTCCCTTCATGCTCTTTATGTCCCTCACCGTGGCTGTGGGGCAGATGTGCTCATGGGACAGAAACAAAGGGAGTTCTGGGTAAAGAGATTTACCAGGAAACAGATGCCGAGCAAGAAGCTTTGGAGCGTGCTCAGTGCGAAACCCCTAATCTTTCGGCTTTTACGTTTCTCCAGACGGAAGTTCCGACCCCACCACCCGCCCACCTAACGTGGCTCAATGGCTGCGGTTGGAAGATCCTCACCTGGAAGGCCCACCCCCCCTTACTGGCTCGTTAAGATCAGGTGTGAGTGGGTCATCAGTAAGGCCACATTAGCCAATCATCAGCCAGAAAGGCCGCAGGTCACCGGTTCAAGTTTATTTAGTGTGTGTGTGTATTTTTTTTTTGTGTGTGTGTGTGTGTTTATTGTTATCATTTTCTGGCACATCGTGTGCATCTGTGATTTTGTGGGCCTGCATGTGTGAGTGTTTGGATGTACAGTATGTGGGCCTGCATACACGTGTGTGTTTGTGTGTGTGTGTGTGTGTGTGTGTGTGTGTGTGTGTGTGTGTGTGTGTGTGTGTGTGTGTGTGTGCGTGCGTGCGTGCGTGCGTGCGTGCGTGCGTGCGTGCGTGCGTGCGTGCGTGCGTGCGTGCGTGCGTGTGTGTGTGTATGTTTGTCTGTAACCGAGCAGTTGCTGCATGCCTTTGCAGGGCCAGACGAGGGTAGAGAGTGTGTTTGTGTCCCAGCATCCCTCTTTGCTTTTGGAAGCCTGTCTTTGTAATTGATCCCAGACTGGACATTTGAGTTGCCAGGAGCGATTCATATCGTTTCTATCTCAGAGACAAGCCCCACACTGCTTCCATATGACTGCAGCCCCACTCTGCTTCAAATTTGTTTTAGAAAAAAAAGAAGTCTTTACCTTGCAGAAAAAAAAATACAACAAAGGATCAAAGACAGAAAATACCAAGATGGTAATGTCAACTTTCACTGCTCGGCTTTCCTCACCGAGCCAATTTCACAGGCCACCTTAAAAAGGACTAGTTTATCTGTGTATGGTTGTGTGTTTGTGTTAGTGTGGTTGTTAGTATTCGTAGCCTCTGTGTTTGTGAAGAGGCGTGTGATTGGTTGACATTAGAGTCACTGTCACATGTGGTGATGATGTCATGGGGCAGAGCATCATGCTGAGATAATGGAACTCTGGTCTCCACCTCCTCCTCATGACTTCATGTTTGGGGTCCGGGCTGGTCTGCAACAACACTATTTTAAAGCTTTACACATTCATCTATTCCACAATGTTGGTCACACTTTTACCAATCATTGTTTTGCGTCGGCAAATGATTTATACAACCGCAATGTTTCCTTGTGATGATATCTTCTGCTGAATAGTAAACAAATCCTGTATTCATATAAGGAATTCAAGGAGTTTTTACTTTTTTAGTTTCTGTGTTGGGGAAGGGAAGAATGAGATGAAACCAATAGACTAACAGAAGGAGCAGTAGCATATATTCCTTATTCCTCTCAGTGCTCCGAGCAGAACAGACTACAGTCCAAACCTGCTGCTGCTGTGTGATTTGTAGCTCTGCTAGCTAATAGAAACATCCACGTCCACGCGGCTGTCATTGTTCTTCAATGGATGTAAGTTACACGCTCATAAACAAGGACTGACCCACTCTCCTGTAGTGAAGCCGGGAGCTTCACTACAGAGCAACATTTAATCCAACCCTGCCTGTCTCATCTCTCCTCTGACAAACAATCATCCAGTCAAGTCCTTCAGCGATTGTCTCATTTGTTTTTTGTTTATTTGTTTGTCGGACTAACCACTATGAAGGGTCTGAATTTGGATGCATTAATTAATAAAGTCCCTGATACAGGGTATATTGCAGGAATTGGAGATAATTGGAAAAAAGACTGCAACCAAACAATGTCAGGTTAGTGTTTGGATAAAACCAAACTAACTGAATGACTAAATATCTAGCATAAAGAAATCGACCACCTAACCGAGAGAGAGAGCAACGGTCGCCATGGTGATAAAATATTCGGAGGCAGGTTATCCGGAAGCCATCACTTCCGGCGGCGCGGATCATCTCAGAAGCCAGAACAGAAGGGCTGTAAAACAAAACGATAAAAGATGATTATTACATCATTAACTCCCCCCTCGCTTGCACCCCGCACCGTAACCCCCTCAGCTGCTGCAGGAGACTCTCGGAAAAAACAAAGGGCTCTGTGAATGACCATCTGCTCATGGGGGCAACCAGCAGGTCCACCGCCCGGCTACTGTACAGTAAACAGCTGAACCAGAGGCTCCGCCAGGGGCTGGGGGTTCAGGGAGAAGGAGAGGGGCTGGGGGGGTGGAAGGGCGGCGGTGGTGGTTGGGCTGGCCAGCAGGAAGCTCCAGATGAAGTTCTCAGCGTTAGGAGGTCCCGAGAGCGGGTCTTATGTGTGACAGATGGGCCTCCTGGACCCTGACGGACAGTGGTCGGGACTGCACGCGCAACATAAGCACGCCACGCTACATTAGCCACCAAAGCCCCTCCACATGCTGTTTGCCGAAGGCCCTTTCTGATGCTGAGACCCCCCCCCCCCCCCCCTATACAGCCCCACCATCGTTGCTGACTTTCCAGGCCGCTTCTCCGGGACATGGAAACCCTCCATGAGGGAAGGGGGCCGGGAGGGATCCCACTCTGGTGGCTGGAAGCCTGGTATCTAACCCTAACTGGGAATCTAACCCAGGTGGCTGTCTAACCCAGTTGGGTTACATACGCAATACCCACCAACAAACTAACTCACTGGACTATAAACTACTTAATTAAATACCCTAGTGACACAGAAAAACAGGGCGACAGACAGAAAGACATAAAGACATAAAGACAGACAAACAGACAGACAAGTAAAAAGCCAGATTGACAACACTATTATAAAAATAACTCCAATGTGTGTGGGTGTAGGTGTGTGTGTGTGTGTGTGTGTGTTTGTGGGTTAATGTACATGCGTGTGTGTGCTTACACGTGTCTGTGTGTATGTGTATTTGTGTGTGTGTGTGTGTGTGTGTGTGTGTGTGTGTGTGTGTGTGTGTGTGTGTGTGTGTGTGTGTGTGTGTGTGTGTGTGTGTGTTGTGTGTGTGTGTGTGTGTGTGTGTGTGTGTGTGTGTGTGTGTGTGTGTGTGTGTGTGTGTGTGTGTGTGTGTGTGTGTGTGTGTGTGTGGTGTGTAGCCCGATGGAAGCCTGTTAAACTCATCCCTTCAGACCCTACAGGTTGTCCAGACACTAGGATCCAAGGTTGGTTTGTCTGAGAAACATGGAACCCCTTCTTACTGAAGAGAGCGTACACACCATGAGTGGTTGCTGAGACTGGATTATAGGAAGGTGTGGGAGATATATATATATACACACTTACATAACTACGCATCCTGAATAGAAGCATAGGTGGAGAGTTGATGCGAGTCTGCGTGAAACTGAGATCTCACACTATAAATCCGCAGACACTTATACTACTGCGCATATACCACTGCTGCTGCGCATAGCTGTAGCGTACATCTCTGTACTTACAGTATAGCTAACGTGCACAAATCTTGTGCTGACAGCATTTCCTGCGTCTGTACTCCCAGGGGCCCCCCTTGTTCAGGAGAGCAAGGGGGGCCCCCCTCTTCCTGCTTCTGTCCCCCAGCCCCAAGGCAAGGCCACTCAGCTGGGCTGTGATTCACAGACGGGGTCCCCTGGGCCGGTCTGGACAGTGTCTACAGGGGACAGGGGAGCACGTCACAGGGGTCTAAGGCTGTGGGGGGGTGGGGTGGGGTGGGGTGGGGGGGGTGGTCTTGATACATTATATGGGGAACTCTTCCCAGCGCGGCCTTGTTCCTAAGCAACCAGTAAACAGCCAGCCAGCAAGCAGCCATCCAGCAGCCGGCCCCTTCCCGAGCCAGCCCCTTCCACAGCCAACCCCTACCCCAGTCAGCGCCTTCCACCGCCAGCCTGGCAGAGTGCAGTACAGTACGGCAGGCTGGCTAATGTACAGCAGCCAGAGGAGCAAAACAGGCGCCTTCTCCCCTCTCTGTCTTCCCCTTCCTCCCCTTCCTCCTCCTCCCCCCCTCCCTGCCTCCTCGCTGTGTGGTCCTGTACAGAAACCAAGAATAGAAAGAAACAGAAAGAAAGAGAAAAGAAGAGGACAGGGTGCGGTGGAAGGGCGGGATGGTGGGAGGGAGGGGAGGTGGGCGGTGGCGGCGGCGGCGGCGGCGGTGGTGGTTAACAGAGCAAAAGGAATCGTGCAGCTGCAGCCAGCATGCAGCTATACTGGTACTGAATGGAGCGGCGGGAGCACAGCTGAATGCTAAACGCTAACGCTAAATGTATCAATCGAGATCCAAAAGCGTCCGGGGGGGGGGGAAACGCGCACGGGCCGCGCACTCTGTGCGTGGCGAGTCGGAGGCGGGAGTTGGGCTGGCGTGACGGTGAGAGGCACGGGCACACGTGTGTGCTGTTGCAGCCGTGGAAGGCCCTCCACAAGCCGAGTGAATCACGTCCTATTAAAAGTGAGCCGAGCATTCCAGTGCAGGTGGTCCTGTGAGGGGTGGGGGGGGGGGGGAACTGGCATTTGGCTCCCACTGGAACAATGGCTCTATTAATGAGCGACCTAATGACAGGGCATGAAGGCACCTGGTGCAACTGACGCTACATGGAGCACCACACCGCTTCCCAGGACACAAACACACACACACACACACACACACACACACACACACACACACACACACACACACACACACACACACACACACACACACACACACACACACACACACACACACACACACATAAAAAACGCACACACATGCATGCATACACACATAAACATTGATGCACATTCCGATACACAGCCAAGGAGGCAAAGGTACTTCCCATAAATACTTCCCAGATAAAACAAGCACGCACACATGTAACCATACATGCATGCTCCCACAAGAATACACAGATGATTCACAGATACCACTACAGCTACACAGGCATACAGACACATACAAAAAAACATTGACACACACAAACGCACGCACACGCACACGAACGCACGCACAAACGCACACACAAAGGCACGCGCACGGCACGCGCACACACACACACACACACACACACACACACACACAAGCCAACCTCTGAGCGGGTGGCACATGCTCGGGTGGCAGGGTCAGATGGTAATGGTTCCACTGCGCTATCGGCGACACGCGCTGTGCTCCCATTGGCTGATCCTGCTCTCTGCTTAAAGCCCCCTCTCATCTCATGCCAAGAGGCAGAGAGCGAGAAAGACAAGCTGGAGCTCTGCCCACAAACACATCTCCTCAAAGCACAGTTACACCTGCAAGCTTTTACTGGCCTAAAGAGGATCCAGATAAGACAAGAGCACCACGCAACACACCCTCCCTCCCTCCCTCCCTCCTCCCTCCCCTCCCTCCCTCCCTCCCTCCCTTCCCTCCCTCCCCTCTCCTTCTCTTCGTCCACTCCTCTCCCCTCCTCCCTCCTGCTTCCATCCTCCCTCCCAAACACCCAATCATTTCCACACGCATCATCTTCTCCGAACAACATGCCGTGTTTTAAAAAGGCCAACGTGAGCGGAACATATCCGGGGGAGTCAATTGAGATATTTGTTTTTTGTTCCGTGTCCTCGGCCACTTTTGCAACAGCCTGAACATAAACAGAGATAACTTATTTCTGTTTACTCGTACCTGTCTCTCCCTGCTCTCATACGAACGTCCATTTCAGCCGCAGCATTAGCTGACGAATGGAGATTTTGTCCCCTTGGCTCCGGGGCCTTCAATACACACTGGGTGTCAGCGTTGAAGGCGCTCAGACGCTCTGGAGAATCTTACACCTTTACTTTAAACAACTCACTTTCTTCCCCTCACCTGCTCTTCCCCGCATTGCAGTCAGCAACGCACTTGCACTCAGATACATGCACGTACAAATGCGCACACCCACACATGCACAAGTGCACACACATATTCACACACACATTTGAACACAGACATGCACACATGCACGCACACACACACACAACACACACACACAACACACACACACACACACACACACACACACACACACACACACACACACACACACACACACACGCAAACACACACAAACACACACACACACACACACACAAACACACACACTCTTACTCATCAAAACAGGGCCAATGTTTCACCACCCAGGAATCCAGCCGGCACTAGCTCTCAAAGACAGCTTTATACTCATTCATTACAGATCACACATTCGCTCACCTCTTCAGTACTTGGCTTGCTGTTATATATACATGCGCGCACACTCACACACACACACACACATGCACACGCACACACACGCACGCACGCACACACACACACACATACACACACACACACACACACACGCACACGCACACGCACACGCACGCACGCACGCATGCACACACGCACACACACACAATGTTTTATTCCATATTAAAACATAAATTACAGTTGTGAGACCATATAAAGGCTGTATATTCTGGTTTAATCAGTGGAAATAATGTTGTGGTTATATTATTCCACTGAAACTTTTGATTGTAATTATGTGTCTAATGAACTTCAGTCATTATGTCATAGCCATTTGAATACCTTTCTCTTTGTTCCATGTTTTATAATAAATATACAGCAGAGAAGGCTCCCGGGCATGATTAATGACATTAATAAGGCAACAATACAACAGTACATGTGTATCCGAAGGGGGAAACTGTATACACCATACAATACAATCAGTTTATTAGCCTTCCAAGGGCTTTGACTCAGTGTTCCCCCTACCCACGCTGAGACTTGAATACAAGCGTGTTGTTATACTTGCATTTTATTACCTCTTGTCTGTCCTCCTCCAGTAGGCCTTCTATTTATAGTCGTCGTCCCCCCATCCCCCCCCCCCACACACACACACACACTCCAGAAACCGAAGCTCAACGCTAACTAAGTCCTGACTAATTAGAGCCTTCTCCCCCGGTCTGGGGCTTCCATGGGAGAGAGTTTATTGGGCCGCTCGGTATAGTCCGGGCTCTGCTGGGAGAGGGTTTATGGGACCGCTCGTAAGCCCCGCCTCCGCGTCTGCAGAGACAGCAGGACCACACAGCAGCTAAGACTTCTGGGAAAAATAACCGCTGACTATGTTATGGAGGCTGGGGGATGACTATAACAAGAGGATTTATCTGGTGGTTGATTTCCCAGGATGCATCAGGACTTGGTTTCGTCAGGGTATTATATTTGTGATGATGGTTTGGTTTGTGTGAAGAATATATCAATGGTTGGTTTGTAAACATTTCACAATGGCTCAGTTTTGTTCAAATGTAGGTATTGGGCTAGAGCTGGTTGTGGTTTAGTGTGGGGAAGTTCAGGGTTTGGGTTCGGGAGAAAGCAATGCATCATGGTCCATGGACAGCAGAAGAGGTTGGTAGAGGTGCAATCACGGCCGCCGCTGGCCGCTTCGGTGCCCTACGCGAGCGCGCGGGGGGGGGGGGGGGGAGCTTCTTTTTATATATTAGGTAAGAACATCTAATTTGCCGAAATAGTTATACAATTAAGAAAAAACAACGGTGGGCCTCTTCATAACTAATTAACTTTTTTTTTAAATTTAATAATGTAATCTTTATTCATTTATTTATTTATTTTACAAACCTTAATTTTTGGTGACCCCCCACCCCGGGTACTTGGTGCCCTACGCACTCTGCATACTCTGCGTATAGGGAGCGGCGGGCCTGGGTGCAAGCATGTCACACAAAATATCATAAATGTATATATTCATATATTCACCCATATGGCTGGGGACATTAATGGGATCAAACTATTTGGCTGTGGGTCAGAAACATATCCTTCCCCTTCCCCCCTCCCGTCCCTTCCCTGCCTGAGCTAGAGCGACATGAGAGCTGAACGAGCTTATGCGCGCTTATGCTATAGCATAAGTGTCATTAAACAGTAAAGCCTGCTAACATCCATACATGAATCCTGGATATATATTTCATGTGCTAAGCCCTGTTATGTTACAGCATGCGTAGAGCTTCCATGACACACCCTGCTCTTCACTTGCCGCTCCCGGAGGACCTAATGGGGGCCCTGGAAGTCCCAGCGAAATCTTTTATTAAAAATCGGTGGAGGGTTACTGCTGCAGCTGCGGTCCTGTAATGAGATCTATAATAAAAGAGCCCAGCCTTATTTACCTATCGCGCAGCAGCTCGTTTCATGGAGGACGCTATTGAGATATTTTTACTAGTTGCTATTTAGTCATTTCGCAGATGTTTTCATGTGACGGGATTTGCAGTGACTTTTTATGGATCCGTGTGTCTCTGATGAGCAGGTGGGGGTTATACCAGGACATCCTGATCAAGGACGCCTACAGGTAAGACCGATTTAGACAATGGGATTCGAACCCAGAACCTTTTAGCTTGGAGTCAAACACCCTTAACGTTAAAGTATGGTGGATCCCACACTTTGTAACCCATGGGAATGCTTAACAATGGCGGCCCCTCTGACGAGAACAAAATAAAAAGTACTTGCTCATTAATCATGCATGGCTATGTGCAATCAGTAAGCCAATTAAAGGAACAACCTACTCCCATTAATGTTGGCTACCATCGCGTGCCTCCAGTTCCTTGAATAATAGATGAAGTGAAGTGGCGGGACCGTCCCGCCACCCTACACCCCCTCGTTTGCCCTCGGCCCGGGCCAGAGTGGACGAGGCCGGCCTGCTTTGCGTGCTAACGTGGAGACGGAAACCGGGATGAATAATTGAAAAGTGGTGCCAGTTGCAGAGGTACTCCAGAACATTCCTTCCCTCTTGTCTCTGTTTTCCAGGCTCACTCTGTTGCCCTCTGTTCAGGACAGCAGCAGATACGGTCTGTTATTACTGGGATATGCTTTGAAAAAAAGACCGCAAAAAAAAAAACCGCTTTCGTGTATCTCCTCCAATCAAGGATCAAAAGTTTCGTGGCATCACAAGAGCTGAATCATGCTGTGTTTTGGCTTGCTGCTCGTTTTACTAGCGACCCAGCTGCACGGTAAGGGCCAGCTCCTGCTCATAACCACTTACACATACATCTGTAGGCTAGACTAGATGTGGTACACCTGGGTACAGCCCCTCTTTATCACGCCAGGTTGTATTACAATATCATGTACCATAGTGTGGAGAGACTGGGAGAAACACAATATGGTTTCAACAAATAGGGCCTTGAGGAGATCAACAAGGAGTGCGTTTGATTATGTCCAGTAATATCCATCTTTCACAGTTGGCTTTGTACCGATTCCTAATAAATTGCAAGGACTGGAGTTTTATTACAGACCGTGATAATAAACATCTGAGGCATTGCTGAGGTTCCAAAAGAGGAAAAAGTTCCTGGGCTGAAACATAAACAAAAGGCTAAACATTTCTTCCCCTTTAGAACCACAGAATGTAATGCTAAAATAGCTGGTTTCTCGGGCTGTCTTTCTTCTTCTCTTTGCTACGTCTTCTATGTTGTGTCTTTTCTCTCTTTTTGTTGTGTTAATCGGTATAATGCTAGAAAACGTGATTTTGCTTCGGGACCTGTAAAAGGATTTTATATGTATTCATTACTTAATTATGCATTCGTTTATCTTTGGATTAATATTACCCTAGTGATCCCGAAGTGGCACCTCAACCCTGCGTCAGATGCGTTGCAGTATTATGGTCTGTTGTTAAACTCTTCCCAGGTCTGGAGATCTTGGACCCCCGGGAGGTGGAGTACATCCACCTGCAGGTCAACGGTACCGCAGGGGGCTCCGTCACCTTGGACTGCGGCCCTACCCTTCCTACCATCTACGTCTGGGCCTACACCGCCGCGGGGTCTAAAGACAGCTTGGCGCTGGCCTACAACTACGGCCACGGTGACAAACTCCAGCCACAGTCTCTTCGCTCCGCCAGGATGAGCGTTCCCCTCAACTCCACCACCCTGGTGCTGACGGAGGTGCAGGTGGAGGCCCAGGGCACCTACACCTGCCAGGCACTGTACGACGCAGAGGACGGGGCCCGCATCTCCTTCTACATCACCCGGCTGGACGTGGAGGAAGAGGAGGACTGATGGAGAGGAAGAATGCCAGGGTGCACTTCCTGTGTCCGATGTGTGTGTGTGTGTGTGTGTGTGTGTGTGTGTGTGTGTGTGTGTGTGTGTGTGTGTGTGTGTGTGTGTTGTGTGTGTGTGTTGTGTGTGTGTGTGTGTGTGTGTGTGTGTGTGTGTGTGTGTGTGTGTGTGTGTGTGTGTGTGTGTTTGTGTGTGTTTGTGTGTGTAGACCAGGGGCTCAGCAACCCTAGGTACGTGGCAGCATAATCATTGGCACACTTGAAAAAAAAAATACAATAATAATAATGGGGTTTTTTTCCTAACAAAAATTTCACCGCAGCATAATCATTACTACCGATTTTTTTTTGCACTTTATTCTGTTTCGGGCATTTCCTCCCAGTGCAAATATGTTTAAATGAGTTACTGAAAGCAGTGTTCTGAAATGGGATCAATTAATAGTATGTAGCCTAATCCTATGTTGTGAGTAATAGAGAAGAAAATATTTTAAATATTGTTGAAAGTGGCCTGTATGCATCGCCTTCACATGGTTTTGCAAAGCTTTACATGTCTTAAAGATATGATGTGGATGGTCCCAACATCCTCATATATTCTCGTTTTTTACATTTCTCACATTACAAATATGTTTTTGAATGAATTTCTGAAAGTGGTGTTTTAAGATGGGACATATGTAATTATAATTTGTAATCCCATGTTGCAAATATAACAACAAAAAATAATTCATATTAATATTTAATATATTGTTGCTTAAGGCACACTCATTAATGAAAAAATGTCAAACTGGCAATGCATGTTGAAAAGGTTGCTAACCCCTGGTGTAGACTGTCTGCGAGTTATGTATTCCAATGTATTCTGATGTCATGTAATTAAAGTTATTATTACAGGGTGTGGGTGTGTGTGTGGATGTTTGTGTGTGTGCATATATTTATGTACGCTATGTCTCTGAAAGCAACATGACTTTTCTTTTGTCTAGGCTGTGGTTTAGTTTCTTTTGGGTTGCCGTGTGAGAAAATAGTATCGTCTTGATTATGGCCTGTTTTTGATTGAAGTCATGTTGACGGTGGTTTATCAAGACCATGCTGTTTCTGACCTTAACAAAAGTTTTGCTTCAATACTCAATTTGAAATATTTATTCAAAATGCAAAATGGTTGTCAGGTTTTCCATCATTCCTTGTACAAAACTATTCCAAAATCATCCACCGAACAAGGCTGAATACGACTATTATAATTTATTTATTTAAAGCAGTTTGACAGATATTTGAATAATAAAGTGTGAGCTGCTGGAGGCCAGGAGCTCCTAGGACCCAAGGTAAACCAGAGTGCCGTGATTCTTTTAACATGACAGATACATCAAATCCAAGAGGAAAAATATGCCTGCTCACCAAGCCATCCCCGAACCTAAACACACCATCGCACATGGCAGGGAACAGAGTTACTAAAGAGCTGATGATGAATAGAGCTGTCTAAAGTTATGTTTGAAACTGGTTCAAGCCTTCGTGCTTGTGTGTGGCCTTGGGGATCAATATGCAAATACGGTTTCCAAGCTGTCCATAATGGACTGACCACATTTCCGATTTGGAGGCCACAAAATAATTACTTATTGTCCATAGAGAGACGAGAGGGAAAGGCTTAACCCTGCACAGCCGCTCAATGAGCAGATTTTACCGGAATTATAAGCTATTGCTGCTCAAATAAACAGTTCTTGGGCTATGTGACACGTACAAGGACGCGTGGGTGTGCATCACGTACGCACTTACACACACAACAACACCCACTCGACCCCCCCCTCGGGTCAAGAAAGAGAATGATCCCTGATTGGTCGACACGTGTTACCATGCCGACAAAGAGCCCCGATCATTAGCAGGGGGGCTTCCAGAGAACGGCGCTGGGAGCGGGGAACATGGGGACGCTGACAGCGCTGTGTGAGTGGCCCTCTGTTAGCCTGGTTAACCGTCCACTGATCCACTACATTCACACTCTTTCACCGATGCCCTGGGGGCGTCTGAGGAGGAGGAGGTGATGGAGGCGGAGGGGGAGGTAGGCGGGGATGCCGGTGGTGGTTAAGGAATAATGGCGGAGAGGGGAGGGCTGGGCTGGTGTTAACAGGTCGTTTCTGCAGTTAAAGGGGGAGGAATGCCAGCGGGGACAATGACCTTGCTTGTTCCCATGGGCTCCTCTAACGAAGGGGGACGTCTCGGCACGGGTGGAGCAGAGGGTGCACGGCCAGGAGGGATGAAGGGGGTGGGGGGGTGGGATTGAGTGGGGAGTGCAGGGCAGGACAGAGGGGGGAGGGGGGGAGGATGTTGGGGGGATGAAGGGTAAAAGGTGGAGGGTGGAGGATGTAGTCTGTGAGGTATAGGGTGTAAATGTAGGCTGTTAGGTGTAAGGTATAGAGGGTAGGCTACATGATGTAGGGTGTATGGTGCACAGTTTGGTGCAGGTCGCAGGATGGAGGGAGCATGATGAAGTGTGTTGCATGTTAGGTGCAACGTGTAGGCACAGGGATGTAGGGCTGAAGGTGTACATTATAGTACAGGATCTAGGTTTTAGCCTATGGGCCGTTGGATGTAGGATATAGCAGGATGCAAGGTGCAGGGTTAAGGTGCAGGGTGATACAGGAAGTAGTACGATACAGGATACAGTGTGAAGAATGTATAATAAATAGTGTGTAGGGTGCTAGGTGTAAGGTGAAGGCTATAGAATGCAGTGCGCAGGACGTAGGATATAGTGTGTAGGACGTTAGTTCCAGGACTGAGGCTGCATGGCTCAGTGGAGGGACGGCGCCGGCCCACTGACGTGGGAGACAGAGAGCTAGCCAGCGTCTGTCAGCATCTTCTCTCTCTCTAGCTCTCTCCCATTCTCTCTAACTCCGTCCCTAGGCTATTTCTCTTTCAATGCCAGCTTCATTTCCTTCCCATTGTCCGCCTCCTCCTCCCCTTGTGTTCCTGATGTCGGCTCGCTGGGGGCCCGGCCAGCACCGCACTCTGACTCACTGGTAGACATTCCTGCGACCCCCGGACTTGTCTGCGTCAAAGGTCGCTGAAAGACAACTTCGAAGGGATTAGCCCGCCAAACAATGGCTTCTCAGTGTCCTAATGTCTAATGTTTTGGAAATCAGGGCCCCGGCCTCAGTCATGTAAATACACAACACCACAAAGAACAGCGAACGGGGCCAACGTGTTCCTGAGAGCCTTTTCGGACGGATTCCTCCAGCCTGGGAAATAGCGGAGGTTAGCGCCGAGCAGGCAGCCAAACACGGTTAGCTGCGACAGACAAGCAGTCTGACTCCCCGCTAAGAATAACAGACGGAAGAGCGGGTCCCGCGGCCGAGCTGTGGGCAGGCGGCGGGCAGGGCGCTGCCAGGAATATCCCTGCGGACCAGAGGAGGAGGCTCGATGCCAGGCTTACCCGATGCCCAGGGGGAGAGGCAGGCCCCGGTGGCCAACGGGGACGGGCAGACAGGCGACAGACTGGAGGCGGCCGCGCCACGACATAAGCACCAGGTCCCGTTATTGGACCGAGGTACCGCCTCCCTCCTTCCTCCCCCTCCCTCCCTCCCCCCTCCCCCCTTCCCTCCCTCCTCCTCCATCTACGTGCCATCTATCACATGACCTTTTTTTTGTTCAAGTTATGTCGACTCTACATAGACACACGTGCATAAATACATATATATGACACAGAGGAGCAATCACCACACACACACACACACACACCGCACATATCAGATCACTTACTTCTCCGGTCTCTATGTCTATTTAAGATATGTATCAACACTTTCTCGATCATTTATTATCAGAGGTCAATTATTTCATCTGTTCTAATCTCATGTAATTGAATCCATGGTAGACGACTCTTTTGGTTGTAGATTTGTCTGTGGAGATCTTTTACATTTTGTGAAAGTGTACAACGTGAAGTGTCAAGCACTTTTGTCTGTTGCGAAATCACGGCTGTAACTTCATCAAACATGAGACAAAAAATATTAAACTGTGGATCACATAACTCAAATTCAGCCCTTGATCTGAGTCAAGGTGATGATAGACAATAGAAGAGAGAAAAACACGCCACTCTGGTTTACTCTTCCATAACTTCTCTTTATATTATTACAAAACTTTGTACACGTAAGATCAGTAACCACTTCCATCCTTAACACGTTGGGCGCCGAAAGAACACAAGGGCATAACATCAAGACACATTTCTCATCCTGGGAAAGGCATAAATAATATAAAAGACAAAACAGTTTTTAGATACAATCACAGGGGTTTTTCTAGAAAAAAAAAGTAGCAGGGAGCAGACCCCTGTGCAAAACCGAGGGAGCAACGCGACCGAGGCGGGGGATGGTGTGGAAGGGGGGTCTCCCCTTCCACGGCGCGAAGCCTTAGAAAAATAATGATTAAATGGTACATTCTGAGGCTATCTTAGAGGAGAAATTCTAGCTCTTGTGGTCATCCTGAAAAACCTAAAATACTATCAACTTTTGGTAACTTATTAAAAAAAATACATCTGATGTTTTCTTATTAGTGATACTACACACGGTAAAGTTAGTTGTTCATAATTGGCTTAAATGCACAATTTAGATTCAATTCGTGAGAAGATCATTTTTATTGAGATATATTTAGTTTTGACCTACAGTGCCTCACAAATATTGGCTCCCCTAGTGAATATGAGCAAAACAGCTATGTAAAAAAATCTTACCTTTTCATTGAAGTTATAATATTGAAAGAAAAAAAAAAACTGTCGACATTAGATTTTTTGTGAATTATTATTTGAGTGAAAGACCAGAGGGATAAACAGCAAAAGACATATTTTTTTGATAACCAGTTGTGCTCATATTCAGGGGTGCCAATATTTGTGGAGGGCACTGTAAATCAAGATATGCGATAACACAATATTTTTATTAAAGATTTGCTTCAACATCATTAAATTAGCCCTAAACAAAGGCGCATTACAGTACCAGTAAGCCTACCGCACGAATAACGGTAACATTGGCGCAGATTGGGCGGGTCTTGTTCGTAAAATCAACGGATAAGGTAAGCATTTTCTAGGCAAAATAAACCGTTTCGAAAGCGATCGTCTTGTTAAGTCACCTGACTAAAAGGATGTTTTGTAACGTTGGAATACAACTAAATTAAATTTAAACCAACACATACTTGAACTTATCCAGAAACTCGGCCCTTTTCTGATTCTGCCTCTCCACTGAACACTCATCCGAGCCAGACAGTGTTCGTCGATGGGTCACGGATTCCCCCCTCTATTGAAGCGATCTCGCTGTTGGCATTCATCTTCTCCACATAGCCGCGTTTACATGGACACATCTGATCCGCATAGATTTATATGGGAATAGACAATGATCATATTACGCCCTTCATCGGAATCAATTATATCTGTTCGCCATAGAATTCTAGGAAGGAAGTGGCATTATCTGCCTGTTCACGTTTTGTTTTACACTCCGTGTCCGGTAAGCGTGTCCGTTGCTAAGCGCGGCGGACTATGGGTGTTTATTATGACGTGTTCGCGTATCGTAGTGTCCGCGCGCGTCCGAGATAAACTGTAAATGAGTAGGCTACGACTATACTTTTTGCAGGCTGAACGTTAAAATACTTTTCATTATAGAGAGACCACTCTCTCCCACCAGTCTTGGCTGCGGACTCGCATCCAAATCCCTCTTGTTTCGCGGCTGAGGTGGGGTAAATATAAAGACCGGACGAGAAATTGACGTAGCTGTGCGGTCCTCCTCCTTCTTAATTGAAGAAGCAGGCAGAGAAAAGCTCTCTCCTGCTTGTGCTTTCATTAAAATCAAATTCACAATGCCAAATAGTGATAGGAACGTCCATATGTCGCCGCCGGTCCAGAAATGCATCAGGTGTGCCCGAGAAGACATAACGGACACTTTGTTTACATGCCATGTATACAGTACTATCGGACTCACTTTTAGCAGATCTATTCCCGCATAGAAATCTATGCGGATCAGATGTGCCATGTAAACGTGGCTAGTGTGACAGAAAAAAGATGTCATCTTCCTCTGCCCCGGACACTCTTTGGCCTTTCGTTTCGTTCCGTGGGATGACATGTTTTCACGTTATAAACTAATCGTCGGTACTAACGGTACTTTATTCTATCTAGTCTATCTAGTCTATGCGTCGAATGGTTGACTTGTAGTTCGCGCCAGTGTCATGTCATTACATTTTATCATATTATTTATTTATTGTTGTTTTTTGGCTGATGTGATGAGCACTTGTCAGTATGTTTGTGTCGTATATGTATTGCAATAATATTATTTATAATGATAAACAAGATTTAAAAAAAAAAAAAAGACACGTCACTTGGTCGCATCGCTACTGTTCTCGCTCCTCATGCGTCAAAACCCATTCAAGACATAGATAGTAGCTCGCTAGCAAGCTGCTAATAACGTTAGCATGTCGACTCGGTCTGGGAAACTCCAATTCGGATCGAAATATTTTTGGAGTAATTATAAGTTATTTGAGGATCAGACACATTGTCAGGTGGTGGTGTTTGGATATTTTCGCGGAGAAAAGATCGTTTTGAGAAATAGTGTAGGTTGTACAGCAGCATGTAAGTACAGATCCAAGTCTGACAGGTTCAGTCGGCATTTCGGTAGGATGGCGCACGCCGGGAGTATCGGGGCGCAGCGCCCCTGTTCCCTTGTTTAGAAAAAACCCTGCAATCATATGAAATAATAGTTTACTACTAGAAAAAAATAAATAGGCCATCTAAAGAGTTTGTTTTTTTTAACAGTCTTTGAAGAACATCTTTCCCTCCGCGTGGAAATAAAATCATCGCCTTCGGAGCGACGCACATCTATTCTTTAAAACGTTCTGCGGATCGCTTTTTATCTCCCAGTCTGGTTTTCGTCTCCGTCAAGCTCACTTTGTCACGCCGAGTCTCTTTCCGTTTTTTTTCTCCCCTGTCATTCTCCGACATCTCCGTCCGAAGCGGGAGAGCGGGAGAGAGAGGAGCCGGGGAGGAGGGGGAGGGTTCAGTGTCAGGCCCCACGGCCTGTCACAGAAGCACAGTGTCTCTGAGCAGGGCCAGCTCTGGGCCAACGCGTCTCCCCACAAGTCTTATTCTGGGCTCCGGGAGACGTCTGCCATCTTGTCTCTCCGCAGCGGCGGTGGAGGCAGGGGGAGCATGTGTCTCTGTTTGGTGTGACGGTCCGCTGGCCTGGGCTGGGAGCACATGTCCTCCCGCAGCGCAGGCTCGGATCTCGACGTCAGACACAGAACGGGCTTGGATCTCGAGGTTCTACAGAACGGGTTTGGATCTCAAGGTTCTGCAGAACGGGCTTGGATCTCAAGGTTCTACAGAACGGGCTTGGATCTCAAGGTTCTACAGAACGGGCTTGGATCTCAAGGTTCTACAGAACGGGTTTGGATCTCAAGGTTCTATAGAACAGGTTTGGATCTCAAGGTTCTACAGAACGGGTTTGGATCTCAAGGTTCTACAGAACGGGCTTGGATCTCTCGTCCTATAGAACGGTTTGGAACTCAAGGTTCTACAGAACGGGATTGGATCTCAAAGGCCTACAGAACGGGTATGGACCTCAACATCCAACAGAACGGGTTTGGATCTCAAAAGTCCTACATAGACCGGGTTGGCACCTCAAAGTCCTTCAGAAAGATTCTGATCTTAAAGTCCTTCAGAACGATTCAGATCTCAAAGTCCAACAGAGCGGTTTTGGATCTCAAGGGTCCTGCAGAGGTCCAGTTTGGATCTCAAGGGTCCTTTGGAACAGGTCTGTATCTCAAGGCCCTGAAGAGGCCGGCTTGGATCAGACCTGCTGGATGAGCTCTGTGGCCGTGGTGTTGTTGGAGATCCAGCCGGGCTTCTCGTCGCAGTCCAGGTCCCCAACGCCCAGGGAGTCCCAGAGGACCACAGGGCTGTCCATGTCCAGGCTGCGCAACTCCTCCTCAGCTGAACAGGAGAGGAACAGAGGGGGTTAGGCACCATCCTCATCCACTACCCCCAAGTCCAACCGCTGGAGGGGGTCTCTTTATACAACCCCATTCCAACCACTAGGGTTACTCACTGCAATCTACCCCCAAACCCAAACACTAGGGCTAGTCACTATCATCTACCCCAAAATCCAACGACTAGGTCTAGTCACTTTCATCTACCCCTAAACCCAACCACTAGGGTTACTCACTGTCATCTACCCCGAAATCCAACCACTAGGGTTAGTCACTTTCATCTACCCCAAAATCCAACCAATAGGGTTAGTCACTATCATCTACCCCAAAATCCAACCACTAGGGTTAGTCACTATCATGTACCCCAAAATCCAACCACTAGGATTAGTCACTATCATGTACCCCAAAATCCAACCACTATTGTTAGTCACTATCATGTACCCCAAAATCCAACCACTATTGTTAGTCACTATCATGTACCCCCAAATCCAAAACAAAATAATCACACCCTTATTGTAAAGTGTTTCTAAAATGTTCACCCCATTTATTTGGAGGCACACCTCTGTATACGTATAGGTTCAATAAAAGACTAAATATAAATATAATTAATCCGCTATAAAGACCAGGGATCACTCACCAGTGTCAACGAGTGGGGGGCAGTGCTTCTCATTGACCCCCACCTCTAGGCAGAGGGAATCCTGGGAGGTCCCAGAGTCCTCGTCGGGGTCCTGGTCCGACGTGGCCCCCCCCTCGCGGTCCTTGGGGCCCGGTTGGGCGTCGGGGGCCCCGGTCGTCCCGGACACCTGGCCCAGCGGCACCATCTCCAGGCCCTCCTGCTGGGGGCAGGGCCCGGCGCGGTGCATCAGGGGCAAGGTGCTGGAGGAGAAGGTCCCGTTGGTTTTGGTGTAACACCTGGGGAGAGAGAGAGAGAGAGAGAGAGAGAGAGAGAGAGAGAGAGAGAGAGAGAGAAGAGAGAGAGAGAGAGAGAGAGAGAGAGAGAGAGAGAGAGAGAGAGAGAGAGAGAGAGAGAGAGAGAGAGAGAGAGAGAGAGAGGGAGAGAGAGAGGGAGAGAGAGAGGGAGAGAGAGAGAGAGAGAGAGAGAGAGAATGTTTAAACTTAGTTCACTTCTTTTCACCATTTACATTTGTATTGAATTGTATGTCTCTTCCCATTGCATTTTTTCATTCTTGTATGTTATTTCACTTTATACATATACCCGAGCCTATGGAGCCTCATGAATCTCTCTCAAAAAGAGAGAGAGACAGCGATATTGTGAGAGATAGAGCACACACCACATTGAAGACATTGTTTTAAAGGAGGGAGTAAACCAGCTTCCATTAAGAACAACCTGCTAAGGCAGACCCCTCCCGCTAGCTGAGGGCTCCTAGCCGTGCCACTGCTGCCATCCCAGGTCTATGTGTTCTCCACTCCCGAGAGCACAAAGTAAACACGGGCCATGTGGCTTCCTCGAGAGGATAATGCAGCACTTCCATGTTGAATTAAACCGACCAGAGACACTTAGGCTGGGCTCCAAGCGGTTCCCCCTCATAGGTACCGGCTAGAGTGGAAAGTTAGCTCAGGGTGTGTTTGTGCGTGGTGGTAACGGTGACCAGCAGAAGGTGACACTGAG
>OLKM01000576.1:5000-12500 GCA_900291075.1 Melanogrammus aeglefinus
TAAAAGATGTAAATTGCTGCAAGATTGCCCAGAAATAATCATCATGAGGATGTAGGCTGGTGTGAGCTCTTCAAGAGCGTGAACGAGTGGGAGAGGTAGAGGTAAGTAAGAGAACGGTGGGAAGGGAGAGTCAAAGTTACGACAGAGAAAGGAGATGTCAACATATGCATGTTTGTGTGCGTGTGCATGTTTGGGTGCATGTGTGTGAGTGTTAGCGTGTGGGAGAGACGTTGTCTGGGCAAAGTAGATCAATTTAAATGTCTGGGTTTCATAAAGGCTGAGTCATTTTAGACCCTATCATAATAAACCTTAGGGCCTACAATGCAAGCCAGTTGGACACAAAGCCTCATATCATACAACTTAGATGCCCCGGCCCGAAGAGGCCAGACACAGAGGGAGAGGGAGAGGGAGAGGGAGAGGGAGAGAGAGAGAGAGAGAGAGAGAGAGAGAGAGAGAGAGAGAGAGAGAGAGAGAGAGAGAGAGAGAGAGAGAGAGAGAGAGAGAGAGAGAGAGAAGAGAGAGAGAGAGAGAGAGAGAGAGAGAGAGAGAGAGAGAGAGAGAGAGAGAGAGAGAGAGAGGGAGAGAGAGAGAGAGAGAGAGAGAGAGAGAGAGAGAGAGAGAGAGAGAGAGATATGAATTAAATCATGGCAATAGAGCCAGAGAATGCTTATCTCTGGTGGTGAGACTTGGGAATAAGAAAAAGAGAGAGAGGGAAAGAGACAGAGAGAGAAAGACGTCACGGAACGAGAACAGATAGTGCGCGTACATTTTAATGCAATTTCCCATAGGTTAATCTCAATT
This sequence comes from Melanogrammus aeglefinus, assembly GCA_900291075.1. Taxonomy (NCBI): domain Eukaryota; kingdom Metazoa; phylum Chordata; class Actinopteri; order Gadiformes; family Gadidae; genus Melanogrammus; species Melanogrammus aeglefinus. The sequence goes on from OLKM01000576.1 coordinate 5,802, forward strand.
AACTGTTCGCTGTCATGCAGTATTCAATCACATTAACTTTATTGTGGCTGTAAAACACAATTTGTTTATCTTTCAGGCAAATGATAAAAGTTAACTTTTCGATGCCTGGACCTTAAAGTTTTATGGAGCTACATGATTTGTAGAGCTGGAAAACTTGCAAGAATGCTTGCGACACAAAAGGTATAAAAATATCCCTAACGCCTCCACTATAAACATTTAAAGTGCTACTGCGTCACTCAGGGTTTGTGCCTCCGTTCAGGATTGTATGCATTCTGAACGTTCAGAAATAAATAAATCATCGTTTTTTAAATCATGCATTCAGTTCACCGCACATGCTTCAGAAGGAAAAGGGCTTTGTTGAGATCTTCTGCTCGCCATGTTTTCCGGTGGATTTAGTATTTGTCTTATTCCACATAATTTATCATGTGTCCCACACAAAATGTCCATAGAGGACCAGATGGTGAAACTGCTCAGAAATTGGATCTTTAAGCCAAAGTGATGAGGATTCTTAGGCAATAACAACACAAAACTGAATCCTTAAAAAACATTTGACCATTTTACAATATTTGCCTTGAAATGTGACCAGCCTGGGAGTTACTAGTTGGCAGACCAAAAAACAAACATCCAAAAAAAAAACATATAGACCATATGGGAATATTAGCATGTATCCCCATGTACAGAATAAATCCCTCTGTATTAATCCTTGAGGGAGGAAGTAAGAGAAGAATATCTATACATAATTTGAGAACGAAAAATGCCTGAACTAGATTGACACACAATTGTCCAATCAGGAATTCTCGATAATTGTAGGCTTTTATTTAAAAAAATAAAAATATATAATATTGAAGTGTTCACTTTATTGACGTCAAACATGGTCCTAGACAAATTTGTGGATAAAGACAGTACAGCAGTTGAGGAAAGCGTGTGTTGTCGTACCAAACAATGCTATAAATAAACTAAACCTCGGAGTGGTGAGGCATGGCACAGAACAATACAGGTGTTTGTGATTTGTAAAAAAAAAAACGTCAAATCAAAGTAGGGCAGGAAAAAAAACAAAACACTGCCTGGGTTGCTATTGAATTTGATGACTCAGTCAAAGCCAGCGGGGGGGGGGGGGGGGTCGGTGTTAGGAGGACTGAATAAGCCCTCCCTACCCACCTCTACCTCCACCTCCCCCTCTCCCGCCGACCCCTAACCCCCCCGCAGCCACTGGAAGTAAAGGGGTAAGTGTGGGCGGGTGGAGGTGGAAGAGTACTGTGGAGACAGATGGGTTGGATGGGGAAGGGAGGGCTCATCATTAAGGGGAAGGCGGGAGGGGGGGTAAGAAATGGGAATGAGCTATTGGGAGGTAGAGGGAGCAAAGGAACACATTATGATTAATGTCAGCCTATTATTGCTCAGGCAATTGCCAAGTGGAAATGAGGGCACAAGAAGTGGGAAAATAATAGAAAAACAGAGGGCGAAGAGAGAGTGAGATATAAAGAGACAGAAGGGAAAAAAGGATGAGGAAGACATCGAGACACTAGTTGGGGGGGCCGGGGTTAGTTCAGTGGTCTGGCTTATTAATTTGTCAGGAAATGTTTAATATGGAAACAAATTCCCAGCATGCTTAGGACCACACCGTGTGCAGTGTGGCATAACACAGGCTGGAAAAACACTGCTGCACAAGCCCACGCTGCAAGCAAGGCTGAGCAGAGAGATGCAAATTATGTCTAAAAGAGAAACTACCAGGTGGTCGAAGGCAGCACTCTAACGCGTGTGTGTGTGTGTGTGTGTGTGTGTGTGTGTGTGTGTGTGTGTGTGTGTGTGTGTGTGTGTGTGTGTGTGTGTGTGTGTGTGTGTGTGTGTGTGTGTGTGTGTGTGTGTGTGTGTGTGTGTGTGTGTGTGTTTGTGAGTGATAGCTGTTATAAATATATTGAACACACCATGATGTGTAGCACATGGCAATTAAAATATATTTTCAAGTACTTAGAATATTTTAAAGGTTCCATTGAGATAACGTTTACGGCATATCAGGTATATCTTAATAGACCAGAAGGCTCTGCTTCCCACATAATACTAGTAGCAGGCTATTCGTTATCCATTCAATAAATGATTATATTGTATTATGGCTGGACCCTACCTGTCAGTAGGGCATAGTGAGAATGAGATATCTTACTACTACTATAATAGCAGGCCTGTCGCACCTGTTACTCAAGTTACTCATGTGCGCATGTGCCAAGCAGCCTGCAGTTCACACACACACACACACATCATGCCCAAATGCACACATACACCGCAAGCACGCACTTACACACCGCCTACACACACCGCACACACACGCACATGTGCACGAACATACATGGACACGCACACACACACACACACACACACAAACACACATGCACACGCACACACGCACATCAAAACAACACACGCACGCGCACTATCGCAGCGACACTCGCACAGTTAAGACATTATGTTTTTAAACATAACGGCTCCGCCATCGACACACGCGCAGGTTAGAACACACACGCACGCGCACACACGCACATCAAAACAACACACGCACGCGCACTATCGCAGCGACACTCACCCAGGTAAGACGTTATGTTTTTAAACATTACGGCTCCGCCGTCGACAAACTCCCCCAGGTAACGCGTCTATAGAGTGTAGAAATTGCGATAGAAGGGAAGAGACATCTTCTCACCTCGACAAGCAACGGCGGGCCGTTCATTTTGTCATATAAAAAACGTTGAATTCAAACATCGCACCGACCGGCATATCAATACATTAGTCACGTGATCTTAAAGAGACAGTGTCCCTATAACACAGAACGAAAACATATCAATAACTCAGTCTGGTGAATTATGTCTATAGAGTCCACCACAAGACTACACTTTGTTGCTCAAATGTAATAGTACTCTCCTCCTTGAGCCTCCCGAAATGTCTTGCGATATATCCCCCCCCTCCCCCCTGCGGACAGTTTTAGTTGTTTTATTTTTCTTATGTTTTGTGTTTATAGTATGTGTGACTGTATGCTACTGCTGCCTGTCTTGGCCAGGACACTGGAAGAGATGTTTAATCTCAATGATGATTATTATTTTCAACTAACCAACATTTTTAAAATGTCAATGCACTTTTCAGCCCTGAATAATGGTAAAAGCTATTGAATAATTGATTTGCATGCATTGTATACTACACTTTTTATTGAACAATTACCCCTGTTACCATAAATTGACAAATTTTATAATGTAATCAAATGCTCACACACTAGCTGCTTTCAGACACACGTGTAAGTCCTGATATTCTCCTGATGGGCCGTATGTGTGAACAACATATCCTGACATTTGTACCACGAAAATCTCCTGAATAATACTACCCCTGATGTATTATTTTCTCCATAGGAATTGTAAATTACCTTATATGTGAATGAGGAATAGAAAGTCGGTATTTCTCACACCACTAAATGATAACCAGCCTGTTGCCTTTTGTTCGCTAAATGGTTTAAAGATATTTAAATGTTGGCACTGCTTTTAAGAGTCATTTGTGGTGAAAGAATGTTATACGTTAAAATTGTATACATGAAATTATAGACAAAATGTTATTATATTATGCGCTCAGAAATGTGTTACATTATCGACTGGGGTTTTCACATTATTGCTGCTTGACATTGAGCGCACGCTATGCGCCTGGGAAAACTCTAGTAGAAATAATGGACAGATGATGGAGTAAGGTGAGAGAGAGAGAGAGAGAGAGAGAGAGAGAGAGAGAGAGAAGAGAGAGAGAGAAGAGAGAGAGAGAGAGAGAGAGAGAGAGAGAGAGAGAGAGAGAGAGAGAGAGAGAGAGAGAGAGAGAGAGAGAGAGAGACACCCAGCTGTGACTGGCTTAACCCACCTCCTCCCAGCATGACTTTATGGCAAAACAACGAGTGTGAATGTGTGTGTGTGTGTGTGTGTGTGTGTGTGTGTGTGTGTGTGTGTGTGTGTGTGTGTGTGTGTGTGTGTGTGTGTGTGTGTGTGTGTGTGTGTGTGTGTGTGTGTGTGTGTGTGTGTGTGTGTAGAGGGCAAGCTAGGGTATTGAGTAGGTCCAAGGTAGACGCAAGGGCTTTCCAGCAAAACAAATGAGGCGGACATACATACACAACCACACACACAATCACACACACCCACGCACATGCCGAAAGACCAAAATACAAAGGAAACTGCTGTTTGTCTGCCCCCTTATAAAACACATAATTACATAATATAATCAGCTTATGTAACGGACAGGATTTAAAACACACACACATACATGAATACACTGATGTGAAGGCACACATGCCAATGTAAACATGCATACAAATGCACACACATACACATACACGTACACACACACACACACACACACACACACACACACACACACACACATGGATGCACTGAAAGCCTCAGAAATGATGCTCCAAAATAAAAACCAAGCAAAAACCAAAACCAATAAGTACATGAGAGACACAAGCAGATGTGTGTGTGTGTGTGTGTGTGTGTGTGTGTGTGTGTGTGTGTGTGTGTGTGTGTGTGTGTGTGTGTGTGTGTGTGTGTGTGTGTGTGTGTGTGTGTGTGTGTGTGTGTGTGTGTGTGTGTGTGTGTGCGCGCGCGCGCGTGCATGTTGGTGTGCGTGTGTGTGTGTGTTGGTGTGCGTGTGTGCTGATACAGCCCCATCTCCATAAAAAAGGAACACTAGTAAAAACAAACAGCATGTTTGGCCATCACTTCACAAAGTAGCTCTCTAAACAAAGGGCTCCACTAGCTGGTCCTATATACACACGTAGATGAGCCACAGACACTAAACACCCAGAATGGCGTGGGATGAAGCTCTATATGGTGCCAACATACAGCTATATACTGGGCGGGCATCACACAACCAAAACTTACCAATAATAAACTTCAAAGCACAATTCAGCATTCAATTTGGATGTGACCTATAAATATTTCCTCTTCAACGGAATTTAAAGGATAACAGCAGCCGGTGCTTGGACTGGTGGGGGTGGAAAAGGAAATTTGTAGAAGGGACTCCGTGGAGCGGGTAGTTTCTCCAAAGGACACACACGCCTGCTCACTGTGGCCTACATACGGCACACACCATTCGTACATGGGTGCCGTCTGACGCTGTAATCACCTCTTATCAGTCCCCAGTGATTGGCTGCTTCCCTCTCCCTTCCTTATGTGTTTCTTGAACACTTATACACACACACACACACACACACACACACACACACACACACACACACACACACACACACACACGTAAATGCTCAATCTCACACACACACACACACACGCAAAGTTAGACACGCAGACACACACACATACAAACACACACGTACACACGTGCGCACATATACCCACAAAGAAACAAATGCATATACATACTCAAAACGGCAAAGAAACAAAAACACACACACAGACACACACTTACAAACACACACACACAAAGAGATAAATATCCCCCCACCTCCACTGGCATCTTTCAGATGAAATTAGAGACCATTGCCACTAACAGTAAGTCATAACACCAACACACACACACACACACACAAAGAGACAGACGATGACATTTTAACATGGTTAGTCTGGTGTCCTACATGCTGACTTCCATAATAAGCAGGTCTTGTGTCAGCAGGTCTACATCACCACTGGAGTGGGTGTCATTATCTAACAGTATAAATCCGTAATCAGGACAAGTTGCCAGTGTCCTGATTATATATATCTATGAGTATGTGTGTGTGTGTGTGTGTGTGTATGTGTGTGTGTGTGTGTGTGTGTGTGTGTGTGTGTGTGTGTGTGTGTGTGTGTGTGTGTGTGTGTGTGTGTGTGTGTGTGTGTGTGTGTGTGTGTGTGTGTGTGTGTGTGTGTGTGTGTGTGTGCACCCATGTTTGTGTGTGTGCGTGCATTGTGTGTGATGTACAGTATGTATGTCTGTACATGTGTGTGCGTGCATGTGTGCATATGACGATTGGGGAGGGTTATGGGGTCGGTCATGTTATTAAATCCATTTCCATGGAGACCAGATCCCAGCACGTGCACAAGGGTGCCGTTCCAGAGGACGACCCAGACAAGGACAGCAGAGGAGCGCATTACGATCGAACAACATAGGACATACAGGCAGAGTGTAACAACTCTGTGCTTCTTCAGGGCTTCATCCCTATAAGCCGCAGAAGGGGATTGTTCCGGCATGTTTAAACGGCTCGGGGGGTCATTAAAAGGCAGGTTTATTAGCTATAAGTGGTCAAAACCTATGATGTTAGCATTAGTGTTAGCATCGTTGTTAGCATTACTTTTAGCGTTGGATTTGGTGATTGCATTCATGTGAGCCGAACGAGAAAGGTAAACATATTTGACTGTTCAGGGTACATCCACAGGAAATCACGCACAAGTCCCCATGGTGAGGGCATGTTCTGCTGCTGCTGGATGAAAGGACTTATTTTTACATTTTTAAAGCCCAATAAGGGAATGTGGTTTTTGGAATAACACAAATATTTATCATGCAGACGGACAGACCGGGGGGTTCTGATCAGCCCTAAGCTGGTGCAATACTTCACACAGAAGCACTTTAGCTCAACACGCGCACACCAGTCCTAACTGCAGATTTGTGCACGACCCAAGCCAGCAGACCGCATGGCAGTCCTGCCTCTGGGTCCACACATGGCCTCAGTTGACCGGCTAAATGTCACAACGGATC
>OLKM01000576.1:17500-22415 GCA_900291075.1 Melanogrammus aeglefinus
CGTATGTGTGTGCATGTGCATGCGTGTGCGCATTTTTGCATACGTGTGTCCATGTGTAAGTGCGTGCGTGTGTGTGGAGTATGGTCTAAGGCCTTCTTTTGGAAAAAGTTAAGGCGTTTCTTGGAAAGGGCATAGGGAATTCTTCATATTGCAATGGTTAGGGAGAACTTTTGCCAACAAGGAAATGTAATTTGTAGTTTTCAAATTGAAAGCGGCAAGCATAACAACTGCTTGAAATCCTCATGAGTTTATTCTATGGCAGATGTTGCTGACGGATGCAGGCTAATAGATCCATAAAAAGTATACTGACAGAAAAGAATGTTCCAATATAACATTAAAAAACCCATCATCCTATCATCTATAGCAGTAGCTCTATATTCTGTTCCTGTCGCTGTAAAGGCATCATTTGTGCTGAAATACATGCTTTCCGTTACCTTTTATGATGGCATGCTCACTACACTGTTCTTGCTCAAACAGTCAGTGGCATATCAACCACATATTGTCCATGGGACCTTTACATTTCTTTTTTTTTTTTTAATGGTCCCATGGACAAGATGCTATTTTTTGGGTGCTAGTGGGTCCTTAATACAGTATTGGAAGACGTTGAATAAATCAGACGTGGTGCAGAATTACAGCCACTACGAGCCAGTCCCACAATGAGCTTTCCAAAAACGTGCCCTTTTGTAGAGGCGGATCAAGGTGGAGGGTGGGGGTGTGGCCCTGAGAAGCTTGCGGCTACGGTACCATGTGCTAGTGTTTACAGTGGATGTATCGCAACGGCTCAGATCCATAGTCTGGAGGCGCACACAGCTTTTGGCGGTGTTCTTATACTAGAACACTCCGGGTGCTCCGGCAGAGTCCTGGAGCTCTATATCTAAATGATATCATAGTATATACAGATATCTAGATCATATAATATACATTATCACGGCCAAAAGCTGTGTGAGCCTCCAGACGATGTTATGAATCTCGAACGATTGCGTCGGGTTCTCCGACCTCTCTGGTTCTTCCACTTCAACCTCAATCTGATGTAGACTGAACCGTGACATGGAGGACAATTGTCGTCGATTGTCTCCCGCCGGAGCCCCGCTGTCCGCTGCCGAGGCACCAACACCTAAGAAGCGGGCAGCGCCAAGGCAACACCGCCTCGCGGCGGTGGTGTCTCGGCAGCGGGCAGCCGGCAGCGGGGCTCCGGCGGGAGACAAGCGCGGGCAACAATCGCTTTCTCCTCCATGTCACGGTTCATCAAAGAAGGGTACAACACTTGCGTTACAGTGTTTGTAATCACACACACACACACACATGTGGCGCTCGCACGATCGTAGCTCATTGTCTCATTGGCAGGCAAAAATTCTCTGGGTGGGCAAGGCAGAGAAAGGGGAGGTAACTTAGCCCCTTATGACGACATATGGGGCCAAATTCAAGCTTTCATTTTTCATGAAAGCTAGCAGGATACCTAGTGCTCGTTTTACACCTAACGTCATTTCTAGCTGCTGGTGGACCATAGGCAGGCTAGGGGAACTCATATTAATGTTAGAAAACCTCAGAAGTGACATTTTCATGCCATGGGACCTTTAAAGAAAACTTGTCCGGCATACGAAAGCTGCAAAGCAAGCTTCAGATTCTACAGGGCATCGGAATGTCACATCGCAATGATGCAAGCAAAGGAGCCTTGGAATGTAAATTATTATGTTATCAGTAATGTATTTTGATCATCTATTATTAATTAATCATGCAAGGATTTGTCATTATGGGGAATCAATGTTGTGGTTGGCTCAGCTTTTCTGGTATGAGACTTGGCCAAACAACGTTTTATTAGCCTAGTTTACAGTATATTTATGTTGATTTTTTGGATTGTACAGTACCATAAATCCCTTCAGTACCACAAGAGTCCCATGATGCACTCTGATGCACAAGCCTCATTATTATTTGGTCCTATCAACTCAGCCATCATCCTCTGGCTGGCCCCAACGTCAACAGCAAAGGGACTGGAAGTGGAGTTTCCTGCTGCTTTATTTCTTTATTTTTTGTATAAACTCATTAAATCTGTGTGTCAAGAAGGAAAATGACCCTCTGCATTCTCTGTATTCAGAGATGGCGAAAGGAATAATTCCTTTCACACCAAACAAATGCTAACTAGTCAGCAGGTATAAACATGCATGGATATTCACTCTTTTTTTTTTCAACCATAAATTGAAAAAAAAAGTGTGGTTCATAGTGTCATTAGCCCCTGTTTGCATTTGAATAGAGGCTCACAGGAAGTTTAGCATTGCAAAAGCAAGCTGCTCATAGTAGTTTTGTATGTGCATGCGTGCGTGCCTGTCTGTGTATGTGTGTTTAAAGCAAAGATGTACCTGTATACAAGTGGGACATATGCATTTACTGACAGATCCATTTTCTAGAAAACAGACTGTGTATCTATTGACTATCTCCTCAAATACCAGTCTGTCTCTCTGCGTGTCTTTCTCTCTCTCCATCTACCCGTCCCCCCCATCTACCTGTCTCTGTCTAACTGCACCTTTATCTATCTATCTATCTGTCTCTCCATCTTATTGCCTCTCTTTCTACCCATCTCTCCATCTCCCTATCTCTGTCTCTTTATCAACCTGCCTCTCTTTCTACCTGGCTCTCAATATACCTGGCTCTCCATCTACCTGTCTCTCCATCTACCTTTCTCTTGGTCCAATCCGTGTACTCTACCACTTTTGATCATGAGTGCCCAGCTCGTATCAGGCTGCCAGTATGTCACTCGAGCCAAGTCCCAGAGACAGCAGTAAAGCCTGCAGAGATAAAGTCTAGAAACGAGGAACGCGGCCACATGCCGATAGCAGCAAGCTGCAGGGTGGCGACGATTACGGTTATGGGGACATTTTGAGTAACACTTTGCTGTTATCACACAAACCACACACTCATTTACCACCAAGGACCCCTTGCAAGAATGTACAACCAATTTCTAAAAGTGTGTGCCTGTGTCTCTATGTCTCTCTCTTTCTCTCTTTTTCTCTCTCTCCCTCTTAATCTCTCTCTACCACTCTGTAACTCTAAAGTCACAAACATTCACACACACACACAAACACACACAGACACACACAGACACACCCATACGTGAATGAGATGGGATATGGCAGGGGAGGGGTATCAAATTCATATTTTTTTATATTGTCTCCGCCTCCAAGGAAACCAAGAAATTGATGTCTTCACTCAAGGTTATGGGTCAGGGTTTGGGAACAGGAAATGCCTGCCCAAGGGACAGAGAGAGAGAGGGACGGAGAGAGAGAGAGAGAGAGAGAGAGAGAGAGAGAGAGAGAGAGAGGAGAGAGAGAGAGAGAGAGAGAGAGAGAGAGAGAGAGAGAGAGAGAGAGAGAGAGAGAGAGAGGGGGAGAGAGAGAGAGAGAGAGAGAGAGAGAGAGAGAGAGAGAGAGAGAGAGAGAGAGAGAGGGAGAGGGAGAGGGGGAGAGAGAGAGAGAGATATTGAACTACAGAGAGCAAAGGAAGGACACTTTGGGCTATTAAATAGATGAGACACGGCAACAGGTACGGTACAAAAATAAACACAATGAAGAGACAGACACACACACAGAGGGAGAGGGAGAGGGAGAGGGAGAGGGAGAGAGGGAGGGAGAAAGAGAGAGAGAGAGAGAGAGAGAGAGAGAGAGAGAGAGAGAGAGAGAGAGAGAGAGAGAGAGAGAGAGAGAGAGAGAGAGAGAGAGAGAGAGAGAGAGAGAGAGAGACATAGATGCTGGAGCATCTTATCAATACTTCTACAACGTCAAGAACAGCAATAACAGGCTCTAATGAGACGGAGGGGGGGTTTAGACAAGCAATACAGGCTTAATGAGACGGAGGGGGGTTTAGAGGGGGTTGATCGAGTGTGGGGGGGTCGATGTCAAGGTCTGGTCTAATTTGGCCCTGCTCCGCCGCCGCTTGTGCGTCTGCCGTGAGGGCCGTGACATCATCAACAAGTGCGGTTGGCAAGACGACAGCGGCCCCAGGCCAGCGAGCGGATCCCAGAACACAAGGGTCACCAGGAAGACACTGGCTGGTGGTGGGTGGGGGGGGGGGGGGTGCTGGGTGCATGCTGTGCACACACAGCAGATGCTGTCGCTGTTACATTCATCTTGATTAACTGAACTTTTTCCTCTTGTGACCTCGCAAAATGTCTGGTGGGGGAGGGGGGGAACTGGAAGAGAAAGAAAGAAGATCTTGTGCGATTGGCTATGGTTCTTCAAGCATTTGAAGTGTTTCTCATCACCTCAGTTGACCGGCTGCAAGTGCATTGTTCAGGGCACTTGCAAGTATCACTGCCAGTATAAAGCAAGCTTCTGTGTTCCAACACTTGGCACTCCAACTATTATGCTTGGATGTCTTTTGTTAGTGTGCGTGCAGAATTCTGGTTGCACAAGATTGCAGTTTTTGTATTTCCCTTAAGGGTGCATTAAATCCTGCACTTTGTGGATTTGAACCGATCCCAATGCCTCCAAAGTTCATAGCGTCAAAATTTCACCTCTCTCGTTGGTTAAAAACCTGAGACAGCTTCAGCAACGGGTTGATGTAGGCCTATATTGTTATAGGCTTTTTGCATTTTCTGTTGTGTTAAACCTTTTATGGTATGGTAAGGTTACCATACCATCATAGCTAGAAAAGAACATAACGTTCCCATGTGAAGAAATGTGAGTGAATGAATCTTTAATATTATAATACACATCATCAGACTTTATAAGCAGATGTTCTTCATCAGTTGAATGCAGAACATCTGTATTCAACTGTCTGTCTGTTTGGTCCAATTCAAGATGTGAATTGGACAAAACTCAATGATAGTAACCGAACAATCTGGTGGACACCTTAGCAAAGACTCATCATCTCAACGTGTCAACAATTACGGTTCGCGGTATTAAAGTGAAATAGCACAAAACCG
>OLKM01000576.1:27982-120439 GCA_900291075.1 Melanogrammus aeglefinus
AGTCAGGCGACATCAGAGAGCCAGAACAGAAGAGAGAGAGAGAGAGAGAGAAAGAGAGAAGAAAAGAGAGAAGAGAAAGAGAGGAGAGAAGAGAGAGATGAGAGAGAAGAGACTGAGAGAGGAGAAGAATTGAACTACAGAGAGCAAAGGAAGGACACTTGGGGCTATTACATAGACGAGACACGGCAACAGGTACGGTAAAAAAATAAACACAATGAAGAGACACTGGAGGAAACAACAAAAGAGAAAGACAGGGGTAAGAGAGAGAGATTAGAGAGGAGGTAGGAAGTAGCAAGTATGTATGTAGTAGTATCGTGTGTGTGTGCCTGTGAAGTCACAAAACCGACAGAGAGCTGAGGTGACGCGAAGGCTGGTCACGGAGTAGCATGTTGAAGTGTGTGTGTGTGTGTGTGTGTGTGTGTGTGTGTGTGTGTGTGTGTGTGTGTGTGTGTGTGTGTGTGTGTGTGTGTGTGTGTGTGTGTGTGTGTGTGTGTGTTTGAGCCTTGCCTGTTCGGCCGGTGTGTTCATAATGCAGCCCTAATGGTTGAGGCCGGATGTACCACATAGTCCTGGCCTGTTCACAGTAATGGTATGTGCTTATAGCCACTAGTTCTACTAGATGAACAGTAACCATATTAGCATGCAACATTATGCACTAGCAGCTGCTGATCCATTGCCATTGGTGACTAGGACCCAATACACACATAAACACACACAAATAAATGCACACACATTATTGATAATCCCTGTGATATCAACTGAGGAAATATTGATAATGGGGGGAGAGAATTCCAATCAGCTGTTGTAACTTTCCTTGGGGTTCATTCTGCCAAAGAGCAACACGACCTTGGATGAAACCTTCATCCTCCTTGACTGAGGGGTAAGGGGCGACGAGATGGTCTGGAGTTTGCCCTCGAGTGTTGTATTCGACCACCCTGATCCACAATCAGTTGACTCTTGTGGACTCCTCAGTGTACTGAGATGGGCTCTGATCCCCCGATGAACCCCAGTCCTGCCTCGCACCGATCCGCTCGCTGGACGGAACAGAGCTCTCATTGATCAGCACATCCTCTCTTTCCATTGGCCTTCCACTCCAGGAATACTATTACATCGACACACACCGGTGTGTGTGTGTGTGTGTGTGTGTGTGTGTGTGTGTGTGTGTGTGTGTGTGTGTGTGTGTGTGTGTGTGTGTGTGTGTGTGTGTGTGTGTGCGCATCAGAAACGCATGCACACAAATCCACCAAATTCTGGGATAAAGTGACAGGACAGTCAACTGGGAAATCATTTTAGAAGGGGCATTGCACACTTCATATTTATTTTCCCCACTTGCAATGCGCACAAACATCTAAAAGTCTTGGTATACAAGCATAGAAACAGGGTGGAACAGGTGCTGGCATGCAGGTGTCTGTGTGGTTTGTGTGGTTTGGCGTGGCATGGTGTACTGCAAGCAACTCATTGCAACACTAGTGCGTGTTTGAGGAAGTGGAAATTGTTAGCAGTGGCGGGTAGCACAGCCTCTCCATCTACGAGTTCAATTACTACAACAATATGGAAGTTGGGAGCTCACGTGTTGAGCCAGGCTTTCCTCGAGGCCGTGTAGTGTGAATTTGTGTGTGTGTTTGTGTGGTGATTAAGCCACGGGCCCCTTTGTTGGTCTTAATTTTAAAGGGTTGGTCCCAAGTCCAACCCTAAACAAAAAAGGGAGTTGCCCAAACAAGAGTTTCTGCTCAGAATGTGCTTCCTGCTGTTGTGGATTCAAGGCCCGGATAAAAGTCTAAACAGCATTGCCTTCACATGGACATGAATCGAAACACACTCGCACATGTGCTCACACACACACACACACACACACACACACACACACACACACACACACACACACACACACACACACACACACACACACACACACACACACACACACACACACACACACACACACACACACACACACACACACCCCTCTGTAGGCTCAGCTGATCGTGCCTGTCACAGAAGTCGTTCCTCTTCTCTTCCCCTCACATGCCACCAGTAGAGGAGGAGGAAGAGGAGGAGGAGTAGGGGGAGGAGAAGGAGGAGAAGGAGGGTCAGAAGAGCCTCTGTTCTGCGGTGCCGGTCAGAACGTTCTGTTTGGACGGGCCATGGTCCAAATGGGCTCTCACACACACTGCCCACCCCCTCCAACCCAATCCCTTCACCCGCGCGCACACACACACACACACACACACACACACACACACACACACACACACACACACACACACACACACACACACACACACACACACACACACACACAATAACGATTTCAATGTATACTTTGAAATACAATCTAGATATGTCCGCCTAAAAACGACAACAACCATAACATGACAAATCTTCACAGGGAAATAATTGCAATTGCATACATCACATACGTCACAATGAGTGCTTGGTTGGTGCTCTGTCTCATAGCCGTAGATTGTAATCATGAGAGGAAGACCAGGAGACACTTTAGTACATGACAGCACAGTAGTAGTGACCCACCCAAACATGATCCCTGCTGCCGGCCGCGTTTCTCTCCTCGCGGTTGCCTGCGTGCAACCTGATCACAGGTGGGTTGTGTCACCACCAGAAAAGCAGGTCAGTCAGAATGGAATGTTTTTGTTATTTTGCTTTACCTACGCCCCACATCAAGACATTTCTATGACAACATCACGACAAGCCGTTTTGAGGGGTTGCTCCTCGATTTCAGTGGATAAATTCCCATATAATAAAGTATAGGCGTGCCCATATGATGTTGGCTTATACAATTTGAATTCTGGAGTCTGCTTGTCAGCCAGCTCTTAGATGTATAATAGGCTTATCTAAAATATGTGGCATTACAAAAGCTGGCTTTAAGGTAAAGCTCACGCATTCTTGTGACCTGAAGGTCAAGTTGCATAACAAGCTATGAAGAATGTGGCACTGCTCCTTTCAAGCTCAGAGTACTTAATACATTAAAACTGGTTTGATTGCCGGTATGCCCAATCGTCAAGTAAACTAGTTATATATTTCAATTTTGAATGCCTTCAATTAAATTCAATTGTATTTGTATAGCCCTTAATCACCATTACAGTCTTTAAGGGCTTTTAACAGGCCAAATATTTATGACATAATGTTACTGATTGTATCTATTTTTTGTATCTGCTTTCAACTAGCTGCCAGTCCAGGGAGTACAGTTTGCCTATTTGAATAAGGATCATGTTTATAGAAATGTAGGAAATCTGAAAAAAGTAAAAACACATACAGTATATAAACTCGTTTACCTTTTTGTAAATGGGGCTGTTGAAAAGTCATATGATAACTCCACAAACGGATCATATCATTCAAAGTTATGACCCATTGGTAACAGATGATGGGTAAACATAAAGCAGGTTGGTATAACGCTTGGGTCTCTCACGAAGTATCTACGGAGGAGGAAAAGAACTAGTGCAGTCGTAGCCTACCTTTATGATGCTGCTTCGGCGGGGAGCCGCCCTCACCGACTCCAGCAGGATGGTGTCGTTATCTTGTCCGCCTCCGGGTAGGACCACACCGCTCCGGCGCCCGCGGGCAGCTCTGGATGGTATGACCTCCGGAGCTCCGTCGCTACACAGCCCGTCTCCTCCACTTCCATCTCGCTCAGTCATGGCGAAACACAAGCCTCGATAGTCGGTGGTTTTTTCGTAGGCTGAGGGGCAAATAAATCTTCTCAACGGCTTGTCCGTGGACAAAGTTTACATTGGCTATTTATCGGTGCCATTTGGTAAAGAGTTGGTTGTTGCGAAAAAGCACGGTTAATCGAACGATAATCGATTATTGGGAGAGAGAGAACATTTAAATAATTGTGAGATTGTTCCGTAACGGGGGAAACTCAACTCCCACTGACTTGGGGGTCTCGTCTAGGCTGTCTATATCACACCTCCCAACCTCCCCCCTCAAATGCACTCCCCTTTGGCTTCAGGAATCAAACCGCCACAGGGTCCAACTCAGACGTGAAGTGGACTTGATGTTGGGCTTATCATCCAGAGTCAGCGTGATTCACGGGGAGATTGTCCCCCCCGCGCGCGCAACAAGTCCCTTGTTTCGGACTGGATCGCTTTCTCAAAGAAACAACAGCGAGGGTTCGGGAAACGCTGAAATCTAGGTGCAACGCACCTGGCAGGAAAACAACATCCCCACGATGTTTGACGCTTGTTAACATGCAACAAAAAGAGTCTTTCAGAAGCCTACCTTTCCCCCCCACCCAAGACAACGATGTGCAAAAGTCCAAAAGAACCGGCACTTTTGGCGATCCCTGCTCGACAGAAGGTCCGTTACATGTCCCCGCTGCACATATGGCATCAGGTTAACAGGGCTATGCCAACAAAGTTGCAACCAGAGCAATAACTGGCGACATCTGACGAGAAACGAGGAACACCACTGTCAGTTGCATCGCGTCTAGCTCTTAGCGCTCCCTCCCTCCCTCCCATTTCTCCACCCCCCTGGTGCACTCCCATATATCCAAATCATGATTGACGTGCCGCGTAACCAATGCGCTCTCGCCCTTGGAGGCTACACGCAAAGCATCTAGCCGGCGGAGTTGGTGAATGGGTGGTGGAGTCAGAGAGCGTAGTAGCGACCGCTGGAATTGAATACTTCACCACTTTGGCATGGCTCCAAATGTTGCTGCTGCTGTTGTGTTGAGTGACACGAGGTCAGGCAAATGGCGTGAGGGGGGGGGGGGTCAAAGCCCGGGGTAAAAGGAACACCGGGCTCTGGGGGACCATCGGGCAGTTGGCTTGGAGGCACCGGACCACGGTGATGGTTTGGCGGATGTAATTGTTGGTTCCCTTCGGTATTTAAACTAACTCAGTGGGTTGGCTAGGTTGAGTTGGACTGATATCAACCATCGATTATTTTAATTTTTTGACAATTGATTTAGAAGTAAGAAGAGGTGTTGATGCTTTGAGAAAAAAAAAGGGTTGGGGGAAGGGGGAGCAATTAGTTGAAAGTCTGAAGTCTTGTGTGGGTGCATATACAGTAATCAAGTAATTAATTCAATGAAGTCACAATAACCGCGATGAGGTCTTAAATCCCCAACATGTTAAAGCTTCGTTACACTGGACACAAAGCCGAGGCTCACATCTGCCCGTCTCCCATAGGACAACCCTCGATTATCTTCAATCATAATTATCCCATTATTCCGATTAAATGTGATCACGAGACGTCCCTTTATCGTATCCCAACTGCTAATAAACACCTTGCTCCCCCAGTGCCCTGGTCTGTCCTATGGGTGAAAGGTGTGAGAGGTGTCGTCTGTGAGGGGGAAACCCGCGGGCGCCTCGTGGAATGTCGTCAGCAAGTGATGGCTATTAGCGCGCGCATACCGCATGGGTCGCACCTCACTGTCGAGTAGGACCTTGGCCTATCCTTTGAGCATGTCGTGTGCCCTCGTAGAAATAACAGCATTGTTATTATTTCTCGTAACGAGACAGAGTGTCATCGCCTAGAATAGAATTGGACTTTTCTTCAAAGCTGAATCGCACCGCTATTCGAAATGGGCAGCACGCCCTCCCTTGTGAAGCGATCATCTTTAGGAGGGTGTTGAACCAAATTAATAAATGCGCCAAGTGGTGATAATATAAATTTCAAGATAAAGATGATAAGTCCAAGAATAAAACCCTGCAGACAGAATCGTGTCTCTCTGTTAGTTTGTAGCAAAACTCATATCTTCATGCTATGTTGCCACACTACTGTGAGAAATATATTTTTGAGGTTATGTGGGTGTGTTGTATATGTGTGTGTGTGTGTGTGTGTGTGTGTGTGTGTGTGTGTGTGTGTGTGTGTGTGTGTGTGTGTGTGTGTGTGTGTGTGTGTGTGTGTGTGTGTGTGTGTGTGCGTGCGTGTGTGTGTGTGTGTGTGTGTGTCTGGGTGGGAGTGTGTGTGTGTGCGTGTGTGCGTGCATGCGTGGGTATGTGTGTGTGTGTGTGTGTGTGTCTTGCTGGTTTGGTCAGTATATTTGTTGGCAAGTCTTGGATGTGAGTGAGTCTGTTGGCCCCTTGGGGACCTTGAAAAAAACATTCAATACTGAAGAACAGTTCATCCCATACAAACATTTCAACAACCTCAGCCGTCTGTCTTTAGTGCTGTTTTTCTCTGTAAACACACACACACACACACACACACACACACACACACACACACACACACATATATATATATATATATATATATATATATATATATATATATAGTATATATATATATATATACATATATATATATATATATATATATATATATATATATGTACAATACACATAATATGCACGTGCACACACACAGACACACAAACACACACAGACAAAAATGCAAGCACACACTCGAACACACATAACTTGTAAACAGTCCCACGTAGCATGCTAGCGCTGGCTCCCTCTGTTTATAATATAAGTCCTTTCATTGGACAATAGGGAAACATATTGCAGTAGCTTGTTGGAGCCATCCTCCATTATTTACACCAACATTAATCATCGGTGGCAGATGGGAGGAACCTTTTAGTAGTTTAGAAAGTAGATTTGACCAGGGTCAGCCAATAACATTCCTCTCCTTGGGTGGTCAATCAAGACGTGGACACTGGTTTGCTCGCTCACGCGTATTCGTGCCCACACCAGAGGGTGTTTTTGCTTCAAAGCTGTGTGTCCATTGCGTCCACCATCCCTCCAGAAATCACAGAAGCAGAGTTGGCCTGGACGCTTCTTGCGTGCCCCCGTGAAAAAACGACCTCTCTCTGGCTCTGTCTGGTTCGGGACAGACCACCATATCAGGTTATCTCTGCCAATGGTGGCTTGGCTGGACAACCAACTTGTTTTTCTCTTTTTTTTCCCACCGAATGTAAAAACCTTCCAATCCTAGCTCACCCCTTCTACATTCCTGTGTGTGTGTGTGTGTGTGTGTGTGTGTGTGTGTGTGTGTGTGTGTGTGTGTGTGTGTGTGTGTGTGTGTGTGTGTGTGTGTGTGTGTGTGTGTGTGTGTGTGTGTGTGTGTGTGTGTGTGTGTGTGTGTGTGTGTGTGTGTGTGTGTGTGTGTGAGAGTTCACATGCTTGCATCTGGGTGTGTGTGTGTGGGGGGGGGGGAGTTGTGTGTGTGTGTGTGTGGGTACGTGTGTGTGCCTGTGTGTGAGAGTTCACATGTTTGCATCTGGGTGTGTGTGTGTGGGGGGGTATGTGTATGTGTGTGTCTGTGTGTATGTATGTATGTGTGTGTGTGTGTGTGTGTGTGTGTGTGTGTGTGTGTGTGTGTGTGTGTGTGTGTGTGTGTGTGTGTGTGTGTGTGTTGTGTGTTGTGTGTATGTTTGTGTGAGGGGGGGTTTGTGTGTGTGTGTGTGTTGTGTGTGTGTGTGTGTGTGTGTGTGTGTTGTGTGTGTGTGTGTGTGTGTGTGTGTGTGTGTGTGTGTGTGTGTGTGTGTGTGTGTGTGTGTGTGCGTGTGTGTGAGAATTCACATGCTTGCATCTATGTGTTTGTATGGGGGAGGGGGGGTGTGTGTGTGTGTGTGTGTGTGTGTGTGTGTGTGTGTGTGTGTGTGTGTGTGTGTGTGTGTGTGTGTGTGTGTGTGTGTGTGTGTGTGTGTGTGTGTGTGTGTTTGTGTGTGTGTGGGTGTGTGTGTATATGTGTGTATGTTTGTTTTTGTGTGGGGGGGTTGTGTGTGCGCGTGTTTGGATGCGCATGTGTGTGTGTGTGTGTGTGTGTATGTATTTATGTGTGGGGGGGGGGGTTGTGTGTGTGTGTTTGTGTGCGCTTGTGTGTATATGTGTGTGTGTGTGTGTGTGTGTGTGTGTCTGTATGTATGTGTGTGTGGGATGGGGTTAAGGGAGTGAGATTGTCTTCTTCTTGTTGGTCGCCACAGCACCAGACTTCATTTCACTTGTTTCTCAATCTCCCTTTGATATCTGTTGCTGTTTCCCATCTACAGTCTCCCATCTCTTCCCCCCCCACAAACACACACACACACACACACACACACACACACACACACACACACACACACACACACACACACACACACACACACACACACACACACACACACACACACACACACACTCATCCCCCTTTCTCTCACCGCTGGGTCAAAGTGGCAGCTTCTCACACCTGCTGCTGAAAAGCACTCTGTGCTCAGTATCTGCTTTTTCCATATGGAAGAATCAAAAGCACTCTGTGTTTTGTCTTGTGCTCGTGCCAGACAGTATTCTTTCCTATGTTACGTAAAAAGACAAACAAGGTTGTAAGATATATTCAGCACTGCAGATGTAACTGCATTGTTTGGGATCGCATCGTGGCACATCGGGGAGTAGATCATTTGGACTTCTAAGGTAAATAACTACAATGAGGTATTCTGTAAACATTAATGCAAAGAATAATTTACCATTTACATTTCTGTTTTTTTGTTGACAAAACATCAGACACATCAAAAGATACATTATAAGTATCAAATGATTGAAAGAAAATAAGATTTCAGTTTCATATGACCTTATATAAGTTCGTAGTAAAATGGATGCAATAATATGCGAGATAGCATAGATCAAAGAATCCAATTTAAATCCATACTTAAAAAGAAAAAATAATGTTCTCGTGGTCAGCACTAGATGGCGCCTTTGGGAAATGAATCACTTGACAATGTAGGCCTTGTATGTGTTGATAAGTAAGTCAAGTTGATTTTCATTCATCCGCATACAAATGGCTGAACGAAACTTCGTTTCACACAGTCCAAGGCGCACAGTACAAAAGCAACAGTCACTGAACACCATATACAGCAAAACGTACATTTTAAATACAATAAACAAAAACTAAGATGGGTCCATGGAATGGGCTGTCGTTTGAAATACGATGTGCGCACTGGCACGAACACCCGTGAACCGGGTTGAACTTAGAATATAGGCCCACCCTACAAAAGCAATGAATTGTATTATCAAATATTTTCTTACCTTTTAAAAATGTAACTCTACCAAAGAGGGAATCAGACTATTGTTGAGCAATTATTATTTAATAATTATCAACTCAATCAATTCTCAGTGACATAATAGTTAAAACGCCCCTTCTAACTGCTGTGAAACATGTTAAATTATTAGAAACAAAATCCTGTATGCGGTAGACTAATAAATTCCTTAAAGGAAGAGGAGACAAGAGAGGACGACATTGCTTGGTCTCCGGGTCACCAAATAATGTTTATTATGTACTACTGTATAAACTGTATAAACTGTCCTATTCCTTCCTATGTGTTCCTTCCTCTGACTGGCTCTGTGCTCAGCCAAACAGCGGCGGGGATTTCCTTCCCATGGTGCTAATGAACTGCACTGGCATTCTGCCAGAGCCACCTCCAACCTCTAGCCTGTGTTTACCTTCAAAACTCACAGCCATGTAGACATGTACAAGCACTGTACACAGAGCACATCCATATAGTAGCTCTCCTTGTATTATGCAGTCTCATCGTCAGCACTTGACATTAGTCTGCTTAAAAGGCCCAGACACAGACGGGGCCTGCAGGGTGTTATTGCATACCAGCGGAAGAGGCCGAAGGTGTTAGAAGTAGAAAGGGTTAAAGAGAACAGAATGGAAGCCAGCAAGTGTTGTGATTGAACAGCTGGCCAGGGGGAAGTCTCCTTTGCAGCGTCTCACGATACACAAAAATAGAAATACACGGCACCAAACTGTGTGCACTGTAGGGCTGTGCAATTAATCGAATTTCGATCGCGATATCGATTTTGGGGTCAAACGATCTCCAAACTCGTATAATCGAGTTGAAACGATTAATTTGACGATGACGATTATGACATAGAAACACGTATAAGTATCCAAAATAAAACCTTTTTCGTGTGTAAGTGTACTGTCTGCCACAACATTCTGAATCTAACATTTGATTTTTATAAAAACATTTCATGAATACAATATGAGACGCGCAATATAAGATGCGTGCTGCATCAGGAAGTATGCCGTTGGCAGGAGGCGGGACATGCCAGTGAACCGCCAATCAGCAGCATCGCTCTCACACACTCATTCTCTTGCTCTCTCTTCCTCCCCTCTCCCCTCTCTCCTCCTCGCCTCTGTTTTTCCCTCTCCTCCACTCGCTCCTCCCTCTCCCTCTTTCTCTCTGTCTCTCTCTCTCTCTCTCTCTCTCTCTCTCTCTCTCTCTCTCTCTCTCTCTCTCTCTCTCTCTCTCTCTCTCTCTCTCTCTCTCTCACAAGCACTCTCTATCAATCCACCAGTTTGTTAAAAAAAGTGTTTTTACAGAATACATTTACATTTACATTGTGTGTGTGTGTGTGTGTGTGTGTGTGTGTGTGTGTGTGTGTGTGTGTGTGTGTGTGTGTGTGTGTTGTGTGTGTGTGTGTTGTGTGTGTGTGTGTGTGTGTGTGTGAGTGTGTTGTGGCAGTGCAGTCAACACCTGGAGATAGTTTGTGTACATGGGTATGCAGCTGCCACTGTTGGCCATGCTTGAGATGTCACCCCTTCCTTCCTCCACAACACTTTGAATGCATTAATGTATGTGTGTGGATGTTGTGTGTGTGTGTGTGTGTGTGTGTGTGGTGTGTTTGTGATGTGTGTGTGTGTGTGTGTGTGTGATTGTGTTGTGTGTGTGGTGTGTGTGTGTGTGTGTGTGTGTGTGTGTGTGTGTGTGTTATGTGTGTGTGTGTGTGTGTGTATTTTGTTAGTGTGTGTTGTGTTTGTCTATGTGTATGTGTGTGTGTCCAGTAAAAAGTCAAAATTAAAATATCTCAAGATAAATATCCTTCATACTCACTCCATGACTATAAATCATGTATATCTTTCCCATTTGTGACTGAAAGACATTGCTTTTTTGTCCGCCTAGTAAATTCATGGCTGACCTGTTAAATTAGGGAGTTTTTGGAAGGAGTTTAATGGAGGTCAGGAATAAGGATGGATGGTCCTTCTGTGTGTGTTGTGTGTGTGTGTGGTATGTGTGTGTGTGTGTGTGTGTGTGTGTGTGTGTGTGTGTGGTGTGTGTGTGTGGATGTGTGTGTGTGTGTGTGTGTGTGTGTGTGTGTGTGTGTGTGTGTGTGTGTGTGTGTGTGTGTGTGTGTGTGTGTGTGTTATTTTGTTAGTGTGTGTGTGTTTGTCTGTGTATGTGTGTGTGTCCAGTAAAAAGTCAAAATTAAAATATCTCAAGATATAATACTTCATACTCACCCATGACTATAAACATGTATAGCTTCCCATTTGTGACTGAAAGACATTGCTTTTTGTCCGCCTAGTAAATTCATGGCTGACCTGTTAAATTAGGGAGTTTGGAAGGAGTTTAATGGAGGTCAGGAATAAGGATGGATGGTCCTTCTGTGTGTGTGTGTGTGTGTGTGTGTGTGTGTGTGTGTGTGTGTGTGTGTGTGTGTGTGTGTGTGTGTGTGTGTGTGTGTGTGTGTGTGTGTGTGTGTGTGTGTGTGTGTGTGTGTGTGTTGTGTGTGTGTGTGTGTGTGTGTGTTGTGTTGTTGTGTGTGTGTGTGTGTGTACATGTGATAAGGGAGGCTGTCCAGTATGATCCTTCATTTGTGTCACCGCTAGCGTCCTCCACAACACTTTCATCGCTTACACATGTGCTGTCTGATGGATGTGTGTGTGTGTGTGTGCGTGTGTGTGTGTGTGTGTGTGTGTAGTGTGTAGTTGTAGTTAGTGTGTGTGTGTGTAGTGTGATGTGTGTGTAGTGTGTGTAGTGGTAGTAGTGTGTAGTTATTGTAGTTAGTAGTAGTGTGTGTTGTCTGTGTATGTGTGGTGTGTAGTAATAAGTAGCATTACAGCTATCTCACGTGTAATACTTGTTTGGACTCATGTACTTTAGGGACTGACTCATATTTGACACATTTGTGCGTGAAAGACATTGCTCTTAAGTCGCATGTAAATTCCATGCTGAATTGTTACATTATGGAGTTGGAAGATTTACTGCAGGCGGTATTAAAGCAGTACTGCAGTCCTTCTCAGTGTGTGTTGTTGTGTATGCATGTGATACTGAGAGTGTGTGTGTTGTGTGTGTGTGTGGTGTGTGTGTGTGTGCGGTGTGTGTGTGTTCTGTGTGTGTATGGTGGTGTGTGGTGTGTGAGTGTGTGTGTGGTTTGAGCACGGAGGCTGTCAGAATATCTCAGTATGTGTCAGCGACGAGCGTCGAGCTCCTCCTCACACACTCCTGGATATAGAGGGGCTGTTGCAGCAGTAGTAGTAGTAGTAAGTAGTAGTAGTAGTAGTAGTAGTAGTAGTAGTAGTAGTAGTAGTAGTAGTAGTAGTAGTAGTAGTAGTAGTAGTAGTAGCCTAGTAGTAGTAGTAGTAGTAGTAGTAGAAGTAGAAGTAGAAGTAGAAGTAGAAGTAGTAGTAGTAGTAGTAGTAGTAGTAGTAGTAGTAGTAGTAGTAGTAGTAGTAGTAGTAGTAGTAGTAGTAGTAGCATTACAGCTACTGTAATTGTTTGGACTCAAGTCTTTAGGGACTGACTCAAATTTGACACAATGGCGTGATAGCATGCTCTAAAGAATAAAATCCAGCTAATTTACAATATGTTGGATTTACCCCAGGCGTTTTAAAGCAGTACTGCAGTCCAAACCCATAATATTGATATATATTGAGAGTTGTCTCCGCTCCCCCCCGACCTCGAAGCACACGCGGGTCGCCAGGTTGAAGACACGAGACGTAGGCCTACTGGAGCGCAAGACGAGATGAGCGCAACATTATATTTGGAGACGAGTGCAATCATTATATTTGTTTATTATGTTTTGCAAGTTATACACCAGCTCACATGGCATCATCTTGAAGTCGATCTGGGCTCTAAGCTGTCTCCCTTTCAAGAAAATACTGACTGTTATCAGAGAGGCCATTGTTTCGATTCAGCATGATTGCTTAATCTCATCAGTGTATAAAGACAATTTGTTACATATTTTATCTTTAAACAAACATCTCTGAGGGCGTTTCCGAATGAAAAAAAACAGTAGACCTAGGCTAAATTAGACCTATAGGACCAATGGATTGATTAATCGATTTGTTGATGAGTGATTGATTGGTTGCTTGTTTGATTGATTGATTGTTCGATTGAATGAATGTTGATGAACTTCCCATTACAATATATACTTCACAAAATAAGTATCAATGAATATTAAGCTTTAATAAACACATAGAAAAAAAGGCATGGTTAATGTTATGCCATAGTATAAGCGGTTGTGTTTTGTTTTGTAATGGCTTGTTGATTTTAAAATTGCTTTGTTTATTTTGAAAAAAAATCCGTGAGCCAAAGATGAACGAGCAATAATAAATATATACAAATTAATTTAATGCATGATAAAGATTTCAAATTCTTCTAAATACGAGCCTATAACCGCTTAATGTGATAACAGGCTTTTTGCGATTTGCTCCCCAAATCACTCCCATCCCCGGGGTTCCTCCCACTTCCCTCCCTCATGAACGCAGCCACGCTTTCAGCACTGCTTCTTTCTGTATTCAAAATTGCTCAAATCTGAACCGGATTTAGCTCTTAGTCTACTGTGTACAAGAAACGCCGTTTCGTTTATGAGTTTTACGGTAAATTAATCGGGGGTTGTATTCAGGAGCCTTCCTCAAAACGCGCTGTGGACCCAACTATCTAACTTCTACCCAAAAGTTTTTTAAAGGAATTTGGTTCATGTTTCAGCCGCGCAAAGACGGACGGAAACCTAATTTCACGTCTGCCATGGAGCTACATTTTACTCATAAGTAAAAGCGTTTTTTGTTTGGCATCAGTGGTGATTGTCGGCAGCCACTGGAAAGGATTTACAGAGAATGGAGCGGTCCCGTTAACTTGATCGCTTTGGCAGAGCTCTGTGCCAGAACGGACTCCTGTTGTGCTCCTACTGTGCAGTTGTGTGTGTGCTGAACATCCCGCCACGGAAGCTATGGGCTGCGGGTTAAGAAAACTAGAGGACCCGGAGGACAGCAGCCCCGGAAAGATCTACTCCACTCTGAAGAGACCGCAAGTCGAAACCAAAACAGACACCGTGTTCGAGTATGTGCTTCTCGACTTCAGTCTGGAAGGTAAACCATGATCATATTTATTAAAATGTTATATTTTGCATTATGGACTTCTGAGACGTGAACACAGTAAACTAACTGCCCTTTAAATCTATATTCTTCAGGGTATGAAAATACATTGTTTTGTTCTTAAATCACTTTTCCCAAATGTGATACTGCAGGTGCATACTATATATCCTAGCAACCGTGCAGTTCATTCAACCGATCTGGAAATAGGTCAGACTAGGGTTTGTATCCTCCCTACGCGACCAGTCCATCTTCTGCGGTCGCACACGCACGAACTCACATGCACACGGGGACATGCTACTCTACATCCCATGGGGAATGTGCACGTCGACATCTCTGCTACCCTATGCTCCACCACACATGCTGTTGAAAATTGAATTAAATCAGCAAATGCATGATATCCTCAAGATGTTGTTGTGCCTAATCCGCTCATCTGTTGCTGGTTTTCACTGACCTATTTGGAAGCAACCGGCCGTTAGCTTATTGAATGGGGAGCTCCCCCCATGTAAACAGCAGGCCTCTGCTCAGTTATGAGGTTAAATATCTTGAAATTAATATTTGTCCTCTAGAGCTAACAAGTGAGACTCACAAACAATCCAAACAGGCCGTTGTGTATTTTATATTAAAAGTTGACTTATTTGTGAAGGGGCTTTCAAGATCCTACATCAGTCTGGGGGCCTGATTGTGTGTCATTCGGGTCCCTTCCCCTCATCTCTACTTCGGTTTAAGGAAGTTCCAGAAGCAGACTGCATCATTTTTAAGATTTGCACCAGTGTCAGACTGAAGGTTTGAGGATTAATCACCATAGAGTCTGCAGCCAAACATAACCACAGCCATGCCAGCCTCTCCCTTCTTATAAGCATTATGGTCTGGTGTTGGTCCGGTCCTGTGTCTCAACTTGTCCACAGAAACCTTTGCTTCTATTTCGTGTTGGGTGCTCGGATTTACTGTTACATTCTTTAGTTGCACACTTTGATGTGTCACGGCTCGGAAAATATTTGTGAGATCTCACTGACAAATATTTGTGAGATCTCACTGACAGCCAGCTCCTGACGAGCTGGCTGTCGCCTTGCATGGTTGACTCTGCCGTCGGTGTGTCAATGTGTGTATTAACTGATGTAAGTTGCTTTGGATAAAAGCGTCTGCTAAATGCCCTAAAAAATTTCAACCGATATGTTCGTATTGCACGACGATGTGTGAGATTGTGCCATAGGGTGCTCTGAATCTCCAGAACTTGGTTCAACTTGTGGACGACTTGATGTACAGCCGGAAGTAACATCAAGCTTCAAGCCCGGTTGATGCTGGACCATTATTTAACAAACATGGGTCAGTCTCATGCATTCCTGAGGAGCACCTGGGTGGCAGATGCAGCAACACAACCAAACAAGTGTGTTGTGATGCTGTTATGCAAGGTTACCCCCCTGAAAGTGGAGCGGCCCCCCACTGGGCCTGGTAGTGCTGTTTAGTTGGGTTCTATTTAGAACTTGCTATTTTTTAGGTGGCATTTGGCTTTATTTTTTGCTTTTTTTCTGTTTGCATGGTCTTGGCCTCAATTATCCACTTGCGCGTACATGCAAATGTAGTAATTTCTACATTGAGGCTTTGATCTAATGCAACTTACCCATTTTAAGCATGCGAGCAAGATTTGAGAAGATACACAATTTATACAAATATACAAATGTCTACAGGTTTAGTAGTGGTAATGCAGAATACTAGAAAGCGACTGCTGATTAACTAAATGTGAAACTCTTAGTTTGTCTCGTGTCTCTTTGCTCATCAACACTTCACTTCATTTTCACACTTCTACTTCACAGTCTGGCAGCATCAGCCCTTTAAGACTCCCCGTTTGGTTGCCACTGCCACATGATGAGAGACTGTGTTTATTATATACCTATTAAAACTCACCAAACACACAGGAATGTCAGGAGGACATCTGTTTGTACAAGCTTCTTCACGGCATTCCAGTGGGATGGAACTTCTCTGAGACTTTTACCACTCTGCCAGATAGGAATAACACTCAAGGGAGTATTAAATATGACCGTTTTACAACATGGTGGATTGCAAGTTCTATAACTTTGGAAACAAAAGTGATGGACTCGGCTGCCCTGAGACTTGTAGAAATGGTCTAAATTTGGAAAAA
The DNA here is from genome assembly GCA_900291075.1 of Melanogrammus aeglefinus. Taxonomy (NCBI): domain Eukaryota; kingdom Metazoa; phylum Chordata; class Actinopteri; order Gadiformes; family Gadidae; genus Melanogrammus; species Melanogrammus aeglefinus. The sequence continues at coordinate 44,166 of OLKM01000576.1, forward strand.
CAAGACTGGGATGGAGAAATGAAAGTGGCCTATTTCAACCAGTCAGCAAACAGTGTCTTATTGTTCAGTGCTACAACACAATTGCCAACACAAAGGGACTTTAAGACCCGATGGCTCCCTTGGTTCTCCTTGGGCTATTCAGGATCATTAACTAGCACTGTGGGCAATCATGCAGCTGCACAGCAGTAAAACACCACTGGTGGCTCCCCAGGCCTTCAGATCCCCACTATTGAGACCGAGGGGACCGCAGTTATGGAAGTCTAGACAACCCCCGTAGAAAATAAACTTGTCAAACACACACTTCCCTACCATTGAAATGATGGAGGGCAAGCTCTCACTCACACACACACGCACTGATTCCGCCCACCCCCCACAACGCCCAACCCGGCCTGCTGTGCCTTGTAGAGTGTAGTATCTGGTTCAGTGGGGCCTCCTTCACTGGCCCATGGCTGGTCCAGGGGCCCTCGTAGCAGAGCATGGGGGGCTGGGAGTAGGGGGCATTTGGGCAGGCGACACATCAAAGAACCTAATGGCTGAGACTTCCACCTGAAGTCATTACTGCAAGCCGGGTCCAAGGCCCATATCACAGGGTGTCTTTGAGTGAGAACGCTAGCTTCCTGTGAACAGGTTTCTTGCTTTCAGTGATATTGATTGATTGGTTTAAGTCGTTACAAGAGGGCTCTAAAACTCTGTAAACAAGTAAAAGTTGGATCTCCTCAAGAGATATCTTTTAAGTTAATCAGCCACAACGGGGCAAACTTGCGAGGTATCCATTGGTTTGGATATAATTTGTGTATTGGATTAATGGGCATGAACCTAGAACGGCCTCAACCCACCAGACAGGGTGGCGGTTGGAAGCGAGCCTGTAATTCAGCCCCTCGGTGTACAAGTGGCATGGCTGGACTCACTGAACTCGCTGAGGAGATGGAGGGTAAATGAAGCATTGAAACGGGGGCAAAGCACTGGGTGAATGAAACGAGAGTCCGGGACTGTACGTGTGGGGTGAGAGGGCTTTATAAGAAGTGATGTGTGCTCGTTATCCGTTGGAGAGTGAGGATCGGGAATGGACAAATTTCAGATCAAATTCAGGCCAACATTTGAAGACAAAAACAATGTGCCTACCGCGGACGCCTTATCATCTAAGCCCCCCTGGCTTGGTGCGGTATATTTCTCTATTCCCCCATAATCTGTATTAATTTCAATCACACACATTGCCATCTGCCATAGTCTCTGTCTAATCTGAAAATCTATTGGATTTTATGTGATTTAAAAACAAATATATTAATTTTGAAGGATTATATTTGTAGGGCACCTTGGTATGATGTTACCACACAGTGGTAAAGAAAATCCCCCTCTCTCTCACGCCAGACCATATCACCCCATCTCTCACCTCCATGTTAAAGGCCTCTGTCTGCTGTGTTTCCATTATTTTCCCTGGACCTTCCTCCTGGTCTCTTTCTCCCTTTCAGATCCTGCCTCATTCATTTCTTCACTAGCGGTGTCACTGTCACTCATTCCCCCGTTGCCAAGCAGCCTTCTCTTTTTTCACACTTCCACAAGCACTCCCTTTCACACATGGGCTTTCTGGCTCATAAAGTCTATTTTGTAAAGCACCACTATTCTTTCTTCGTTTTCCCTCCGTCTCTCTGTCTCTCTGTCTCTCTCTCTGGATTCTTATTTGTCGTAGCTTAGTCTATCTCTCCATCCTCTTAGTATTTTCTTTGAGAAAAGGAAAGACTTTCCCTTTTAGTACAGTCTTTCACTGGCACTGCCATGACTCCCGTACTCAACCCCCACCCCGCTCCCTCTCCTCCAACACCGCCCTTACCCCCTCTCCCTCTCCTCCATCACCACCACTGACTGTGAACACCACCTCAGTCTCTGTTATTCTCTCTTCCTCCCCCCAGGGTCCCCAGTCTTTCAACCACATATAGCCACCACACAGAGGCCTCAGTGTGACTGATAGCAGGGGGGAATATCCCTTCACAAAGGCCTTGATCGGAGGTGTGCAGTATGTTTCTAAATAGCCGCAACGATATGGTTCTCTTGGGGCCACACACACACACACACACACACACACACACACACACACACACACACACACACACACACACACACACACACACACACACACACACACACACACACACACACACACACAGTGTTTGTGTGTTTAGTGCTACTTGTTCAGTAGCTCTGTTGAAATATTATTGTGTTTTCAATGGATTTTCTTCTTTTTGTGATCTGACTACAGTGCTCCATTTGAGCCAGTGAGATGGTACTGCTCTCATCTGTGTACCGTCTCAGCTGTGTTTAGGAAAATGTGGGGTGGCATAGAGACCCCCCCACCCCATCCATCCCTCTCTCCTCCCTCACCCTCACTCGCCTTTTCTCATCTTTTTTATTCAAATGTTTTGTTTTTCGTGTGCGTCTCCTTTTTTTAGGCTGGGAATGTGCTAAGTATGTTTTATGTCCTTAGTACTACCGCACCCCACCGAAAGTCCCCCCCCCCTTTCCCCCACCCCACCCGTCACCCTTGTTTCTCACAAGCAGAAATGTGGCAGTGATCCAGCTCCTCTGAATAGCCGCTCTTTGTGGTCACAGGAAACGCGGTGTTGCTCACAGAGATTCCTGGCCAGGGCCTTGAGAGCGAGCAGAAAACAGCACAAACAGGGCTCTTACTCTACCGGGCTTCTTGGATGGCGTCTGAATATTTATTAAGGTGCATGAAAAAACGCCTGCTTGCGTTTGTGTCACAATATCCTGTTGACGCACAATCTCATCGGCGATCTGACCGACGCAAAAACGAACAGATCAATTTAGACATCTGTGTTACCGCTCACGAGGAGAACGTATTGGACGCCCATCTGGGCTCGTTTCACAACCACGCCTTCATCTGGGAGCCCAACAGCACAGCCGAACCACATCACTCACGAGGCTGGGCGAACGGGCCTAAAAATACTGTGTGTGAGTTTTTATATACAATCTTTATATAACATGTGGTACAGGGTTTTCTTGCCTCGCATGCTTTCATGGCTTAATGGTTGTGTCGTGGAGAATCACACCTCCGGTATGTGCGGTGGATGGCGGCATCACTAACCCATTGAGATTGCGAAGTCACATCGTCTAGTGTTGACTTTGACAACGAAGTCACGCGTGTGCAGGAGGTGCCGGATGGCTGATGATAATGCCTGACTCACTGCTAAAGATATAACTGGGTTCGAACATGCAGGGGTGGGGCGACTCAGGGAGTGTGGTGGAAATACTGCAGGGAGCCAAGTTATCCACTGAATGATGCCGGAGACGTTTGTGCACAAATACAGTCACCTCAATTAAATGTGATGTTTGTCCTTGGAATTGACTTCCAATATGTTTCAGACTAACTTGCTGCTACACCCGTTTACACTGAGTAGAATTGTATATTCAAGGCAATGTAACAGTTGTAACACACAAGAATTATTGTTATTTATTTTTTCACTATTTATATAGACATGAACACAATGCAGGAAGGAAAAGTACGAAAACAGGAAGTAATACAGTGAGGCCAAAGTCTTGGCTGAGTAAATCCAGCTGCAGCTCCTAACGGTAACCCTACTGCCTCATTAAGGACCGAAAGAGAACAAGCAATTCTACTCGTTTGGTGACTTTTTCGGCACATGAGTCAAGGACATAAATAATGTTACGAGCTGCACCTGTGACTGCTGTGCCGTGTCAACCTCTCTGCACAGTCCACATAGGTGCTAATAATGACGTGTTAATGAGTGTAATTCTAGCTCAGTTGAAAGTAGCGCTTTACTACTTGGCATGTTAAAGGGTAAAGGTATTCCCCACCTGATTTAGCAGGAGAACTCCCAGCTTGGAGTTACCGAAAAAGAGAGTGTCCCCCAGTTCAACAATTGTATTCATTTTTGCCCAAAATATCAGACTGTTCACCGATACTTTGTGAGCCTGAAATAGAATGGGTTTCAACTGAGAGAAAACTTCGTTGGATTTCCTTCCCCTTTAGATATCATGTAGTTGTAGAGAGATGGCAGGATGAAGGACAGTGATGCATCAGTCGAGGGCCAATACCTGCGTTGTTTGTCCTTTTCATTTTCAATCGTTAGTGTGTTGTCTGTCGCACTACGCTGCTTTGTAAGAGGGACAAAATATGACAATTGGTACACATGAAATATTTTTTCAATACTAAGTTCTAAAGAATTTAAATACTAACTAGATAACGAATTTATATACAGGAACGTAAGTTGATTGCCTTACCAAATGACTCCATTACTCTGTATTTATATGCAAAATTGTAAGTGATTGTGGAGCTAGTTTATCTGCCTAGTCCCTGATTAATGGAAGTTGAGGGGTACTAGAGGGGGTTCTCTAGGATGTGGTCTCATGATGTCATCGTGTTGATGTGCAGCTCTTGTTTAGTCTGAGGCTGAATGAATGGAATGCGTCCATAATCGGCATTCCTCACTAACAAAACGTGTGTGTGTCTGTGTGTGTGTGTGATCATTAGATAAAAAAAACTCATCTGTCTCATTACTGATTAACTTCACCCATTCCAACATCCCCATTTGGCCTTAAACAAGCTATGCCAATTATTTGATATGCATCTCAACAGATAATATCTGTATGTATACTAGAGATTAGGTTTTCAACCAACATACCACAGCATGTTTGAATACTTGATTCTGATTGGTCAATGACATTCCAATGGTGTCCATTATTTTTCAATAACGGCAAACCTCTGCCTTTCAACAGCTCCAAACCAATGCGCTACAAACCCAACATTGAAAGCAACAGTCAAAACACGACTACACAACAGATGTTTCCTTGACAACATAAAAACAACATGCTCAAAGCACCGCAAAGGAATATTCAATTCAGTTGACGTGGCGATAACACCCTGTTGTTCATTCTTTCCATATAGTTGATGATTAATAAGATGTCATTCCAAAAAAATCGATATTTTTTTTTCTTAATTGCCCCACACTGCTCTCCAGTCACTGTATATCCTCACTAACCCCTGTCCCTGCCTCCCTCCACCCAGGCAGCCGCCCCACAGTGCAGTATGTGTCCTCTCTGTGCGAGCTGCCCCAGGCCCTGCAGCCCTACTACACCCAGGGCTACGTCCTGACCACCCTGCACCCCATCATCCTGTCCGTGGGACGCAGCCGCTCCCTGCCCTTCAGCCTGCTGTACCGCGCCATCCTGGCACGGCCCAAACCCAGGTTGGTGTGACTATTGCCTCCCTAAAGACCCCTATGGTGCCCCAGCGACAGCCGGTCGCTACCAAATGTGAATCTTTTGCTGGATGGACTTGCACCGTGCAGGCATGGATGTGCGGTCAAATGAATGCGCAGACACCCATGCAGACACGCACACACACGCACACACACGCACACACACGCATACACACACACACACACACACACACTACTGCTCACCTAGACATACACTCCATCTTTCTGGTAAGTAGATGAAAGATGGATGAAGACTGCTTTATATTTAATGTGGACAACCAGTGGGTGGTCATAGTGGGGTTAGGGGAACCCCTCTCATAGTGTATTGCCTCGGCCTGGTTGCTGTGCCAGCAGGCCATAACCAAGGATTGCCATTGGCTAGAAATGTACCCTGACAACAGTCAGAGGCCTGTCGGCGTCCAATGAAGACGAATGTCATATTCATGAGAGCCAAGATTTGGACGTCTCTGTCTGTAACACTTAAAAAAAAGAAAAGGGGAACTCCATATGAGTGAACATTTAAACCCCTCTTAGGTATTCGGATGCATTTTTAATAAATACATTTCTTACTACACTTTCTTACACAAACGCTGCAAAACACACCACGCCTTGAACAACCAAGCATTAAGGCAGGAGGTAAAAAACTGTTGGGATCTAATAAACAATTTAGGCACAGGGTTGAAGGGTTGAATGGTTTTCAAGTGTCAACTGTTCTGCTTAAATGCTGGGGAGGAAGCTGGCAGACGCTTCACGCTGGGCATGTAAATGATTGATGTCTTCACTGTCTGCAACGCAACAATTACAACTGAACTGTGAACCAGTCACAGCTGGAGAGGCTTTTTAGAATTTAATTCGACAAATTAAATCAGCCCCTTTTTAATGATCAATCCAAGTGATTAACTATGTAAATGTCATTCGTCATTGCTCATCAGTTTTGCTAATTGGTGTGTGTGTGTGTGTGTGTGTGTGTGTGTGTGTGTGTGTGTGTGTGTGTGTGTGTGTGTGTGTGTGTGTGTGTGTGTGTGTGTGTGTGTGTGTGTGTGTGTGTGTGTGTGTGTGTGTGTGTGTGTGTGTGTGTGTGTGTCTGTCTCAGTTTGCAGCCGATGTCTTTGTGTCACAGTGTGCCCATGCTGAGGGTAGAGGAATGGCCGCTACCGGGAGATTCTCTGACCGGTGACACCGTCCGAGCCCTCATCGACAGAGTAAGTACCACACACACACACACACACACACACACACACACACACACACACACACACACACACACACACACACACACACACACACACACACACACACACACACACACACACACACACACACACACACACACACACACACACACACACACACACCGTTTTGAAATGAACGCCAGAACTACTGTTATTTAAACCAAGGGAAATCAAATGTCAGCTCTGCTTCATATGAACTTAACCTTTTCTACCCAGAAAATTATTCAACCATTGCCATTTGAGGAGGATAATAATTGTAAAAGCGTGGTGCGTGTGTGTCCCCGGCGGCAGGTGAACAGCAGTTCCCGGGGGGGCGTTCGGTTCGTGTGCTCGGTGCTCCAGCAGATGTGCGGCGGCGTGGGCACCGGCAGGGTGGGCAGTCCCAAGCGCTCACCGCCGCACACCCCGCCCAGTACCCCGCCCGGTGACCGGGAGGTGGAGGAGAACAGCTACAGCCCCGGTGAGGGGTTCAGTCCTCCTCTCCCTCCAATCCTCTCCTCTCCCCTCCACTCCTCCTCTCCTCTCCAATCCACTCTTCCTCTACTCCTCCTCTCTCATGCACTCTTCTCTCTCCTCTCCTCCCCTCCTCCTCTCCTCCCCTCCCCCTCTCCACTCCTCCTCACCATCTCCTCAGCTTTGTTATGAACCAAACCTTCTACATTTAAAGCATCTTTTTAAACCTTGTGTTGAACCTTTTCAACCTGATGCTTTAGATGAATACACTCTACTGTACTCTTGAGGCGGCAGCTGCTTTTATAGTCAATCAACACAAAATGAGTTGGCACGAGAGTTCATTGCTTTTATCTTTAAAACATGTATATAGGTTTACAAATTGAATTCTGTTGGTTTAAGAGTGTCAAACAAAGCTGTAATCTGATTGGATCAGGGAGGTCAGCGTCAACCAGGTCAAAGTGGAAAATGTCCGAGCTGTTTACTAATCCGAGCTGTTTGCAACAGCCAGGGTAGTGCTAGGTTGGGCTTCGTCACTCAACTGTGTAGTTCATGTGTTTATTTCTCCATCCCCTCTCTCCCTCCCCAGATCTGAGACTGTTGGTGTTTTTCCACTCTTGGGCGGCGGGCTGTGCACCTCTGGACTCGCTGGCGTGTCAGTACCACCAGGGCGCACTGTCCATGCGGGTCTCCAGGAAGGGTCAAGTGGTCAGCGCTCTGGAGGCCGATTGGCTGGAGCTAACTGCCGCCTACTACCGCAAAGGCTGGTCATTGGTTGACTCATTCGTCTACTGGGATAAGCCCAAAGGTACTACCCTAGAAACCGTGTACCTCATTCAGGATTTAAATTGTTCACTGTTTCCAGCATACATTTAATGTTGTTGGTTTGCTAAAAGGGACTGAGTCGGTCCCTAGTTTGCTCTATGAGACGGTCACTCTGTGAAAATGAATACAATAAAAAACGTTTTCAATACAGTTCAGATAAAACAGCTCATAGGTTGTCGACACCAGTAGGGGGCTCTCGCCAAATTTTGTCCCAAAACTGTTTTGTATTCCATTGTGACCCAGTTCAGTCGGTCATGGCGCCCACATGTACACATCCACAAATACATACATAGAAATTGCTTATCCACTTCCTGTTTTGGCTACGGGACCCTTTTGACTATCTATTTATAGAACTCTCATTTGAACCTCTGCGACCTCATTTCCTCTTCCACTGCTGACTGGCAGGCATCCATCTGCTACTAGAGCATCCTAAATCATCCAAAAGATGTGTATGGATGTTGTACAAGTCTTGTTGTTACGTAACTCTGCTAGTCTCTACTCTGAAGGCAGAAACCATACATATCGGTTTCTACACACACATACAAACCAAAGTCTGTCGCAAATTGGAACTATACACTCACACAAATGCACCGAAAGGGAGACTTTCGGTGTCACACACACACACACACACACACACACACACACACACACACACACACACACACACACACACACACACACACACACACACACACACACACACACACACACACACACACACACACGTGCACACACAGACGCACGTGCACACAAATGACTTGGCCTAGTTCTCAGATCTAGTTCATGGCCATCCCAGTGGCACACTTGAAGCGCAAGTCCCGCGTAGTTCTCTGTGCATGGATGATCCTACAATGCTTGTGTGTGTGTGTGTGTGTGTGTGTGTGTGTGTGTGTGTGTGTGTGTGTGTGTGTGTGTGTGTGTGTGTGTGTGTGTGTGTGTGTCAGGCGAACCCGTCCTCAGGTCCATGGAGGGGTTGTTTGTCTATGAGGAAAGAAGCACCTGCCCCCCCGCCAATGACACCATCGTGGTGGAGCAGTGGACCGTCATAGAGGTCAGTATGGGAGCACGGGATTGGCTGTCTGCATGTGCTATATGATGGTGGTAGTGCTTCATGCTGCTGATCCGAGGTGGACCGTTGACGGGTTTGTGTTATGAATGGAATGCACAACCGGCCTGTTGAGTGTAGTATCTGGTAGAACTGAGTTCATCACAGTTATTCAATTGGGATGAATGGGGCCTGTTTGGCAATAAGTTGCAATAGCAGAATATAAAACAAAACTAGGGTAAACAATCTGTTATTTTACAATGTCTTCAGCTTTTATTGAACCCAGATGAAAAACGGATTGTGTTCTCACATTTATTTTAGTCAAATGTTAATCTCTTCTTCTTATTTCCTTCATTTATTATGTTATTTGTTAATACATTTTTTATATAGCAAAAAACATAACAATAATATAATTTAATAAAAACATAATAACAACAAAGCTCTTGTAGTCGGAACAACAGTGATAAGGAGGTCCCATTTCAACAGACATTGACTCTCGGGAAGCGGTGTTGAGAATAGAGAGAATGAATGTAGGTGTGGGGGAGCTGTAGTGAAACCTGCAGTATGAGGAGAACTTGGACTTGGCCTAAAGTGTGTGTGTGTGTGTGTGTGTGTGTGTGTGTGTGTGTGTGTGTGTGTGTGTGTGTGTGTGTGTGTGTGTGTGTGTGTGTGTGTGTGTGTGTGTGTGTGTGTGTGTGTGTGTGTGTGTGTGTGTGTGTGTTGTGTGCTCAGGGCTCCCATGTGAAAACGGACTACGGGCCCCTCCTTCACACACTGGCCGAGTTCGGGTGGCTGCTCACGTGTGTGCTTCCCACACCGATTATCCGACATGACAGGTAAACGGTTGTGTCTCGCATGCACACTAGCTCTCTTTCTCTTGCTCTCTCTCTAAACATCTGGATCAATAACCTCCGGTTGTTGGTCCTATGTTCTTCATGTGCCTCTTTCCATGTATTTTTTGTGTGTCATTTGATCATTTGAGCTGCTATCAGGCCTCTTGCAAACGAGTTGCCTGACCTCTTCCATAATAGAGAAAAGTCAACAAAGTCTAACCCTGACAAAAAAAAATGATGTATGCAAACTGGCCTTTGCTCCGTCTCCTCTTCCAGCGATGGGAACCTGGCTACCAAGCAGGTGGTGTTCCTCCAGAGGCCAGTCAGAGGCCAGCCAGCCGGGCAGAAGAAGAGCCAGGTAAGCAGGGATGGCATTCTGTCCTCGACATGAGCTCCATGGGTCATTGTTATGGCCCCTTTGAGAGGCTCACGTCCCAGTGCAAAGCAAAAGTTACGACACTGCCCTCTGTGGGACAATGTTGGAATAGCAATGTGGCAGGGGACATAATCTTGGACATTAATTGAGTCACAATATCTGGGTGAATAAATAGAAATACGATATAGAGAGGGAGAGGTCCTGAAGGCTGAACATTTGCATAATCCAATTTGGTCACCGGGAAGCAGTGGGAACCACTCAGATGTGTATGCTTTGCAGATCTTCTCTAAATTATAATTTGTTGTCTTTCAATATTGGACTGGATGGCCTATAATCTCTTTAAGATTATTTGCTTAATGCTTAGATTACCTTGCTGAGAATTTCGTCACACAGGGCAATCCTTTCAGATATGAATGCTCGCTGCTGTATAATATGGTTTGCCAATCGCTTGCGATGATCAAAGTGCTAGACACCAGGTGGAATGCATACCACACCCTGTTTATGATATTAATGTCTGTGGAAATCCCTTCCTAACACATACATATGACCTTCTTAAACCACTCTCCACTCACTTTTCCTACCTGGGCTCCTCTCCCTCTCTAGGCCATGCCGGCGCGGGTCTCAGTCTCCAGCCCCTCCATCAGCCTGGGAGCGGAGAGCCCCCTCCCCCCCATGGCGCTGTCCCCCACCGCGGGGGGCATCGGGGGCTTCCCGGTGTTTGGCGGTGGGTACTCCAGTACCCTGTCCCACCTGGAGGAAGGGGGCTTCGAGCAGGAGGAGGGCAAGGCGGAGGTCACCTGCATGTAAAAGCAGCTGAAAAAACACTTCCCGGACGGACGGACGGACGGAGCCCTCCTCCGGCTACGGATCGCTCTGTCCCCGACACAAAACCTAGGACTACGTACTGGATTATAGGAGGAGCTGGAGGGATCGTTCAAGGGCGGACATGGATTGGTTGTGAGAGCGGATCATGTTGTTCCACCCAGTAGCTCTACACCTCGATTGAATACTCATCAGAAAGACTTTATCAGCACAATGATCAATGATAGGCCTGTTAGGTGCTAGGAAAATATATTTGTTCCCCTCCAGTTTTAACCTCCTTCCCTTTAACAGAAACTGTAACATAGAGGGACGTGAACTTGGCACTTTGTGTGTGTGTGTGTGTGTGTGTGTGTGTGTGTGTGTGTGTGTGTGTGTGTGTGTGTGTGTGTGTGGTGTGTGTGTTGTGTGTGTGATTGTGTTACGATGTGTGTGTGTGTGTGTGTGTGTGTGTGTGTGTTGTGTGTGTTTACTGAAGCCATAATTGTGTACATTGTATAACTTACAGACCTATGTTTTAAACATTATGTTCAAACCGTCGTTCGGGACGATGGTTAGCAGATGGCTAACGACGTTAAGATGCAAGACCCTTTTCAACCTTCTCAGCCGTTCTCATTCACTTTAAGGTAAACGCGTGTAAATGTTTGTTTATTATGGGATGTTCACACAAAGATAGACACATCTCACAGGCCGGTCTTTGGGGGAAAAACACATTCATGGCATGGCGGGGGTCACCGGGAGAATCGCCACAGCATTACCTTTAACTGCAGTTACCAGAGCAGTTCTTGACCACATATCTTCACTGTTCTCTTTGCTGTTTATTTTAACACGGTTTTATGTTGTTTTTTTCTATGGGGCTTCTACATCTCCTAACCGATCATGGAAGTCTGAAAACATTCAGACCTAACTATTTATCCTCTGATCTTACATTTCTGTAATGTCTGTTCCAACCTAAGATGGCGCAGAATCGCAGTACTTATTCAGGATAGCCCTGATCAAGTTTAAATGGGTCCAGGGTGTTCAAAGCAAAACACATTTATCCATCTTTGTATGAGTTGTTACAAAGATATTTTGAAGGGGGAGCAGTAGTTGACTGTATGAGGTGTATTACTGAATTAGTCAAGTGTCGTATTCGTTCGAACATACACTGAAAATCTCTGCTGGTCCACCGGTGTTGGGATATTTCGTTGGTGGCCGATGGGAGTCAGGCCTTCATTGATATGTTTTGACACTGGTTCACTGATGTGAACCAGTCGCTTTCCTTGGACATTTCTGTAGATCGCTGCTCAATGTTTCATATTGAACAGCGTCGCCATGTTGCTGGAAACACACTCCTCACTGGTCTACAGCTTCATTACTGAATCTGGTCTTTCAAAGAGTGTTGATTGAACTTCCCAATCCTTTAATGCAAAGAAAGCAAATCAGACTCCTACGATAGGGCTTCATACTGCAGTGTGTATGTTGAAGGCCGACATATTGTAAGAACGAATATGGTGCAAATATTTGGTTACTGGGTTGTCTTTTGCCGTATTTCTTTATTATCAGTATCCGTCCTTTTCAGGAATTACCTGATTGCAGTATTATTATTCCCCATCTTTCTTTTTTTCCGGAAGTTGCAAGTCTTTATTATGCCTAATTTTACTGTATTAAAAAAATGCTTTACCCCATGTTTTAGCAGTTCTTTCCCCAAGATAATTTTATCGATGAGAATGTGTCTTTATAATGTATAAATCTGAAGTCATTCTTCCAAAATATTTCCATGGATGGCCTGGAATTCATTGATTCAAATGAAACAGTTGCAGCATATTTCACAAAACCTTTCCCTGAGGGGAAGAACGATCACAAGCAGCTGGGTAACAGTTTTTTATTAACAGACATGTCAATGTCAACAGTAACAAAATTTGTTGTCCATTTAAAAAAAAAAAAAAAAAAAAAGTGGGTAGCCAAGACAACGCTTCTCCCACAAAATAACTTAATTATGAAAGAGTGGGGGGCGGGAAGCGAAGGACGGTTGTGCTCCTATACTTGAATGTGTCTCCATCTCAACCATTCATCAGTCTGGGTTAGGGGTCAGCCTAACCCTTTCACTGTCATCCATTTCATGTTGTTTTTCAACCAGTCAAGTAACGTCTTAATGTAGCGGCAAGGGACGCACTTAAAAATATTTATAATGTGGGCATGTCACAAAACCAGGATCGAACCAAGTAGCCTTGCTAAAGATTCTCTACAAAGGATTTCAGAAGCCACATAAGAGAAATAGCACAACAGACTGCTAACATACAAAACTAGATTCCTTTTTTACTCCCACTACAACACAGGCCACACTTACTGTATGTGTACAGTGAGGCCACCCTTAAACATCTGGTAGGCAACACAAGCAAATAGAGACGTGATATGACAAACAAAAACATTTCAAGGATCGGAAAACATTCTTCATTCAAAAGAAACAGGAGTTTGGGGGGGGCATTATATACAAGTGTGTAAGTATGTGTTAGCTTAGTCAGCAGTAGATAAACCCATCTTTAACGCATGGGTAATGTAAATCCAGCTGCCCGCAAATGTATATCCAGGGTATTGAGTATAAGCCGTGAATGCGACCCTGTCCCGTCAGATTTAGATACTGCTATAGCCTGCTCGGACACAGAGGTACAAATGGGATGTTCCCATTATCCCTGTTCTTTCATAGGGTGGAAGAATTGAACACGCATACATCCCCGTGTCCTGAGAGCCACGCAGGCGCTATAGTCGACATGGAACTCACTCTGCGCTCCTGTTGGATGTAATGTACAGATTTGTGGTTGTGTGTGTGTGTAATGTGTAATGTGTAGGGGGATATAATATATGTATTTATGACGTGTGTGGGGTATATCTGTAGCAACCTGGTCTCACAGGAATCCTTGAAATGACTACGGACGCTTAACTCAAAATCCGTGGGATCATTACGGAAACACGCCGATTTCCGTAATATGCGCACGGAATTTGCGCCAATGCAAGTTAATGACACTGATATTCCGTGGCACACACACATATCCCCATTTCAACGAGCGAGTCGACCAGGTTTGACGGATTCCCTGTGTGACCAGGTTGACTCGCTCGGTGAAACGGTATGTGCGCATATTAAGGAAATCGGCGTGTTTCCGTAATGATCCCACGGATTTTGAGTTAAGCGTCCGTAGTCATGTCACAGATTCCTGTGAGACCAGGCTCATCTGTAGTGTGTGTCATTTATAACATGTAGCTATGAACAAATGCGCGCACACGCGACTCCCTTGTGGCGGCAGCGCGGGGGTCCTCTAGGCTTCACTCTCCCCAGCCGACGAGGTGTTCTGGGCCCCCTCCTCCTCCTCCAGGATGGGCACAATCAGGTTGTCTTTGGACATCAGGTTGTACTTCATCACGAAGCGCGTGAAGCGGTGACATAGGAAGGTTTCGTTCTGCCGGCACAACAGGGTTTATAGTGGGATAACGTCGGCCATCGGTAGGCGTGAGCTTGAGGTGGGGACTAAGTAATCGAATAAGATAGGTGTTTATGTTACAATGGCCACAATGAAGTAATGTGGATCAAATATGCATAGAGTGTGATTCCCTTTCAGTGATGGATCGTGCCTTATACATTTTCCCAACTTCAAATCAATTCACCAACATTCTCCAAAATGTTGGTGAATCAACAGCTCTTTTCCCAGGGGACACTTACCTCATACTTGTCAAATATCTGGCGATGGTGGAAGTACGCGTGCGAGAATATCCTATAGATGCGGCGGCACACGGAGCCCAGCTTGGCCACCGATGACTCCTTGATGCTAACCCTGGAGGTCAAAGGTCATGTTAACATTTCATTTTTTACCGTTGTATGTAATATTTCGTCCCCTATCGACGATGATATCATGTCTTACCTTCCTTATAAACGGGCACAACTAGCATTGCATTTATATTAAATTATTATTTATATTAAAAGCAATGTCATGCCAGTCGGACATTGAGGCACGGTGGTTGGAAGTGTGGGGGCCAGTGGAGACTGACCTGCTTGGAAAGTATTTGTTGCTGTTGAGTAGGCAGGCAGCTCCATCCAGCGTGTGCCTGGTGTAGTCGATGGCAGGGCACTGAGGACACCACCGAGGGGATGGTGGATAAAAAAACAAATTACTATTGAGCCGTTCAGCAGACACTCTTATCCAAAGCAACACAGTCAATTCATCGAGTCCCAAAGTCATTGGGGAGCAGGTGGGGGTCACGCATTCTGCTCAAGGGGGGCAAGAGGGAGGCTGCAGACAAGTGGGATCAAACCCAGGTATCTTTGTTTGGGAGCCGAACACCCGAGAAACACTTGCTATATACAGCTCTGGCTGTATATGACACAACTTACCCAACAATATTGATTTTATCGCCAATATGGAATATAGGGACTTCAGATGAAAAATTGTTTGTATAACTAAATCTGGTCCATTTACATGTCCTATGCAATGGACATGTTGATTAATGTACACTGTCCCTTTTAAATGAATAAATAAATACACACAAACACAGATATAATGTATATATTTAAGGAAGATGGAAACACTTTCAATGTGATCAAGGGGTGGGGTTGGGAAAGAAGCTCACCTCTTTTGGAGTTTTGTGAGCAGCACATAGAAAGATCCACTGTTCTGTGGCTGTCATCTGGGTGCAGGTCTCTGGGTGACACTCGCTCTGAGGGAATTTAACAGTATGCATGTTTAAAATGTGCCGTAAATCTCAACACTCTATAATGTTGAAGCGCCGACATGAAAAATGCACCAACCTGCAGTTTGACTGCTAGTCCATTGAGCTCTAGGCAGAATTGCCTGCAATTGTGACAGGCCAACAGGAATAAACATACAAAACGATATAGTACAATAAATTCAGATCGACAAAATCACAACTTGTGTGGCAAACGTTTCATGGTAATTCCCTTCCACTGACCGGAGATGCTCATACTTCCAGACCCCCTCGTCCTGCCCCTCTGGTGGCTCCAGGATCTTGTCGATGTTGGAACAGTCCGACCGGATATTTTGCTGGATGTACTGTAACAGTAAAGAAGGGCCTAGGTCAACACACCACCCTTACATTTTCAACACTAACTACAGATTGTTCAACACAATCCTATTCAATCTCCCAAATATGATTCACAATGGTTGTGAGGATTTGGACGGACGGACACACACACACACACACACACACACACACACACACACACACACACACACACACACACACACACACACACACACACACCTGTTGGACAGCGAGCGTGCTGTCCATCTCTTCAAAGGATTCATCGGGCCAGTTGTAGAAATCCTAGATATTAAAAAAATGACAACTTAGAGCAGTCATACAATGAGAAAGTTGGTACAATCTTGCTGAAGTTTCTTGGATAACGTCAACAGAGGCTAGCCTGGACATCTACCTGGTGGCAGGCGTCATCTCCACTTATAATAAGGGGAAATATGGAAAAGCCAACACGGATAATTACATTTTATTGTAAGACGTTACCTGGGAACTACGGCGTTAACATTGGACCAAGTTAACCTGATTCGTACGAAAGATGTGCCATCGCATTTAGCGTTAGCATTTTAGCGATATGGCACCAAGCATCCGCTACTACCATTTGCCCCAGATAGAATCGCCTTTATTTTCCAATGACATTGAGGCTACTCAAAAGAAAAGTACGAGCCGTCTTGTGAATAAGAACAAAATCAAATACGTCAGCCTAGGACCAAAAAACTCGTTGAGGAAATAGATGATTCGCAGTCTAATGGCCAGTCCCAGGCCAAACCCTGTAGTCCGAGGTCCACTTGTACAGGATCAGTGCGCCAGGAAACAAACGTTTTGAAATAAAACACAGCACTCATAAGCCTAATTCGTACCCATATAAATGTGTCTAACCTAAATAAACCCACCTTTGCTTTGGTTCCAGGCCGATTCCTCCTGAGAACTGCAGTACCCTCCGCCATGACCATCTCGACAGAATACCCGGATGACAATGAGACGCGCGCTTGTACGTACGTCCCCATTCGTCTTTTTTCTTCAGAGGGATCTTAAAAAAATAAAACCAGTGTGGCGTCTTATTTATGTAACACCGTTTCAACCATTTGTTTTGTACGTTTAGCATACTTAATGCAGTAAGTGAGCATTTCGGTAAATGTGGTTCATAAAAAAAAAACACCAAAGCCTAATTGTGCTGGTTTACAATGGCATTTTTCCAGCGTAAAGCTATATCTATAGCGACAGTCATCATGGTAAAACTTGTATAAAATAAAGACAAGACAGAACATAATGAAGAGTTATTTTATTATTGTAACAAAAACATGATTTGGAATTATTTACAATTGATGGACAAATCAAACACATTAATGAGGCAACGTTACTGCACTTCTGGGATGAAAAGGACGAAAGCACTTTTAATTTTAATTTTCATATTTCCCCAAGATATCTGCATCACGGAACAGGAAATAGTCCTGCAAGAAAAAAATATTTAAAAGTTTTATTACATTTTGATGACACATTAATAACATAATACAACGAATATATATATATATATATATATATATATATATATATATATATATATATATATATATATATATATATAAAAAAGTGGTGACGGTATACCTTGTCGTCCAGAAGGACTTTAGTACCCCCATATTCTGGGAGGAGGACTGAATCTCCGACCTTCACGCAAACTGGCTGCAAAGCTCCGCTCTGAAGAATACAAATAATTATCAGCTAGAGAACATTACTTCTGCACAACTTCAAGTGACTTTGTTTTCTTCAATGATGAGGCAGTAAGTACCTTATTGATAGAGCCCGGCCCCACTGCAACCACTGTAGCCTGCAGCACCTTGCCTTGGGCCTTCTCGGGTAACATGATACCCCCTTTGCTCATAGTCTCTGCTGCCAGGCGTTCAACCAATACCCGGTCGAACATGGGGAGGAATTTTCTGAAAGCCTGGAGAAGAGAGAAATAAAAAAGTGGAGGGGGGACATACATTAATTTATTTACAATTTCATTATCGGAGGGGGGACACTACATTAATCCACCGAAAGATTTTAGAGCCAATTTTGAACACTAGGGGTCGCTCTTGATTCATTGAATAACCCTGCGTAAAGGAAAAAAAGAAGCCATGAATCGTGAGCAGGTTTTTCTGCCTGTAGTAATGGTCCAAAAAATAAATACATTCACATTAATGTTACACACACACTTCTTTGGATTGTACAATTGTGTTAGTACGATTAGGACTGCGATTAAGCTAATACAGAACATCTCTAACAATCTTCTCCAACCCAGGGCTGTCAAATACTTTGCACCGATGATCGCATTTTGAAAAAGGGAGATGAATAAACAGGACAATCTAATCTAATCAAGACTTGCATAGCCAAGCCAGGATTTTGTTAATAAGCTTTTAAATACAGACATCCCTCTGTTAATCCACAAGGGGGATTAGGTTAATCAGTGTGGTAGTTTGAAAGAGGATGGTGCGTCAAAAAACAGGGGTTGAAGCAAGGGCACATGTCAGTCTAAGGAACCTCATTGAAGGTAGCATCAAAACTATTAGCATCATCCACAAAGAAGTTGTGTGCCACTGATGACTGCATGTAGTTACAGTTAGTGTACCATCTTATAAAATACCAATCTGACTGCAGCCAAGGTCTTGAGATTTAGAACACCAGCTGCAGCCAGTCAGACACTGTTGGATCATGGGATGTGTGACCTTGTGTGAAGGTTGTTGAAGAATTGGGGGGGGGGGGGGTAGAAGGCCATCCTGGTTCCAGCCAGTTGAATTTCCCAGAGGAGATACATTAGCAGGGGAGGGGGTCAAGGTTGAATGTTTACCCATTCACAGAAGGACAAAGACTGATAACCTACTGATAAACCAGGGTATTTATTAAAAAAGGACTAGAATTTTGGAGGGAGCCAGGAATGTGCACAGTCACCCAGTGTAGAGAAAGTTTCAACGGTAGTATGTTAGTAACCTGGACAGTTCGAAAAGAGTTCCACATAAATGTTATAACATTCAAGTCCTGCTTGTTAAGCGCCTTGTAAAACAAGTGACAACGTTGCTTGCCGACATTCAATCAATGACAGTTAGGAAATATAAATGTAACCCCTGAAGAGTCTGTACTTTCACTCTTTAACATATGCTGTTGTAAATAGGTTTAAAGAAAAAATAGCCCAGTCTTTATTAACATGATGCAATTCCCCTTCATTATTTATAAAAAGACAAGTCACGCAGAATTAAAATAGGTTTGAGTCACCAGCAAGCGCCAACATACTAATATGATATAAAACGTGTAGTGACGGCCAACTACTCGCACATAAATATCCTTCGATCGAGACTTGATAAACCCAACTTGATGAACTCGAGGTTGTTTTGGGCCCACCTCGTTTCATTCATTCCGCCTTACTTTTTTTACAGTCACATGTCATTATTGCAACCACGAAATTTACTGAATACACTTATGTTAGTTAACACAATTCACAAAACGCATGTTAGGTTAAATGAAATGCAGCTAGTTTGTCATGAAACGGTGGGGTTATGTAATGTTACTTCACATTGCACTCATACTGAACACACGCAGTTAACTACTAGGTCACCGTGGGGTTAACTGGCTATGTATTCAATGCAATATGTTTGACGTAAAGACCGAAATTAACGTTTCTTATTGCATTACTCTCCATCACAGCTTGACCTTGTCCATGGATCAAAGTTGAACACCGGCTAACATATCTTTAGCTAGCTGCTGCCAGTACTAGAGCTAGGTCAGATTAATAATCTCTCGAACACCATCAATGAAACTGATAGTTACAATTTGACATAGCACATTAACAAATTTCCTCGCAATCACCTTACCATTTTATGTATTTGGACTTGAGCTGCTGTACCCCGATTTCTTCGTGAGCGTTGATGTGACACACTGAGGCAGATCCACGTGAGGAAATATCCAGAAGGATCCGCGCATGCGCACTCACAACCTAAATTTGATAGACGACCCGCTGCTAGAATATTCCATCCGCACAGGCCACCACACAATCATAAATGTTTGCAATTAATGGACAAATATATGGATTTATCATAGGGATTGATGTATGACATTTAAACACAATTCATGTGTCGATTTTTGGCATTTGCAACAATCATCTAAATTGCACAACGTCAACTTTGACCTATAGTTTTGCTCCAATGGTACGCACGCAAATCCTAGAAACCCTGGCCCCGGAACGAGCATTTACAAATAAGGAACTTTGCACTAAACAAAAAAATACGTTTTGGTTCCAAAAGTATTTATATGATAGAATATAAATGTACTATTTATGTCTTCATGCACTGAAAACACTGGCGTTCCAAAACAAAAGCAAACCTTCTAAAGCAGGTAACGTATCTAGTTGTATATATGCATAGTTAGGGGTGGACTTGAAAAGCACCCGGATGTGATAGACCATGTGCACTTCTGTCTCTCTGAAGCTCAGTTACGCTGCGCTGCTGTCCTTTCCCTATCACGTTATATCATTCCGTGCTGTAGACCTGTGACCACAGCCACCACCAATTTACAAGTAAGTTATTTGATTTCATACATAATTGTTAAACCTCTTTTGGTACATGGTGTCTTACATGCGCTTTTTTCTATATGCATTAATTTGGTGTTTTTGGTGCCTTTCTATTTTCGGGGCGATTTCAAAGATTAATAGCTAACGTTAGGATAGTTTTGGCTAGCTGCCTTTGATTACTCAACATAAAGGACACCCCGGCCCCGAATGGGTTACTAGTTGGGCTTATTATCCAGCCTGCTGTGCAACATTATCGTGTACATGGCTAGATGTTTCCGCTAAAACGTGTGCGCTGACATTGAATGAACCCAACATTATAATAATGTGCGCCACAAGGTTTTCTAGTGAATCTAGTAGCACCGTTGTTGTATTACTTCACGCACGATGGCAACTGTAATCTAGAGTACATGTCCGTCCAGTTTGAGTAAGGTGTGTTTGAAAAAAGGTTTGAGGTGTTAGCAGAATGTTCTAGTAGCTAATCTTCAGCCATTCATCAAGGATGGGGAGGTACTTGCACACATGCTGTTCGAGTATGACCTTGTGACGCGTGACCTGAGCAGCACACGTGGGTGGGCAATCCGGAACCGGCTACCATATGTTTTAAATTTATAAATGTATTTATATTGAAGTACTTGCAGGTCACGGCCATATCGCAGTCCATTTAAAAGCAAATTATCGCCGTTGATCTTGGGTCGTGATTCTCTTTCAATGACATTGCGACAGCCTCAATTCGATGGTATTGCTTAGTTACTCGATTTTTGTCGTTCATTATTTAGCAATTAAGCAAAGGTCACTGGTGGACCGCGATACTTTCGGACAAGTCTATAGTCAGGGGTGTGTCAAGAAAAAATATATGCATAAAATATTTCAACTGATGTGTCTTATTGGGCGAATGCATCCATTATGGATTTAAGTCAAATTCCTTGCTTTGAAATTACAATAAACTTTTTGTTTAGCAATGTAGGCTTATGCTTACGTCGCATATATTTAAGTGTAGGCTGTTTGCACGGAAATATATATGGCTACATTAAATAAAATCCATGCTTTTCTAATTTAATTTACATTTAGTAATTGTTGCCCAAATTGCATTGCTTGAAGTTTACGCAGTTCCATTGACCACCACTAAGGGCAATGTTGATGCACCCAATGATCTCATAAATTATAAACTTCTGACTTTGATTTACTAATCAGATTGAACTCTTTAAATCATGCCCAGCACAACACTGTTATTTAATGACTAAAGCATCCTGTTATTATTGCCTGAGGTCTATCTAATGCATTGACTCTTTGTTGCTTCCACAGAGATGTTCCGTCTAGCCACAGTCATGAGACAGGTGAGGCCAGTGTCAAGGGCTCTGGCACCCCACCTCACACGGGCCTATGCCAAGGATGTGAAGTTCGGAGCTGATGCCCGTGCCCTCATGCTGAAGGGAGTGGATCTGCTGGCTGATGCAGTAGCCGTGACTATGGGCCCTAAGGTAATGCATGAGATGTTGTTCAATAATCTACCAATTTGGTTAAACATTTATTTTACATGGTTTACAGCAGTGATGGCCTATTTTAGTTATTGAACAGGGAAACCAAAAAAAAAATGAAACTCCAAAACCCACCCACTTAACCTAACCCCCCTCATCCGCAAACAGCCATTCGTTGCACTAGTTAAAACTTGGATCAAAATAAAAAGTCCTTTAGCCCTTGAATCCTTTAAATACAAAAGGTATTTTGGTTAAAGGACGGCCCACAAGCTCGTCTTCCATTGGGCTTTGTACGTATTCCATCCGTCATTTTACCGTGGCGACTATTAAAGGAATAGGGCGCATATTCGCATCTCAGCAGATTTAAATTGGTTTTAAGGTGCGTGAAGACTTTATTTTTCATCGGATGTGACGTGACAAAGCAGGTCGTCTTCACATGCGGGTAGGCCAAGACATTTGAAAAGTAATTTCAGCGTTCGAATAGTATCATTTGTTTTACGATTCAAATTATTTTAGATCCCTGTAATTCATCAGCCCTAACATGTCCCGGTTGTCTTATTCTGAGGTCCTGATCCATTCCGCTGTCTTCCATCGCAGGGCCGCACGGTGATCATCGAGCAGAGCTGGGGCAGCCCCAAGGTCACCAAGGACGGCGTGACCGTGGCCAAGAGCATAGACCTCAAGGACCGCTACCAGAACATCGGCGCCAAGCTGGTGCAGGACGTGGCCAACAACACCAACGAGGAGGCCGGCGACGGCACCACCACCGCCACGGTACTGGCGCGTGCCATCGCCAAGGAGGGCTTCGACTCCATCAGCAAGGGGGCCAACCCCGTGGAGATCCGCCGCGGCGTCATGAACGCCGTCGACGTGGTCATGACGGAGCTGAAGAGGCTCTCCAAGCCTGTCACCACCCCCGAGGAGATCGCACAGGTAAAGTGCATTCCCTGTTTGTACCGGTCCTATGGTTTATTTTAATACTTGCTGACTTGCCGTAGCGCATTCATGTGCTGTTGTCTTGGAGTTAAATACATCTGACGAGGCTCTTTTTCTTTAGGTTGCCACAATTTCAGCCAACGGAGATGAGGAGATTGGAAGCATTATTTCCAACGCCATGAAGAAAGTGGGCCGCAAGGGAGTCATCACCGTGAAGGTAAGAAGGGCGCTGCTATACCTCTTTAATGATACGATCCGCCTGACGCAGAATTCCGTCATGTCATAACTCGGTGCCTGTCTGTAATATAGGATGGCAAGACTCTGCACGACGAGCTGGAAATAATTGAGGGTCTGAAGTTTGACCGTGGCTACATTTCCCCCTACTTCATCAACACCGCTAAAGGTAACGTGTGTCCTTCAAGTTGGCTTCAAAATAAATCTGTTGCAATAATGGCATTCCTGGTGTGATTGTCTTTTGTTACATGAGTAACCTCCCCCGGCCTCCCCTTTCTCTCCAGGCCAGAAGTGTGAGTTCCAGGACGCCTACCTGCTGCTGAGCATGAAGAAGATCTCCACCGTCCAGAGCATTGTTCCTGCCCTGGAGATTGCCAACCAGCAGCGCAAGCCTTTGGTCATTGTGGCTGAGGATGTGGACGGAGAGGCCCTCAGTACTCTGGTTCTCAACAGGTAGAGTTTCTTTTGTCCCATTTTTAGTCTGATTTTAATAATCTTGGGGCTTGAACCTAGTGGCCATCATGCATTCACAATATACTCGGTCATTGTCACAGGAGTGTGCCTAGTAGATTACATCTCATTGAACTAACTGGTTGTCATGGGATTGTATCCGTTTATTTATTCATACAATGATTTACCTTTTTCTTAAGCCTAAACCTTGAACTTGTAATGAGTTACCATAAAATTTGAGGTTATTGACCTTGATACAAGCTATCTGTTGGTGGAATATACCCAAAGATTGGCCAGTAACGTGTTGATTTGTTTGTTTGAATTTATGCGCTTTTATATTTCAGACTCAAGGTTGGCCTCCAGGTGGTTGCTGTTAAGGCTCCAGGCTTTGGGGATAACAGGAAAAATCAGTTGATGGATATGGCCGTCGCCACTGGAGGCACTGTAAGTTGCTCTTCCTGACTCGGGGTGACCTCGCTTTTATTTTAAGATGGCATCATGCAGTTAGTCTTACTTGGTTTCCTCACCTCCGTAGGTGTTCGGTGATGACGCCGTCGGCCTGGCTCTAGAAGACATCCAGGCTCATGACTTCGGCAGGATCGGAGAGGTGCAGGTGACCAAAGACGACACCATGCTGCTGAAGGGCGGCGGCAGCGCGGAGGCCGTGGAGAAGCGTGCCGCAGAGATCATCGAGCAGCTGGATGAATGCACCAGTGACTACGAGAAGGAGAAGCTCAACGAGAGGCTGGCCAAGCTCTCCGACGGCGTGGCTGTCCTTAAAGTGAGGCCCTTTCTTCGTTAACTTTGCCAGTAAAGCATTTTAATTCAAAGATGCGATCTGGGTTTTTGTGAGGGTTAAATGACAAGCAAACCCCAACGCCTATCGCAGAATGATTTGCATCGGCTGACTTCCTTAACCAACGTGAATGCTGAGTAAATGTGGATGCAACACTCGTCCTCTCATTGAAACGTAATTGAAAGGCTGTTTTATAGGGCATCCTGCAGCCCTGCGACAGTAAAATAAAACATGCTGGATTTAAGTAGTGGTATTCTCCCATTACAGATCGGAGGAACAAGTGATGTGGAGGTGAACGAGAAGAAGGACCGCGTCACCGACGCTCTGAACGCCACCCGGGCCGCCGTGGAGGAGGGCATTGTGCCCGGGGGCGGCTGTGCCCTGCTGCGCTGCATCCCTGCCCTGGACGCCATGAAACCCGTCAACGCCGACCAGAAGATCGGTGAGCCGAAATCGCCAAAACAAGAAGGCACCATGGGTTACTGTGGAACTCGTTTTGGGAGTTCTCCGTCATGCTTGTTTTTTTTTTAACACTGAAAAGAACGGCCCTTTTCCATCGCAGGTATCGATATCATCAGGAGGGCGCTCCGTATCCCAGCCATGACCATTGCCAAGAACGCCGGTGTGGACGGCTCCCTCGTGGTGGAGAAGATCCTGCAGGGAGGAGCCGAGCTGGGCTACGACGCCATGAAGGGAGAATTTGTCAACATGGTGGAGACGGGCATCATCGACCCCACGAAGGTACGCTGGTGATTTCTGTTTCACTCATACAGTGTGTGTGGACGTAGAGCCCACGTCAATAATTTGCATGAGACTGCTGCCCCTCTGTGCCTTACTTGGGAGATGAGTATCCAAGCGGTTTACTCTTGTCTCCCCCTGCAGGTTGTGAGGACGGCTCTTATGGACGCTGCGGGCGTCGCTTCCCTGCTGTCCACCGCTGAGTGTGTTGTCACGGAGATCCCTAAGGAGGAGAAGGAGATGCCAGGTGGTGGAGGCATGGGTGGAATGGGCTGGCATGGGTGGCATGGGAGGAATGGGTGGCATGGGTTTCTAAGCCAGCACCATAAACAAAGATAAGACTTCGGGGCAGAGTTGTGCCAGGGAGAGGAGAGCCTTCCAGCCGCCGCGCTCCCTCCCACCACCACCACCACGGCCTGCCCAAACTGACTTGCCATCAAGTTTTGTTGGGGCTGCAAGTGGTTGGTTGAACCCCCCCCCCCCCCACTGCGCACATCCGTCTACCACCCCTCTCATTCCTCCCTCCCTCCCTTACTGGTTCCCAGAAGAAAGCCTGGCCCCACCCAGCACCACTGCGTCCTCCTCGCCTTTCCTAACCCATGCACATAATAAAGCTCATCATCCATGGACTGGGGGTGCGGAGGACCAGCCAGTGTCCCCGTTTACACCCTCCAGTGCTGTCCAAGAAATCATAACGAAAGAGTACAATAAATGTTTATGTAGGTGAAGTGGTAAAATCATATATGGGAGATGAAGCTAATGTACATCTTTATTTTATTACTCTTGCAAGAAATAATCTCAGATTATCTCTGTCAAGTGTTATGAATACTAAAAAACTAACTAGCTCTGTATTAATGTAAAATGTTGACGGAGATCTAGCCAAGAATGTTTCGCAGTCAAATATATTTGTTTGTTCAGTTTTGTCCGTTTTATACATGTCCTGGGTTCGTATATGGCTTAAAAACTCAACTAAGCTGAGCCAATTAAACCAATGTTCTCTGGCATATGAGCATTTGCAGACATTTATTGTGACGCTGGGTCAATACTTCTGATCATCTGATCGGTTACAGATCAGGTTTGTATATGACCATTGTATTTGGACAAAAGTGCCTCGTTTAGAAATGTGAAACAGCAAGGTGGCCATCTTAAGTTTGCCACAATACATTTCTGTTTTACGCCTTTTGCTCGAATACCATCTTAAACATGAGGGAACGCATGGGCAGCTGAGTTTTAAATTCATTTTGCAGATGCTAATGTTCTGGGTAGGACTGGCTGGGCTGGGTAACCTGGTGGTGCTCGAGTTGAAAATGTGTTTTGGACCATGTCGCAGGTCTGAAAATAAATGTTTTCCTGTTCTCCTGCTGTCAAACATCCACCATATGGACTCTGTGGTCCTCTCACATCAGTGTGAACCATCTATGCTAATTGGATGCCGCTAACGCAAACAAGCCCAAATAATGTTACTTTTACAACCTATGGGGTGGTACGTCTGTAGAACATTATTCCATTGCAGTTCAGCAAGCAGTTGTCTTTCAGTTTCTGTTTTGTACTATGTAGTCCATAATTACTGGTGATTTTGTTTTTTTTTATTTAATAAAAACAATTATATTGAAATGTTTCCAAAATGGTATTTTTGCTGAATACTTTGTATATAAACTACGGTACCTGCTTTTTTGTAAGTATGAAATTGGGTTATTTACTAGTTGTTACTCCTTCAACCAGCCACACAACACAGGCTAAATGAGTTCACTTTCTGTCTTTCATAGCTGCAGTACATTTTAGGTTTGCTGGATATATTTGAACATCTTTATTTAGGCGGCGAACTTGACAATTCTCCCACAGTTGAATGGAAAAAGGAAATGTATTCCTAATATAAAAAAGCCTTTTAAGGGTTTGTGTATGCCTTTGAGGTATACAAAGTATACTTACGTCTTAGTTATTTTAGATTAATGGGAAGTTCACATCTTTCAAAAGTATATTTTAGCATAGAAAGTTTAAATTAAATGTATTTGGAGGTAGTGAATGGAGAGGCAAAATGCTCCCATGCATTTCCAACTTGACCTTTTGACCATTTGTCATAACAGCGATCCAAACTCGGGTCTATTCTTACCTTTCACATGATCAGTCTATTTGTGGTTGAACCCCAAGTCCCCGACCTGGGCTTAAATAGTATGGATTCACTCCGCAACGCACAAAGGCACGAAAGAACATGAAGGAAAGAGTTTTTCTATAAAAAATATGTTTATCATGCAGTCAGTAAATGTAGGCAATCCAATCAAATTCTGTTTACACAAAAATAAGCTCAGATAAACAATCTCCAAACATTAAAGAAACTTAAGAATATATCCTATATAGTTTAGCAGTACAATATATACATTTTTCTTGCATCTTGATATTGGTATACATTACAACTCTTACCATACCAATAAATATGTTAAATGAATATATTAAAACAAATGTTCAAAATACAAAACAATCGTGCCACTGATCGAATGGCACCAGAATAGGTTGGGTTTGAATGTTGGAATTGTCAGTGGGGTGCAGAACATCAGATCCCTCCCTGAAACACAGCCCTCTGGCATGATCAGGTGTGATTCCAGGTGTCCCAGGTCACTGTCTAGCCAGTTTGGGTCCATTTGGTCTTAAGACAGTGGTTATTATTGCTTACTCTATGATCATTTTGAAAGTCATTATTGCACATTATCAAATATAAACACTGTGTGATATAAATGGTCATCCAGCGTTGCACACAGTCAGAATGATCGAAGAGAAAGGTGTCATAGTGCCATCGTCTTGAAGAGAGCACCTCTATAAACTCATAGTCTGAGTGTGCAAATCTGGCCAGTTTGGCAGTACAATTTTCTTTAGGGGTGAAAAACAAGGAAATTAAATCCAAACACATAATGTAACAAGCTTTTCTAAACATTTAAAGAACAGCCGTGAAAGGTTCTTGATTATTCCCATTGGCACTAACCCTGTGTTGACTTTGTTTGGTGGGGCTAGTTATATATAAATACACACACACACACACACACACACACACACACACACACACACACACACACACACACACACACACACACACACACACACACACACACACACACACACACGGACAAAGACAAACACACAGCGGGACCATTGATCTCTTCTGTCCAGTCTCACTTCCTTTGTGTGTGTGTGTGTATGTGTATATATGTGTGTATGCGTGTGTGTGTGTGTGTGTACGGGGGGGGGGGGGGGGTTCCCCTGCTACGTGTGGTGGACCTCATGGAACATGAGCTCGCGAGGGATGCGGGTCTCGGCACCGTGCACCGAGCAGGCCCGGCGCTCAAAGGCCGACACCATCTGCTTCACCACCTCATCGAAGAACACGTGGGCCAGCTGAGAGTGGAGCAGGGAGCGGAACTCAAAGGAGATCTGGGGGGAGGAGAGTAGGGATGGAGGGGGAAGAATATCGCTTCGTGTTAGGATCAGGATTCTCGTCTTCGCCTGGTTGACCCAAAAATCGATTCCTTTTTTTTGAAAGGCAAAACATCTTAGCATAAGCCCATTTATGCTACCGTCCTACAGAGGGCGCTACAGTGTGTTTGTCCAGAGATAATTCACATCAAGTACAGTTCTGTTCTGTTCAGCCAGGGTCATTTGAAAATCAGAACCACAAAAGATGAAATCACGCAAAGAATACATTGAAAAAGCCATATTTACAGAACCGCAATACATATCGGCACTCAAAAAAACATTGTAATAACAGTTGTAACAACAGAACAGTGATACTTACGCCAAAGTCAACGGTGCAGGTGCGTGGGTACCCAGGGAGGCCGGGACTGAAGCGCCACACCGTTTCCAAGTGGTTGAACAGCTTACCCTCTGAACAGGAGGCCTGGAGAGCAACCGTTAAAGTTTCTGGTTGAATAGGGGTCAATTTGAAAGCTACAAAATTATCCTGGGTGAATGTTGCCATTTAAGTGAGGCTCTGATTCGGCAGGGTTTTGAACAAATTCATGAGATGCAGGAGAAGGTGCTGATGTTTGCTCCTATCACAAGGTAAAAGAAGTTCAAGCTATGGTAGGCCATTACATTTTTTTGTCATATTTATTGAAATTCTTTTGCATCCTCATAGCAATCAATAAATAATATGCTCTGACAAAATAAAGCAAAGCAATCTGGTATCTGTGACTGTAGGCCTGTAATAAATGGGATAAGATCCAAATGAAATGATTGGATGGTCTACCTGTCTACCTGCCCAGCCACCTCAGTGTACACTCGTACACTCATTGCACAGAAACAAAGTGTTCAAAAAGTCTAGGCCGAGCTATTGCTAAAGCTAGCAAGCTGGTGACATGTTTAATGGCCGGCTCAGACTACACGATTCTCAGACATCCCCCCACGATTTAACATGTCACACTATACGATCCCAGAGCCCGGAAATCGGGCGTTGTCTCGTCGGAAGACTGGCCACACTACACGATTCTAGGGTGCGATGCTCTTTACTTTGTATCATTCACGTTTACAAGATTTTTAGAAAATCAAAGGTTTAGAACTGACATAAATGTTTTTTACATTTTTGTCATAAAGGTTCCGGTAGTTTTTATATCTGCTCAATGCAGCAACTCCTGACAGTAGTTGCGTTGCGAGTGACATGAGCGATGTAAATATACTGCCGCATTTCAACCAAAGTTGTTTCCATTATGTTGTTTCATTTTCTCTCGTTTTCTTCATTAGCATTCTTCTTCTTGCTATTGATCGCATTCATTTTTTGTAGTAGTTTACTGTGTACTCACACAGCGTAGTGCAGTGAAGTCAGTTGGTAAACACTGAGCTCCAGCTGTTCGTAGGGTTCCCTCACGCAACTGGGGGCGTGGTTCCCTCATGATAGCTACGTCATGCGATTCCCCAAAAAATTCTGACATGCTAGACTTTTCGTCGTGGGGCTTTCGAACGTCGCAGACGAAAACGTAGCAGATCGCAAGCATGTCACATTACAAGACCTCGTCTCGTCGCCGACCTGTCAAAAATCGTGTACGATTCGCAAATTTGTCTGCGACGAAAGAATCGGGGCAAAATCGGGCTGAAATCGTGTAGTCTGAGCCGGCCATAAGGGGATTGGCATGGAGGGAGGCCTGAAGTGGAGGATGGGATTTTTTAGTTGGATACATTGAAAATCGAGTTTACTCATACACTGTGACTAGCCTGAACTACACACCACATCCTGGTAGCTTTGACCTTTGAACCAATAGTTGTGGCTCAGGAATGCTACGTGCTTGGTATTAGCTAAGAGTCGGCTAGAGGACTAGCTACAGAGAACTATTGTTATATAATATTGAATTGTTTTCCAGTTTGTACATTTGGAAGTTTGGTCCCAGATATGTGTTAATAACTGAATAACTGAAAACAACATGTTTGATAGTAGCGTGTGCTAGGGTGTGTTTAGGGTGTGTTTATGTTGTGCTAGTAGATTAGCACGACATAAACAAAGAACTTTTTTTTGACCAAATACCTTTCGGCTCAACTAACAGCATAGACTTTCCATTCATTGATTGAACAGTTGAACCTCACCTTGACCAAGTGGGGGCGCACAGAGGTGACCAATGAGGTGTAGTTCTCCACCACAGGGGGGAAGCCCACTGTCAGCTTGGCCTTGCAGAAGCCCGCTCTCTTGAACACCACGTCAGACTTCTTGCACCATGGAACAAAGTGGCGGTAGTCCTCAACCCCGGCCACCACGCCGTACATCTCCTGCATGGAAAACCTGGGGGGGGGGGGGGGTCGTGGTATGTTTATAACATCTCCCAGCGGCTAAGGCACTCTAGTGTCTTTTAATAGGCATGAATGTCACGACAAGAGGTCCTGTACTAAGACCATGACCCGGTCATATCTGCATTAAGTGGGTTGTTGAGTTAAAGTTATGAAGGAAGAATACAATTAGAAAGATGGAGCGAGAAACTGGATTATGGGGAAAGAGCCCAGGTAGAACACCCACGATCGAGGAATCATTCAAGATTACCTCCCCCCTTGCGTTGCATAACTTTCCGTCTCATGCTCTGGGAACTGAGCCGGTGTTCCCTGGTGCTATTTATAAAGCCAGATTTAGTGAATATGACCTTTCCTGACAGACACACCAGCACTATGTACGTCATGGATGCCAATACTATGGCATGCCAGAATGCCTTTCATTCATGTACTAAATAAATAAGTTTGCATGTAGAATAAGGATACAATTTAGAATACAAGAGACTAGTAAATGAATGAACCCGGTATATGGAATCTCGTGGATACTACCAATACAGCGATGATGTTATGAAATAACGCTCTAATTGTTAGAATGCATTCATATTTCACCTGTAACCATGAGATAAAAAAGTAAACCTAATAGTCATTTGTACCATACTAGCATATTGATAGATACACTTCATTGATCGGCCTCGGGAAATTCCTACAAGCATTCATGTACACACACACACACACACACACACACACACACACACACACACACACACACACACACACACACACACACACACACACACACACACACACACACACACACACACACACACACACACAGCAGCTCACCCAATGATGCGCCTCTCAGAGTACTCCCTCTTCTTGGAGAAGGACCCAGCGAGGTTGAAGAAACCACGGGCGGGCACCGGCATGACGGGCCATGGCATGGCGGACAGCGCCATGACGCGCCCTGGCATAGTGGGGCACTGCAGCTGGGGAGCACGCGCCATCAGAATCCCACATGATGACAGGTGTCTGTTCACAAAGCAATTATAAACCAACAGGAAGTAAATTATCAGACCACATACAGGTATATCCGCATTATTAGCTAGCATGCCAGTATCACCTGCAACCATGTTGGTATCTGGGTTGGTATTGTTAGATATTTTAATTAAAAAAAAGATTATTAAGAGGTTTGGCGTTTTTTGAAAGCAAAGAGGGTGCGGACATTGTGGGGTGGTTGGTGAAGTCTTTGCAGGTGTTTGTAGTATCAACAAGTACAATCCTCCATAATGAAAAACATCAGTCACAGTTCTGGAATGACATCGCTAAGGCCTAAATACACCTGTCAATAATATCCAAACAATGCATAGAAAAAACCAACATAGTCCACATTATCAAAACTTTTTAATTGGTCTTTAATTGGTCTCTAATTCGTCACCGCAACCTTTGCTAACACTTAGACAGATCAGCAAGTACACGTCACCAGCTCGAAACCATGCCAAATGGCACCAGGGCAGGTCATGTGCCAAATAGCTGTAGTTGCAAAGCTATGAGTCAAGTCTGCATCATACGTCACACAGGACTTTTCTCTGTACAGGCCCGGGGGGCTGAAAGCCAAAATCAAGGTTAATGATTTGCATTTCAACACAGTACTACCGTGCATTATTGGAAAGGTTTCCAGAAACTATGAAATGTAATGTACAAACTCCAGTGTGCCTTCTCCTCTGCCAGAGGTCAACACAACAGTACCCACTATTCAGTACACATGATCCTCTAAACAATAAAATGTAAATTTCTATTCCTGAGTCAGTTCAATTCTGATTTCACTGAAGTAAAGAAGAAATATGATCACTTGCCGGATACTTTAAATAGAAGTAGCAAGGTGTAACAAATTTAAACAATAATTGCGCTCTTCTCAAAATATCGGTTAGGCCTATTTGGCACGTCCTGCACTCGTGTTCGTTCAGTGTCCTGAACTTGGTGACCTGTTTGAGCTTCGAGGCTGGGGAGGAGGAACCTGGCGGATATTGGGAATTTGGACTGCCATAACCAGTTTTAATGTTCTGCATCAATGTTAAATATTTGTCCTTTAAAATAAACGTTTTTAAGAGATATAAAGGGTCAAAAGTAGTTTGAGATAAGTATCCAGTCTGCTTGCTAATGAAGGAATAGCCGAAAACCATGCCATACCCTTTTGAATAAGTTGAAAAAGCAGACTCAATTTAGTCTAGTAATTGCAAGGGATCTCTCTGAGTGAGACTTAAATTGGACACAATCACAATGTATGGCAGTCATCACCAATGGACACATACAGCAGTGATGTTTCAAGACCAGTGATAAGGAACAATATCCATTTGATCTTAAACCTGTATACCCAGGGCAATAATTGCATGCTACTGCGTGCAGTTCCCTCCAGAGATAGCTCTTTACTATGAAGTGAAATGTGACACAGTCAGAAACATATCTGCCTTGGCCCCAACGAGCCCGGACATGTGCATAAGAGGTTATCGGGAACATAAATGCTTGTATGGGAATGAAGGCTTCTTAACAATGGGTTACTTTTCAACATGTTAGGAGGATGGATTTGGTTTGATCATGATTTAGTAATAACAGAGTAATAACAACAGACAATTGACCCCTCGTAGAGGACCAACTATTAAGGAGAGATCAGGCGATTTCTCCTAATTAGTTGGTCATCAAATTGTTATAGGCCTACATTATCCTCAGGCATCTGATGTCATCCTAATTCACATTTTTCTACATAATGACAGTTGTGCTGATGCTTTGACCAGTTCAATCATAATACAATTAAGAGCCAAACACACAAAAACATTTGTATTTGAGTAGTTAAGTAAAGTTACACAACACAATAGTACAGTACAGTACAGTACACAACAGTCTCGAAAACTCTCACATTTAACGTTACTATACAAATATAGTAGGCCTAATCCCAGAGGTTTTGTCAACTGCTTCATCTTTCGGTCACCTCAGTCATTTCGGCTATTTATTACTTGAATGGACTTCTTGTTGTCGCTCATCAAACAGCTCACAAAAGAAGCGCAGTTTTCTTATTTTTAAGTTCTCGAAACTCAGCAGATACTCAACACCTTTAAATTGTGAATTTTTCTGCATCCTCCCATTTAGAAACAGTCGACCTTAGTTTTTCAATAATCTCAGAATAAAATAATTCACCTGGTCTGTGTCTCCCGGGCAGCTGTGGACTGTATCTGTTTTAAACACTCGGCAGCTCTGAGCAGGCTTCTGCTACCCCTCGCCATCTTCCCTTCTTTGAGGTCTACTCCCTCTCGTCTGCCTGCTGCACAGCCTGCCTGTTTACCCGCCTTCTTCTCAGACTTAGCATTCATTGGTTGATCGATTTAGTTTAGGGTCGCCATTGGCTTATGTGCCGATCCATTCCTTTTGACGTCATATGTCCAACGTGCACGGACCGGCGCACGCCTAGTGTCACGAGATTAGTTTAATTTTCGTCGGCGACCTGTGTAACCTTATACCTCAATGCATTATGCACTTGCTATTCTCTACAATCTATTGGAGTTGTTTTTTTCTACCGCTGGTGAACTGGTGGAGTCACCTAAATCACTTAATCTACTCATCTACGACTCTAATCTATTTTTCCCCACCAAACTAAGCAAGGGCTAGTGTGACACTCATATTTCATGACACTGTTTACTTAATGGTATTTATTCAATATATATGGATACAGGGGTGACCTTCAAAATCCATATATACTTTGAGAGAATACACATTTCAAAGTTACCGTTTATGAATAGAGTAGACTGACTAAATATGAGTAAAATATTCCTTTGTTGTTGAACCAAGTTTGTTAGTCTTAAATTTAATCTCAGGATTATTAAATCGATCATATTAAAAAATCACACCAACAGAACATTATCGTTATACAAAAATGTTGATAGATGTATTGTTTACATTATATCAATGAGCTAGACCTGACCTGACCCTATGAACCTGATCCAGGGGCACCTCAAGCTATATTAAGCGATGTGCTTTTATCTTGAAGCGTTCTCTGAATATATTTCCGGTAGCTTCCCAAAGCTCGTGAGGACAATATATTCCTGGGTTCCGGTTTCAGTCACGAACCATCACCAAAATGGCGAAGATCGCCAAAACACACGAAGGTAAATTAAATTGCTTCAAATTCCACTATACAGCATCGAACACCACCATCAATAACGTATTGACGGACTGTTGTACATTGATCCACCTGAAAAAGGATTTTCTTGCATTATGATGTCGTATTTTGCAAACAACTACCAAAGAGGCCTTGCTACGACACAACGCGGACTTCGGCCTTAGATAATGGCGCTCACGGCTAAGCTATGTAGCTAGTGTCACGCCGCCCCATTTAGTTAGGGAATCTCTGCAAAACGACCGTAAAGTTTTAATATTAATCGTTGGTCAATTCTGTCATTAGATGTATTTTATGAAACGTGATTACATTGTCGTGTGTAACTCCCTTATGTGGTTAAAATGGCACATCCGCGTTTAACACCCTCGACGACATGTTCACGTTAATGTTAAAGGCTGGTTGTATACCCCGATATAACTTGATGTCCAAGTCAATAATAAATCGTACTCTATTGAAGTTATTCACCAAGTATGTACACATCTTGGTTGTTTAACTAGGGCCGTTTGCGAACATAAGTGATGGGTCCCCATTGTGCGTTTCGTACGTTTTGTTTTATTCATTTTATTGTTGGGTAATATCGCGAATATCTTTATAATAGATTTCATTATGGGGTTTGGTCATTTTCATCGGGACGCTAAGGAACATGGATGTGTAAACATTAGCGACAATAATTGTGAACATTTCCTAACTGGTGTATGCTTTGTTCTGTCTCAGACATTGAGGCCCAGATCCTGGAGATCCAGGGGATGAAGGCCGCCCTGCTGGAGGAGGGAGAGCAGGGTGTGGGACTGGACTCCACTGGCTTCTTTGACCAGGAGATCTACGGGGGCAGCGACAGCCGCTTCACGGGATATGTCACGTCTATTGCTGCAAATGAACAAGAAGATGTACGACATTTATTTTATTGCCATCATAGCGTCTTCTGAAAATAATTGCAAACATTTGTGTGGTATTTGTAGTGTGTGTGTTAAGATGAACACTGCTTGAAACCTCATTCATCTTTTTTTTGTAAAAAAAAAAATAAATTAAAAAAATCACCCTCAGCCAGGTCTAGAACGCATCATGATCAGAGTTGTTTTTGTTTCAGAATTTCCTGTTGAGCTTGACTGCTCCTTTTCTGTCTGTATACGAGCTAGGAGTGTCTGCCACTTTGGCCAGACCTGACTAGACTCTTGTTTCTTTTCTCTTAATTGCAGGATGATGAGGAAGATTCGTCGACCAGTTTATTGGGTCAAAAGAAGCCTGGGTACCATGCCCCGGTGGCCATACTTAACGCCATTCCCCAGTCAGAGGAACAGGTAAGCTTTTATAATTAACATATGTCCGGAACTTCAAAGCGTTCACTGCCGAAGCCTAGCAGTAATAAATAGTTGAAGCACTATATTTGAACCTGCATGACCATTCCCATGAACGTACAGGCCAAGCTATAGTGCAAAAGTACACAATAACTTGTTATAACTGGGGTCTCTTGGTTTTTCCCCAAGCTTCTCTTTTAAATGCAAGTTACATTATCATTTTTTATCAAATACACCAGCCTATTTTACCACATTTTGAATTTACTCATCCATTAGGAAATCCTGTGAACTAGGTTCAATCATCAGGATATACTTGTGGCTTTTTACACATCCTTAATCAGGGAAATATGCTGAAAAAGGTTTACAAATTGTTAATTAAAATGGACTTTCAAGCAAAAACTTTCTATAATCACGATACAATCTAAGACATTCTGTGTAACCACAGCACAGAGATAATTTCACCCCTATGCCAATAAACCACATGACTGAACACAAGCACGTTCGTAACAGACGATGGCACAATGAGCCTAAATTTCGTCACGATGCGACAAATGTCCTCTTTGGATGGAATGTTTGGTCATTTATAAAGGCAAAAGTAATAACTAGTTGACCATGGCAGCCAGTTTCAGGCCCCATTTCATGCGAGTGCTTGACTTGACCTTTTAGAAGTGGGCACCCAGCTCACATCCAGTTGTCACTTGGTTGACAAGTTTCTTGGTGGAACCTGGGAGTACAAAGTAATCACCTAGCATCCCTAAATTGGCTGGATTTGACTATTTGGCAGCCAAAAAAAATCTGGTTAACGTATTGGAACAATCGCTTGGCCGGTAGGTTTTCACCATCTGGCAGGTGAAGATAAATAATTCTTAAGTTATTTTGGATCCTTTTAATTGGTGCTACAACAAGGGCTGTACCCTAAAAGTTGACTGGTCTAATCATCGTTCAGAGAGCCCAGAGCTTGAATTACCTTAGTCTACATCTATCAGCGGTGAACTAATGGGACAATCCGGTGGGTCTAATGTTGGTAACTGAATAGCTGTAATAATGGCGGTTTAAGAATCACCAGCCCCATGGTCGAACTTCAGAGTATGCCCTTCTTATGGCTTTAGACAACTTTATGGTTGAGCGTGAATATTTCTTTAATATCAATTCATTAGAACATCGGTTCTCACTTATGTTGTGGTTGGAATTGGACATTGATCTATCACGCCTGTCACTTGAACTTGCAATAACAAGCATCATAACGCTGCTTAAAACTGGTCAATTTATATTCGGATAATTTTGGTTGTATTTGAAATCCTTCATTTATTCAATCAGTCCTAACATGTTGCTCCTGTCTCTCCCGTGCAGTATGACCCCTTCAAAGAGCATCGTCCTGCGAAGATTGCCGACCGGGAGGACGAATACAAGGGACGCCGAAGACAGACGATCATCTCCCCGGAGCGACACGACCCTTTTGCAGACGGTAAATTCCACCACTCCTCTTTTGTCTTCATCTTCCTCCCATTTCCTCCCCCTTTTCATGTTGTTGAGTTCTTTATGGTCTCAATTGGTCCCTTTTTTGCCGCTCAACCCTTCGACTGAAATGCAATTACTTGCTCCCCAGACGTGGTTCCTTCCCTGTGGTCAATCCTCTCTGGTTTAGAAGCATTTTGTTCAACCGTGACATTTCCACTTAATTCTAGGATCTAGGAGAAACTTATGGCAGAAAATTTGTTCGTTTTGGCATGAAAAGACTTTGCACCCATGTGTGTGACCCAATGATCACTGTAGGGCTGGCTCACCTTTTTTGGGGGGAGGTGATTGGGTGTCCTCTGATGGAGGGTTATTTCACCTATCAAAGCGTGGGTGGCAGATGGATTGTTTTTGGGTTGAAGGGTTAATAGACCCATGTGGCTATCAGGCAGGATCCTCTTATAAAAACCATGACTTAGCAACCGGTATGTTAGGCTTTGAACATCATATTAGAGGCAGGTTCAATTGTATACACGTGTGTATAAATACGTACACGCGTTGCAGAAGTAAAGCTGTGTATGGCTCATTAAATGACAAAAGCCATAACCCAACATATACAGACATCAACCAAATGATTTCTTCTGGCTTGTGGTCCCTGACCTTATGGCAGTGTAATCATACTAGAGTTCACTGTCGCCTAATTCTTTTGAGTATAAAAAAAAAAAGAAGGCAGAGCGCCCCTAATTTAAACGTAACAAGTCACCAGTTAAGCCTAGCTAGGGCTCACCTGAAGCCTGCATGTAGACTTTTATATTTAATCAAGATGTTGTGTTTATTTTTATTTTACAACTCCCTGTAAGATAGAAATATTTGATCAAGAAAATTGTACCACAATGCCACAGGCCCATACTAACTGTCCTTAATTTCTCTCCTACAGCAGTACTGCTTTGCCAGTCCTGTACTGCACTCTGTTAAGGGTGCAGCAACTCATCCTGTGTAGGTTATGGTGAACACACAAGTGTGCACTTTTCAGTTTGGTCAGGGTCTACTGCTGCTGTGGGGACACAAAGCAGCCCAACAATGATAAACTTAAGCCCCAAAGTTATTGTTTTTATCATATATAATTTTTGTTATATATATATATCCCCCATTTGGCCATCCTAGTGATATGAAAGAAGTATGATTTTTAAGCATTACTTTTTAACTTGAACAATATTGTCACAGTAGTTATGTCTGGACAGTTGGGCCGTCCCCCTTTTTGTATCCTGAAGTAGCCTCCGATCAAAAGTTTTTAATGGCCCCTGAAAAACCTCAATCATTTAGCTTTAAAAAATAAAAATAAATGATGAGTAATTTGGCAGCTGGATCCCAGTCCAACTTTAATTGCTCCACTGTAGATTGAGGCCAAGCTCCAGGATTCTCTCTATATTTGAGTGCCGTAAATCAATGCAACACAGGTGGTATACTTATGTGTGTGAGTTCCTACCCTTTCCAAAGTGTTACTAA
This sequence comes from Melanogrammus aeglefinus, assembly GCA_900291075.1. Taxonomy (NCBI): domain Eukaryota; kingdom Metazoa; phylum Chordata; class Actinopteri; order Gadiformes; family Gadidae; genus Melanogrammus; species Melanogrammus aeglefinus. The sequence continues at coordinate 83,325 of OLKM01000576.1, forward strand.
TGGTAAAGAGAAATTTTCTAGGCTTCTTTTCTGCCGGTTGAAGTCTGACTGCAGAAGGACCCTTGGCACTGAAAGTGTACGTATTCTGGAGAGCACAGCCCAGGACCCCTGCATCAGTGATGGCTTTACCTTCTCCTTTGTCTCCTTAAACGAACACAGAGCAACCACAGCTCATCTATGTATCTGCTTGTTTTTTTTTTTCTTCCCTAAGACTGCTATGTCTGTATGTAAGAAAGAGAGGAAACGTTTGTATCTCTAGGGCTTTTTTTTTTTTCATTGTGATTCACATGTAAAGCCAACGGAACGTAATGATCTATTCATTTGGTTTTAGAGTCAGGGTTAGCTGGCTGTGTATTGTGCTTGCTGTGTTTCTACGGCAGTTGGTCCCAAGTCCACAGCCTAACGTACGTCCGGTTTTGTTGTTGGTGCTCTTTCGCGCAGGGGGCAAAACGCCAGACCCAAAGATGCAAGTGAGGTCGTACATGGACGTCATGAAGGAGCAGCACCTGACCAAAGAGGAGGTTTGTTCTTGACACTCTTATCCAAACTGTAGAAGTCAGATTTACATCTAGGGAAGATGCCAAAATGTTGATGACCTTTTGAATTGACTGTGGCTGTATGCTTGCCCTCCTCCAGAAAGACATCCGACAGCAGATGGCAGAGAAGGCGAAAACGGGGGACCTGAAGGCAGTGAATGGCTCCGCCGCCGCCGCAGCCAAGCGTAAACGTCGTTGGGACCAGACGGCTGAAGCGAACCAAACACCCACCAACACCACACCCAAGAAGATGTCCAGCTGGGACCAGGCGGACTCCACCGCAGAGGTGACTGGCTAAACAAATCAGAACAATTGTTTGATCCTTGCAGGAACAAGGGATGGGGGTCTTGTTTTCTTGCTCTGGACTTTATTGGGTCGTGGTATATACTGGTACTACTTTCAAAAGATTGCAACAGTCAATTATCTTTTTGTCTTGCAGCAAACACCAGGGCATACCCCTGCACACACCCCCTCCAACAGTCGCTGGGACGAGACCCCCGGTCGGGCCAAAGGCAGCGAGACTCCAGGCGCCACCCCTAGTTCTCGCATTTGGGACCCCACTCCGAGCCACACACCGGCCGGCGCCGCCACCCCCGGGAGGGACACCCCGGGCCACGCTACGCCCGGCCACGGAGGAGCCACGGGCAGCGTCCGCAAAAACCGCTGGGACGAAACCCCCAAGACGGAGCGCGAGACCCCCGGGCAAGGGAGTGGATGGGCCGAGACCCCCCGCACAGACCGTGGAGACGAGTCGGTGGGGGAGACGCCCACCCCGGGCGCCAGTAAGAGGAAGTCGCGTTGGGACGAGACGCCCGCCAGTCAGATGGGATCATCAACCCCAATGCTCACCCCGGGGAAGACGCCCATTGGAACACCGGCCATGAACATGGCAACCCCCACACCAGGTAAACCAAAGTTTCAGTCCTCTGTCTGTGGAAGGTGTGGTTATTACGGGCTGCGTCTTATGCCTTATTGTGTTGTCTCCAGGTCACCTGATGAGTATGACCCCAGAGCAGCTGCAAGCCTGGAGATGGGAGAGAGAAATTGACGAGAGGAACAGGCCCCTTACGGATGAGGAGCTAGATGCCATGTTTCCAGAGGGCTACAAGGTACATTTTATTTTGAAATATCAATACAACTCCTTAAATGATGCTGTGAAATACAATCACATTTTTATTTTTCTGTGACTTATAAAAACATTTTGTCCCATTTCTTTCTCCCGTAGGTGTTGCCTCCTCCAGCGGGCTACGTGCCCATCCGCACCCCGGCCCGCAAACTGTCTGCCACTCCCACTCCCATCGGGGGCATGACCGGCTTCCACATGCAGACGGAGGACCGCTCCATGAAGCAGATCAACGACCAGCCCTCCGGAAACCTCCCCTTCCTCAAGCCAGACGATATACAGTACTTCGACAAACTTCTTGTGAGTACTGCGTCTTCATTTCAGCTCACAGATTGTGATCCAGTCGTCTCGTCATGTGTTATTGGTGGTTCCTGATTTTTCTTTTTTTTTTAATTGCGTGGTCGTAATGCGTTTGCGTCAGGTGGAGGTGGACGAGTCCACGCTGAGCCCCGAGGAGCAGAAGGAGAGGAAGATCATGAAGCTCCTGCTGAAGATCAAGAACGGCACCCCCCCTATGAGAAAGGTCAGTGTCTCTCTTGAATGCCACACTTGAGACTCTAGTAAGCTATTGGTTATTCTGCTGTGCGCCTCAGCCAGAAACACGAAGGAATGTCCATCATGCATGAGGCTTTTACAATTGACTTATGACGGACTTCTTTGGGTTTGCAGGCGGCGCTGCGACAGATCACAGACAAGGCTCGTGAGTTTGGAGCTGGCCCTCTCTTCAACCAGATCCTCCCTCTGCTCATGTCCCCCACCCTAGAGGACCAAGAGCGCCATCTGCTGGTCAAAGTCATTGACCGCATCCTCTACAAACTGGATGACCTGGTTCGACCCTACGTGCACAAGGTAGGTTTTGAAACCTCTTGAGGTTGTAAGTACAAAAAATCGGGGTACTTGTGGATGGTCTATGACTCGACTGATCTGATTTGAATTTGTTTCTACCAGATCCTGGTCGTGATCGAGCCCCTTCTGATTGATGAGGACTACTATGCCAGAGTGGAGGGCAGGGAAATCATCTCTAACTTGGCAAAGGTATGGAACAGTCATTCATCCCTCTTAATTCATGGTCCAGGTTCAATGTAATGTAAGAGGCCAACATGGTTTGTGCGAATTATTCTCGCCTGTTCGACCCCCTCCATGGTCAGATCAGGGCTAGTACTTCGCTAGAGAGACGCCAACACGAGAGCTAGCAGAGAAGGCTCCCTTGTCCCTCTGTTCTCACCCTGCACCCGTTGGCCACATTACACAGACCAGTATAACACTTGGCTACCATCATGTGACTCTACCGGAAGCACGTACTATAACCAGCCCTGCATATGGTATTCAATGCTTGCATCTGTATTAACCATTAATATTATTTCAACAACCCCCAAACGAAACCCTTTCTCCTCTGACCCGTTTTGCGCGCAGGCTGCCGGCCTGGCCACCATGATCTCCACCATGCGACCCGACATTGACAACATGGACGAGTATGTCAGAAACACCACCGCCAGGGCCTTCGCCGTGGTGGCGTCAGCCCTGGGCATCCCCTCGCTGCTGCCCTTCCTCAAAGCCGTGTGCAAGAGCAAAAAGTCCTGGCAGGCCCGCCACACGGGCATCAAGATCGTGCAGCAAATCGCCATCCTCATGGGCTGCGCCATCCTGCCCCATCTCCGTAGCTTGGTGGAGATCATCGAGCACGGTAAGGGCCCGGGGCCCAACCGGCGGGGGAACCAGATTATCATAAAGCGCAACATATGGTGATGCACTCTGGTATATACCGCGTGCCCTGACTGGGACTTGCGTTTGTGGTCCCAGGTCTGGTGGACGAGCAGCAGAAAGTCAGGACCATCAGCGCTCTGGCCATTGCTGCCCTGGCAGAGGCGGCCACTCCATACGGTATCGAGTCCTTCGACTCGGTCCTCAAACCCCTCTGGAAGGGTATCAGACAGCACAGAGGAAAGGTAACGTCAGAGCTCTGTAGGGACCTTATCAACCGTAGCCTATAGGGTGAACTGTTACAACTGTTAATAGAAATATGCAAGATCATCACCCAGCGCTAAGCCTGTGAGTGGCTATAGTGTGTATAATTGCTTGCTAAAGACTCTCCTCTTTGAGGGCTGTTGCTGTCAGGAGAATGGTCGGATGTGAGACCGCTATATTCTGCTGCCAGTATCGGACAAACGTTGCATCGTTATATATAATTAGCTTTCAAAGGAGTGAAGACTACCGTTGACACCATTTCCTCTGGCTGTTTGCAGGGTCTGGCAGCCTTCCTGAAGGCTATTGGCTACCTGATCCCCTTGATGGATGCAGAGTACGCCAACTACTACACTAGGGAGGTGATGTTGATCCTCATCAGAGAGTTCCAGTCCCCCGATGAGGAAATGAAAAAGATTGTGCTCAAGGTAAGGTGGAGTATTCAATAATTACTGATTTGATGGTCTGCGAATCATTCTCGCCTGTTCGACCCCCTCCATGGTCAGATCAGGGCTAGTACTTCGCTAGAGAGACGCCCACACGAGAGCTAGCAGAGAAGGCCCCCTTGTCCCTCTGTTCTCACCCTGCACCCGTTGGCCACAATTCCAGGGCGACCCCTGATGGCATGATGGTATATTTTGGTCTGTTCCGGCTCTGACCTGAGCTTTTTGTCCTGTCCCCAGGTGGTGAAGCAGTGCTGTGGAACTGATGGTGTGGAGGCCAACTACATCAAGACGGAGATCCTGCCCCCCTTCTTCAAACACTTTTGGCAACACAGAATGGCTCTCGACAGACGTAACTACAGACAGGCAAGTTACAGTAAACCTTGATATAATAAACCTTGTATAAACTATATTTATCTTGGAGAAAATCCACAAACTTGGAGTATTTTCAGCCACACTTTGTGAATGACCCCCGGACTGTTGTACTCCGTCCGCTCCAACAGCTGGTGGACACCACGGTGGAGCTGGCCAACAAAGTGGGCGCGGCGGAGATCATCTCGCGCATCGTGGATGACCTGAAGGACGAGGCGGAGCAGTACAGGAAGATGGTGATGGAGACCATTGAGAAGATCATGGGCAACCTGGGCGCCGCCGACATCGACCACAAGCTGGAGGAGCAGCTCATCGACGGCATCCTGTACGCCTTCCAGGAACAGACCACAGAAGTGAGTGTTATCTAATGCTCAGTAGCTGCCTCGGGGACAAGGACGATGCATTAGGGGCTTAATCATGTAATGGAACCCGCATAGCTTTGATTTATCTTTAAAAACAATTTTGGGCCTGTATTTACTTATTGGAACCATGCTGTGTGCACTTTCGGAACGTGTGTAGCGTCACTGCACTACAGCCCAGGAAAAGCAGAGCCTTGTCACTCATTGCTGTACCATTCCCCCAGGATTCTGTGATGCTGAACGGTTTTGGCACCGTGGTGAATGCCCTGGGGAAGCGCGTGAAGCCGTACCTGCCTCAGATCTGCGGTACGGTGCTGTGGCGTCTCAACAACAAGTCGGCCAAAGTGCGCCAGCAGGCCGCCGACCTCATCTCCCGTACCGCCGTGGTCATGAAGACCTGCCAGGAGGTAAGGCCGACTTTGACGAGGTTTGACTGAAGCCAGGAGGACGGTATGATGGGACTTGTTTTCTGAACCTGTGTCATCCCCTTTGCAGGAGAAACTGATGGGTCACTTGGGAGTGGTGCTGTACGAGTACCTGGGAGAAGAGTATCCAGAGGTGCTGGGTAGCATCCTGGGAGCCCTGAAGGCCATTGTGAACGTCATCGGTACGTCCCGTGCCGGTCCTCCCAACTCGTGTCATCTGTGGTTGCATTTCTATGGTTCATCCATGTCCCTCAAAGAAGTCCTCTGTATGAAATGACTCGGAGCCTCTCTGTGAACATCTAGTGATGCGTGGCTGTCGTTCTAGGTATGCACAAGATGACTCCACCAATCAAAGACCTGCTTCCTCGTCTGACGCCCATCCTGAAGAATAGGCACGAGAAGGTGCAGGAGAATTGTATTGACCTGGTGGGCCGAATTGCTGACCGGTAAGTGTGTTAAGGGTCGAAAATGATGTGGCTGACTGATGAATGACCGTGACGTCCGTCCTAAGGCCTCCCACTTGAAGAGGTCAATGTTAACGACCCTGTGTTTCTGGTTTATAGTGGAGCAGAGTACGTATCTGCCAGGGAGTGGATGAGGATCTGCTTTGAGCTGCTGGAGCTGCTCAAGGCTCACAAGAAGGCCATCCGCAGAGCCACAGTCAACACCTTTGGTTACATCGCCAAGGCCATTGGGTGAGTGTGTGTGCAGAACCACACTAGCAGGCACTTGCCATCTAGATTAAGCCATTTGCTTCAAGTCATTGTTACTGTTCTGACCTTACATGGCCCCACCTCCCACAGCCCCCACGACGTCCTCGCCACCCTGCTCAACAACCTGAAGGTGCAGGAGCGACAGAACCGTGTGTGCACCACCGTGGCCATCGCCATCGTCGCCGAGACCTGCTCTCCCTTCACCGTGCTGCCGGCGCTCATGAACGAGTACCGTGTGCCCGAACTTAACGTGCAGAACGGTGTTCTCAAGTCGCTGTCCTTCTTGTTTGAATACATCGGGGAGATGGGCAAGGACTACATCTACGCAGTCACGCCCCTGCTGGAGGATGCACTCATGGACAGGTATGGCCCTGGATTGCCTTAACTGACTAGCCTGTGCTACCATGTTTAAGAATTGAAGTGTGGGCTGGAATGTTGCCTCTAATAGAAATGAAAAGGCGCAAATTGACCAGCACTAAGTCAGCTGCCCGGGTATCAATGCCCGGCTCAGTGTTACAGTGCTGGGAGAGGAAGCCCTGTAACTGCGACGGTTCTGCCGCCTCTGTTTTAGAGCTGGCTCTGCCGAAGCGTTGCAGGGTTCGACCCAACGAGAGTGGCCTGTGCTGACACCCAGCGGTTCAGGCCTAGTGTCGGGTCACACAAAAAAAAAATAAAGGAGACGTGTTCCCCTAAAAGATTCAAAATTGTTACCAGCCAAGGCATCTCGTCAGGCCTTATGATGTATAATTGCAAAATCTAAAGTGCTGAGTTTTGTCCTGTTTTTCCCCCTTGGCAGAGACCTGGTCCACAGGCAGACAGCGAGCGCCGTGGTGCAGCACATGTCGCTGGGCGTCTATGGCTTTGGCTGCGAAGACTCCCTCAACCATCTGCTCAACTACGTGTGGCCCAATGTCTTTGAGACATCGCCCCACGTCATCCAGGCTGTCATGGGCGCCCTAGAGGGCCTGAGGGTAGCCATCGGTCCCTGCCGAATGCTCCAGTATTGCCTACAGGTAAGACCTAGAAGCCTGCTCATTGGGGGGAGAATTGGATCTCAGAGCTAAAGCTTTTCAGTGGGCCAAGCTTCGTTGGCTGTACTTAACTGTAAAGTAAAAATGTTGATGTTTGGTGAGCAAGTGTTGCTGTAGGGCGGGATTATGTAGTGCAGGGTCGGTCCAGGGGCGTCCACAGCCTATCCCTCTTACTTCATGGTCACGGTTCAACATCATGTAAGAGGACTACATGGTTCATGCGAATCATTCTCGCCTGTTCGACCCCCTCCATGGTCAGATCAGGGCTAGTACTTCGCTAGAGAGACGCCAACACGAGAGCTAGCAGAGACGGCTCCCTTGTCCCTCTGTTCTCACCCTGCACCCGTTGGCCACATTGCACAGCCCAGGTTAACGCTTGGCTACCAGTAGCACATGCTACCACACACCGTGCATATGTCTGGTATTCAATGCTTGCATCTGAATTGACCTATTAACCATTACTATTATTTGAATAACCCCCAAAATTCAACCAATTTGTTCAAGCACCCTTTCTCCTTTGACCCGTTTTGAGTGCCGGCTGCCGGCCTGGCCACCATGATCTGCCTTGGTTGTTCGTAATCCATAGCGCTTTGTCTCTCCCAGGGTCTGTTCCACCCAGCCAGGAAAGTGAGGGACGTCTATTGGAAGATCTACAACTCCATCTACATCGGCTCCCAGGACGCCCTCATCGCCCACTACCCACAGGTGTACAACGATGAGAAGAACCCCTTTGTCCGCTGCGAGCTGGAATACGTCTTGTAAATAGAAACTCACTTCTCCTTTCGCTCCATCTGCCTCATTCCTATCTACTCGTCACCCGTCACTCAACACCCAACGTAGAATCTTGTTTGATTTGGACATGATTCTCTTTTTAAATAGTATGTCGACAATCCCATTCAAAACTCTTCAGTATATGTTGCCTGGCACCTATATCTTTTTTTTGTATTGGTTAAATTAATGGAATTAAGACAGAATTCATCTGTATGTATCTTGCTTTGAACATGTTTCTGTTTTCTGTAGGGAATGTCGTATGAGGGCTTGAGGTAGCTATGGTTGAGCAATTAAGCATTGTCCAATTGTTTTTAAATATCCCAAGCTTTTTCTTCTGTGCATTGGTAGGCCTCTACTGGTTCCTCCCTCCATTAGACTTCCACACTGTTCTTATGAGACTGTTGCTTTATTTGAATGAATAAAATCTGTACAAAATTGGATTTTGACTGATTTATTTTACATAACTACCCACCTTTTCCGATGTTTCCAGGAATCTTAGTTGCTCAGGAATCAATTAATAAATGCATAGTAACTTGAAGATGGTCTTTCACTCCGTTTTTTGTTTTTTTAAATGGGGTGCAAATGTAAATAAGCCTTTCAATGCTTCCCTTGTAGTACATGGAGATTAACATAGATGTGGTGTCCTGTCATTTACTTGACGGCTGACCTCTTAGAACGGACCAGGGGCAATAGTGTTAATTTTTCTGTTATATTTTAACGGGCTGATGCATGACATTGCTTGAAAGTCGACAGAAATGTGGAAATCCTAGCCTCAGGATTGAGGTTTCATGAACGTGAAAAACTGCATTCGAAATTCTGCAGTATTCCACGTATGCCGGTTGTCTTGAGCGTCATCACGCCGATCCCATTGTCCCCCTTTACCCGGCCAAGACACAACATCCAGATAAGGACAGGCCGTAGGGGTTGAGTGGGAGGCTGTTTCAGTGGCCTTGTTTAAAACAAGCTCATCCTCGTTTACAGCTGAACCAAGCTCCTGAATGGGGAGACGAGTTGTTCATGCCTCTGTATGAATCTACTAAAGCATGACCTGGTTTTACAATTTTGCGCATGCCAGACGTTGGTGGAAAAGCTAAAATTTCCAAGATGCCAACCGGTTTCTCAAGATGTCTACTGCACCAGACTGTTCTGGAAGGACGAGTTCTCAAGATCCCCCCCAGGCTGCTTCGTTCTCTCTTGTCTGAGGTCAAATCATGCGGATGATGATTATTAATGAAGGTCAACCATCACGCTCACCCATCCCAGTGAGTCTAGCCTGCATTACAGATTCCTCATCACAGAAGTCAGACGGGAGTGGGGACCCCCCCTCCCCCAACTTAACAAACGACACAATGCAGGACCCTCCCCCACGCTTCCTATCCGAAGTGAGGCCAACATGCTTCGACCCAGATATTCTCCTAGCAGCTGCCACCCGTGCATGGGATCCTCTGCGCGTGTGCTTATTCAAGCATGTTAACATAATAAATGTGTTATAGGTACCAAAACCGGTGGTTAAATATGGTCATAAAAAAAAATCTCCCCTGTACGGATGTGTAATTGTGTTTGTGTGGGGCAGTTTCCTTCCCTTTATTGATTTGTTTTAGTCATTTATTTTACATAATTGAGTCAATGAGGATGTGTCCTAATGTTTCAAAATACTTTCTTAAATTCATTGCAAAGACGTTTATGTTGCTATGTAAATTAGGTCTTTCGAAAACTGATAAGGAAAAGATGATGCTGCTGATAAAGAATCCGATCAGATCTGGGGAATTCCGCTCAGTGGGTTATCTTATGAATAAATGTGCATTGCTTTGACCCGGTTTTAGTTTCTCCGATGGGTGGCAGCAACGCGAAGCTTGTTGATAGATGCAGCGGGCACCACATACTCTTTCAATTCTGCATCTGAGAGGAGGAGAGGAACATGCACTTCCTGTGCAATGTGTGCTCAATTGAGTTCACTCCACTTCTTTCGTAGCGTGGAAATAGTTTTTTCCGGTTCTGCGTAGAGGGGGAAGTGGTACTGGTGTATGGCTTGGAAAAACGAAGAGCTACTTTGCAACCGCCATAAATGTGGATTGTTTACATCAGTCGGAAGAGCCGTTCCTCCTTCCCCGCCTCCCTCCGAGCTCAGCCCAGTTATCAGCGGCTCCCTCCAGCTTCCCATCGCCGTAGATAGCGTTAGAGGAGCGGGCTATGGCCCTACTGCTCTCCCGGCCTTTATGAGCTGCCTATAGAGAGGCGTGTGACACAAGTGGCCTGATCTACACGCCTGAAACACCGTAAGAGTATCATACAGGAAATCAGGCATTGAATCGCAGCATTGCACACTACATGGTCTTGTGATCTTGAAGAGTGGATGTGCAGTCCAAGCTGACCGAGACATGGCTGTCCTCAAACTCGCCGACCAGGTAGACCTGCTAGCCTTAGCCTAGCTTTGCACTAGACATAGCCAACAAGCTACACTGTATGTGTTATTAACGCGTGTGATGTGTGATAATATGATCGCAACACACTTTTACATTTAACATGATCGAATACGTATACGACTCTACAGTATCTATTATTATTATTATTAATAGCTGTGTAATAAATAAGACAACCGTTGTCGCCAATCTGTGATCACCAGTCGGCAACCCATAGATGTAGCGCTGCGTCGGTGATGCGTTTTGGGGTCCATCTCCGCTGTTTCAACATTGAAATCAGGGCGCATAACAAGAACACTTCCTGCCTGCAAAATAATCTCAAGTATCCCCAACAGCACAATTCTAAAACGTAGCTCTGTAGCCAATTTACAATGCTGTGTGTTGTGTGTGTGTGTGTGTGTGTGTGTGTGTGTGTGTGTGTGTGTGTGTGTGTGTGTGTGTGTGTGTGTGTGTGTGTGTGTGTGTGTGTTGGAGCTATATAAATGATTCCCAGACGCCTCTATGGTTACATTATGAGGGATCTGGTGTTGATTTACTACAGCTAATACCATTTTATAATGCTGGATGTTCAACGTGTTCCGTCATTATAATTCAGTCTAGGAATGCCTTCATTGTTATAGTCATCGAATCAGATAATAACGTTAAACAGTTAGGACTATAACGTTAGTTGATGATGACAGCCCCGATGGTCTCCAAGAGCTCATGGGCCAGGAAGATGTGGAACTTCCTGTTATTTCTAGACAAGATGTAGGCTGCTAGATGTATATCTCAGCACTACAGGGTGCAGTGTATAGGCCTACTCCAAAGAAAGCAGAACACATGATTATGTGTGCAGTATGCTTTCACCCACATGACAATCATACCTAAATTTGGAGTCATCGTGTGATGGTTGAGTGAGGGAGGTTTCACTTGACATTTGATAGTGACAGAAGGGGTTAGCTAGACAGTTTTGAATCAGGTGTTTGTTTCACAAGAACACAAAAACATCCTGCTACTAAACTCTTAGTTGTTTTAATTTGGTGCTTTACACACATTTGTTCAATGACTCAAAGAATCTATTATAGTGCACATATAATGTCTTAACTCTTTATATTCTAACGTAGGCTTTTATTTAACATAAATCAATGCCTTTTCTTTCTTTGTAAAACCTGCTTACTTTGAGTTACTTTGTTTACGGTTTCTGTTGCACATTCAAATATGTAAAGTAGGATTTTTAAAAACAATATTCTTGCCAGTGTAAGATGTGCTGCCTACTGAATGGGGGTTCAGCTTAAACATGCCATCACAAGAATGGTTTGGATATAAAATTCAACACTTTTCCAATCAATAGAACTAAAGCGATTGAAAGCTCTTTGAAAGATGGCTCATGAATGATCAGTATTGGGGTGGCACCTAAACAGGATGAGGAGCTCTATCTGTTTGTCACCTCATATTGAACCCCGTTAAGCCATAACCATGAGTCAGCAGCACGCAGGGATCTCGGCTTGGTGGTTGGCTTAGCTCAGGAGGTAGAGCAGGAGGTAGAGCAGTTGTCTTGTAACCGAACGGTTGCTAGTTCTATCCCCAGCTCCTCCTAGCTGAGTGTTGTTGTGTCCCTGAGCAAGACACTTAACCCTAACTGCTCCTGACGAGCTGGCTGTCACCTTGCATGGTTGACTCTGCCGTCGGTTTGTCAATGTGTGTATTAACCGATGTAAGCTGTGGATGAAAGCGTCTGCTTTTATCCAAATGCCCTAATTGTTATTGATCTCAATATGATTATTGGGGAAGATACAGCAACCAGAGACAGAAATTGTGTTTTCTAAGGACAATGAGTCAATATTGAAGTTAAGCGACAAATAAATGATTTTCTGGTTTGATCTCTTGGAGCAAAAGGTCTGCCTTATTTGTATGGAGCCAATGAGCTTGTGTGTGTGGTGTTACATCCCTGACAAAATGTGTGTGTGCGTGTGCGTTTGTTCCTGCTGCAACAATGAGCTCCTATGTTTGAGAAGTCTTTACATAGCTTGTAAGTGTGCGTGTGATGTGGGTTTAAGGGAATGCTCTCATTCAGGACCACTGCACCCCGGCCCCCTCTCCACCACCAACACCCTCAAATTCATCCACTCCCGGCGGGTCTTTATTTCTCCAGCCCTCATCCCAAATGTCTCCATAGAACCTGGGGGTTGTGTGTTCAGAGAGCAGCCCTGCACTCCCTATCAAGTCCCATGATGCACCACCTCGACACTACAACCTAATCCTGACCATCCCTCCAGTAGAACAGAGCACAAGGAGGACAGGAACGCAGTTGCATAGGTCCAGTGATTCTCTGTGATACCCACATTATGCTATTTCTGGTCCCTGCGTTACGTCAGCAGCGTTAATATCCAGTTTAAACGTGTGGCTGTGAGAGCAGGTATGGGAGGGTGACTGAAGCACAACATATGGTCATATATGGTCCAGGCTACGTGAAACATTTTGTCTTCCTATAGCTGTACATTTGATAAACTTAATAACACAGTCTTGACATGGTATGAACATTCAAATGAGTCAAATGAGGAAGAGGTTTTTTTTGAGGCCGGGTTTTTTTTTCAAATAGGAGTGAAACATTTACACTTTGGCTCTCTCTCTCTGTCTCTCTCTCTCTCTCTCTCTCTCTCTCTCTCTCTGTCTCCGTCTCTCTCTCTCTCTGTCTCTCTCTCTGTCTCTCTGTCTCTCTCTCTCTCTCTCTCTCTCTCTCTCTCTCTCTCTCTCTCTCTCTCTCTCTGGCTCTCTCTATCTCTGTCTCTGTCTATCTCTCTCTCTCTCTCTCTCTCTCTCTCTCTTTCTTCTTTTCTCTGTTCTCTCTCTCTCTCTCTGGCTCTCTCTCTTCTTAGCTCTTCTGAGAAGAGACTGTGCAACAGGAAGTGTGGCTAGATGTGACTGAAACACACAGGAAGCAGAACTGAGCCTACTTCTTCACAAACTGATTCAGCAGCACCGAATCCAAATGGTTATCTTTGTTTGCTGCACCTCTATTCCTTTGGTCGAAACCCATTGATCCAGATCTCATTAGGGAAAGAGTATCACGCAGTTGGTTTGCACAGAGCAGAATACCCACATATTTTAGTTAATTCTGTCTTGACCATTTTAATTCTTCTCCTCGGGTGATGCTATAGTGTATGCATGTGTGGCCTACCTTGTTGAGTAGAGAGACAAGGGCGTCTCCCCATATGTTAGACGTTGGATGTCGAAGGCATTTCGAGTCCACATACCTCCCACTGGGTTTCTCAGTGAGCTGACCTTTTACAGGGAATGCTGAATGACACAGATAGCGTGGTGACATGTTTTGTTTATCTACTGCCTCTATTTACCTTAGATCTTGGGTCTGGTTTGAGAACGATATGGGCATCTGTGGAGGCATGACCTCTGCTTAGTAAATGGATGATTTGGCTCCTCCCTTTCAATGTGGCTTTTGTTTAAGGGAACAGCTATAAGATTTTGTGCTGGAAATGAGTTCAGTTGTATTGTATATTGTTGCTATTGTTCTCATTCTTCTATAACAAGTGGCAAGGACAATGTTGTTATCATGACCACATTTTGTAGCTCCTCTATGTTTATCAACACTTACTCTTTGTATTGCTTGCCTTTCTGTCTGTTTTGTGCGAATGACAAAGCATCGTTGAAACTGTGACAGTGGATTTCAAATCCTCATAGCGATGCTTTTTTCTTTTCCCGATAGCCGAGGCCGCAGTCAAACAAACGCCAGTGGGTGGTACTATGCGGAACGGCTGAATGATTAGCAAAAGGCTGCGATTTATTTGACCGTTACTGACTGGAGATCAGTAAGATTCATATTTCTTTTTCTTTTACAATTCAATGGTTAAATAAAGATTTTATAATATCAATTCATCTCCACACATAGGCCTGGCCTATAGGAGCAGTTTACATGTTGACTGCTTCCAATGTTGTGTTGGTCATACTATAGAATCATTTATTGCTTGTTTAGTGAATAATTCAGAACATAAGGAACTTTAAAAAGAAAAATCGCATTCTGAATCGCAATATTGGTCGAAATAATCGCAATTACACTATTTCCCCAAATCGTTCAGCCCCCTACTATGCGGTACAATGCTGTAGCTCTATTCGGGTAACATATAAAATAGACGTGATCACCACCTCACATGTAGCGTCAAGATTTAGCCTTAATACGTTCATTACCTCAGAGTTGGCGGCTAGCTCTCCCCTAGCCTTGTTGAACCTGTACACCAGGGATGAGCAACTGGCGGCACGAGGGCCGCATACGGCCCGCTTCATCACTCAGTCAGGCCGCACATAATAAAAAATGAATAAATAAAATGATCGAGCTACAGAAAATTCGGTCAAGAAAGATGAGAAGGAGAGTATCTGTTCATAGAATTCAAAGGCAAACCCATACCTAGTTTGCCTAGAAACGATATCAGTCATGAAAGATTTCCACTTTCGCCACACAACTATTACAACATGAATGACTATAATGCTTGTTGGGTTTGAGTTCATTGAGTTGATGCGCTTAATGTTGGGCCACTGCTTTTCAGTTTTGTGACATCATGTGTTGAATGTTGATGCGTGCGAGCCCTTTGCACTGATAAAAAAACGAACTATTCATGTGGCTCTTTGAGCATGGAAAACAGGAAATTAATGTATGTTGGTTCAATTAACATATACCGTACATATTTTTTAGGTAGTGGCCATACCCCAAATGCACCAGAATACAGGAAATAATATCTACCAAATTCAAAATTATGCAGCTTCTCTGAGCTCACGTTTAGTGGAAGTGGGCAGTCATGTAGCCCTCTCATGGTTATGATGAAAAACGTGGCCCTCTTTATCATGAAAGTGGCCCATCCCTGCTGTACACAGAGAAACACTGTTGTTCAAAGATATTTTTCGTCTGAGCTTGGCTTTTCATTTTTTTTTTTCTAATCCGCCCTCCCCAGCCTCCGCTCATCCAGGCTATCTTCAATGGAGATCCCGAGGAGATCCGAACGCTCATCTACAAGTCCGAAGACATCAATGCCCTGGTGAGACCCCAACGCCTTTAGTACACCGTCGCTTTTCCAATGTACATGACTCTGGATGGGAAAGGTTGTCTTTGACTTATTGGCTTTATTAGGAAAAGGACACTGCTAGGTTTGTTGTAGCTGCTGGATGGGAGCGTTAGAGATCAGCTCTATGACTGCGGCTCCCTGGGCCCTTCACTTCCTGTGTGAAGCAGCCGTGGAGGGGTCGCGACGGGGGTCACGGTTCCGGGCCTACGTTATTGGCCCAAGTCCAGGGCTGCTGTTTATTTATTTTGACACACACGCGCGTGGGTGTGCACACGCACGCACGCACGCACGCACGCGCGCGCGCGCACGCACACACACACACACACAGTCACACACACACACACACACACACACACACACACACACACACACACACACACACACACACACACACACACACACCACACACACACACACACACACACACACACACACACACACACACACACAGGAAGTCAGAGGGGGGTGGCCATCCTTGTGGCCTGTGTTTATTCTACTTGGACTGGGCTCTGGCCATCGTAGTACAATGAGGAGCTTGTCAATGTCCATTTTGAATGGCTGTTGGTTGAGAGAGCTATTTTTGGCTTGTCCTATCAGATGGACATTGGGGGGGGGATGCACTGGGTGTGTGTGTGTGTGTGTATGTGTGTGTGTGTGTGTGTGTGTGTGTATGCATGCACGCACGTGTGCTTCTGCGTGTGTGTGTGTGTATTTGGGGTGGGCTTTGAATCGAATTTTGATTGCGATTTCGATTTTAGCGTCAAACGATCACAAAATTAGCATAATCGATTTTTCGTTTTTTTCAAATAAAAAATGAATATGGGTTTTATAGAAAGGGCAGAACAACTGGATACATGACTGTATATCATTTTAGAACATTTTCTTTTTTACCAATTTCTGTATTTTTCGAAGTCCTCAAGTTACAAAGTTTTTTTGGGCGAGACATTAATCGTTTGAATAATGATGAATAATGATTTCAATATTGACCAACATAATAGTGATTATGATTTTTCCCATATTTGTTTGCATTGTTTGCAGGGTGTGCACTTGGGCTATGCTCAGAACAATAGTCATGTTGATGACTCTGCCAGGCCACAAAGCTTAGCTCATCACATATAGCCTGATGTCACAGGCTCTGTCTCTGTGTGTAGGCTGAAGGTCAGAGGGCAGGAGTTGTATGGTGTTTCTGGAAAGAAAGAAAGTAGCGCAGTGTCCGTTCTATTACGTTGCGTGAACAAAGTGAAATGGGAAGTATGTTCAAGTTCAGTTCAATTTATTTTATTTGTCAAATGCACATTACAGGCAAGCAGTCATAGCTGGCAATGACATTTGGGTGAAATAATTTTTATTTTATTTATTTTTTCTCAATTGTACAAGATAAGAGTAAAAAGAGAGAAACAAATAATAATAAAAAAATCCCCCACACCATTGCACCACCACCACCAGCCTGAACCGTTGATACAAGGCAGGGTAGATCCATGCTTTCATGTTGTTTATGCCAAATTCTGACCCTACCATCCGAATGTCGCAGCAGAAATCGAGACTCATCAGACCAGGCAACCTTTTCCCAATCTTCTATTGTCTAATTTTGGCGAGCCTGTGCGAATTGTAGCCTCAGTTTCCTGTTCTTAGCCGACAGGAGTGGCACCCGGTGTGGTCTTCTGCTGCTGTAGCCCATCCGCCTCAAAGTTCGACCTGTTGTGCGTTCAGAGATGCTCTTCTGCATACCTCGGTTGTAACGAGTGATTATTTGAGTTACTGTTGCCCTTTCTATTAGCTCGAACCAGTCTGGCCATTTCCTCTCTGACCTCTGGCATCAACAAGGCATTTGCGCCCACAGAACTGCCGCTCACTGGATATTTTGTCTCTTTTCGGACACCATTCTCTGTAAACCTAGGAGATGGTTGTGCGTGAAAATCCAGTAGATTCAGCAGTTTCTGAAATTACTCAGACCAGCCCGTCTGGCACCAACAACAATGCCACGTTCAAAGTCACTGAAATCACCTTTCTTCCCCATTCTGATGCTCGGTTTGAACTGCAGCAGATCGTCTTGACCAAGTCTACATGCCTAAATGCATTGAGTTGCTGCCATGTGATTGGCTGATTAGAAATTGGCGTTAACAAGCAGTTGGACCGGTGTACCTAACAAAGTGGGCAGTGAGTGTATGTACAGTATATGTACATGGGAAATCCATTTTATTTCTCGATTGAAGCCATTGCCGCTGCTTTCCATCCATCCCTTGACGACTATCTGCTCTAAATGTTCCATTCGACCCGCCCTCTCTCGCCTATACACAACTCGGAAGCATCTCCTCTCAGCCGTCCCCTCGTGGGATGAGAATGCCTGGGCTGGAGGTCACTCTGTGTCCAATGCAAAGAATAAAGCATGTACACAGTAGGAGTAGGGGCCTCTCACATCAATGTTTTTCTATATTTAAATCCTCTGTGTCTTACAACCCTATCTTACTATAGCAACATTGCCGATCATCAAAAGAAAAACTAAAAGCGATAAAATTGAGCATTCATCCCAGGGAAGAGAAGGTTGCCGGACCATCCAGACAGGAGGCCTGACATATCTGCCCGCACGGCCCCCATGCAGCGCTTATGAATAATAGACCCTGACTAATGGACTGTTGTTTCTCCCTCTGCCAGGATGCCGAGAAGCGTACGCCGCTGCACGCTGCAGCCTTCCTCGGCGATGCCGAGATCACAGAGCTCCTCATCCTCTCTGGTACACTCAGTAGACAGCCGTCGTCTGTCTGTCCCTCCTCTCTCTCTCTCGTCTCTCTTTTCTAAGTGTTTCTGTTTCATGTGCACGGCCCCTCATCCTGTTCCTGAATCCAGAACATGGTTGTCGCTTCCGCCATGTTTATTATTTCCTTGTTTTATATCACCAGATGTCTCACTCTGCAGTCCTCTATCTGTGATAAGATTGTCTTTTTCAATTCATTGAGCGCAGATTTACTCTGGCTGTGGATCCCACCGCTTCGTGTCTGGTACTTCACACGATTGTGGTTCCATGTGTTCATCATCCCTCTCCTCTTCCTCGCCAGGGGCCCGGGTCAACGCCAAAGACAACATGTGGCTCACTCCCCTCCACCGCGCTGTGGCCTCTCGTAGTGAGGTAGATACGCGCACACACACACACACACACACACACACACACACACACACACACACACACACACACACACACACACACACACACACACACACACACACACACACACACACACACACACACACACACACACACACACGTGTAGACGGTCACAGACCACACACAAACGGCCTACACACACATACACACAGCCACACAAATGGAGCAAGCACACATGTGACTGCATACATACTCAGACATAGAAAGACCACACACAAATGGCACACACACACACACAGTAACACAAATAGAGCACGCACACATGTGAACGCACACACACTCAGACACACCAAACACCACTCACACAGTTGATCAGAATGTTTAAGTGTGACTCATGTAGTTTGTATGGCTTTGAATCATAGTTGGAGCAGGCTCACCTTAATGATGTTTCCTAGAATCAAACAGAACAAAGAATCGTCAGAACTGTATGACTGATCGTAAACTATAAATAAATCTAACTGCATGGATGGAGTCATCTCTGGCAAGAATGTTAACTAAACAAACATTACAACCACAACAATACCATTCTCTGATGCTGTTGTTTTTATAGTTTGGGCTACTTTTTGACACACACACACACACACACACACACACACACACACACACACACACACACACACACACACACACACACACACACACACACACACACACACACACACACACACACACACACACACACACACACACACACACACACTCCGGCTGGGATCGTCTCTCTCGCCTTCTGTTTGTCCCACTCACTCTCTCCCTCACCGCCCTCACCCCTCCTCTCCCCCCCTCTAGGAGGCGGTGCGCGTGCTCATCCGCCACTCTGCGGACGTGAACGCGCGCGACAAGAACTGGCAGACGCCGCTGCACGTGGCGGCGGCCAACAACGCGCTGCGCTGCGCCGAGGTCATCGTGCCCCTGCTGAGCAGCGTCAACGTGTCGGACCGCGGCGGGCGCACGGCGCTGCACCACGCCGCGCTCAACGGCCACACCGAGGTACTGGCGGAGTCCCCGCTCCGCCGGAAGCACTTCCTCATGCTCGGCGTTCTCCCAGGCTGCTTCCTGCTTGGGGCCTTTGTTTTCGCCGTGTTCCACTTCCTCCTTGTTGTTCCACTTCCTCCTTGTTGTTCCCGTCGTTTTTTTTTTGTTATCCATTTCATACAGATGGATTTACGGTGTGTGTGTGTGTTTGTGTGCGTGTGTGTCTCAGTGTGGGCACGTACATGATTTCTGTGCACGGTTATCCTCCTTTGATTCTGTCCCCAAGCCTGTTTAGAAAGTGGCACGTCTACCTAGATTTAGAAGGTTCGAACAAATCCTTTCAATCCTATAAATAAGATGTGCTCCCGCCCCCACCACACGCCTACACTTTGAGTGACACGAGCGAAATATTCCCATTCATATATGTGAACATAAAGAAATGTATAAATGTACATGGGGAGGGAGACAAACGCACTGCAAGCAAAACAGACAGATTCATCCCTGACTCATCCCTCTTCCCTCATCGTCTGTGCCGCGTGTCAGATGGTGAACCTGCTCATCGCCAAAGGAGCCAACATCAACGCCTTTGATAAGAAGGACGGACGGGCACTGCACTGGGCCGCTTTCATGGGTAAGAAGAGATTGAAGCTGTATTCGTCCCATCCGCTCGTGGCGCGCTCCTTTCCCGGAAGGGCGGCTTTTTATGCACAATCGATCGCTAGCCGAGTCACCTAATAGGCCAGATTGAGCCTGTTATCTCAAAACAGTCCATCTCATGTTGCCTCGGTGGGGTGAGGGGTGTCAGAAAGAGCTGAGTGAGAACAACGTGATATTCAAATCATTTGGAGTAAGGTGGGAAGATGAATGGGAAGGACTGGTAATGCCTGTTTCTGTCTGATGAACAATTTGAAAAACCCATGCTGTTTCCATGAAGATATGTCTGTGTGTGTGAGAGTGAGCAGCTTCTAGTGACTTGGCTCGAGGCTGGAAGTAAAACTGGCTCTCCATAAAGTGAGAGAATTAGTGCAAGACTTTCGAACAGTATTGTGTAAAGATGGCTACGTCATCAAAACATGTTGGAAACATTGTCGTACGGCTCCAGCCCTTGAGAGGGATTTTTAGAGGTTCAACATGTTTCTTCTTTCTCTACAGCCTCAGTCTCGACAACAGTTCTTGAGTACTGCGGTTTATTTCCAACTTGCATTCCAAAGTTTCCAAATTAAGTTTGAAACACAATCTGTCATACACCATCTCGTCTCGCATTACCTGCTTGCCGTTCAGGATGCTACAAGCAGGGCTTATTGTTCGTCAGTTCATAGACGCTCTGCAGGAACAGCCAGCCCTGATGCCCAGGCATTATCTTCAGGGTCTGTTGGTTTGTTGGTTGTCATGCTGTCTCCATGTAGGTTATTACATTCAATAAGTGTGTGCGTGTGTGTGGGACTTCATTAGGCCACCTTGACGTGGTGTGTCTGCTGGTGAGTCAGGGGGCCGAGGTGGGCTGCAAGGACAAGCGGGGCTACACCCCTCTGCACACAGCTGCCTCCAGCGGCCAGATCGCTGTGGTCCGACACCTGCTCAACCTCGCCGTAGAGGTAGGACACACACGCACGCACGCACGCACGCACGCACGCACGCACGCACGCACGCACACACACACACACACACACACACACACACACACACACACACCACACAACACACACACCACAACACACACACAGACACACACACACACTATACACACACACACACACACACACACACCACACAACACACACACACACACACCACACACACACACACACACACACACACACACTCCTACACACATCTACACACACACAAATACACACACATACACACACATTTGTACAGACTGTACCCTTGACTTGAAATAAAATAATTGTAATGCATTGTTATTCGTTTGGTATGGTTGTTTCAGCCGGTTATCCGTCCTGAGCTTTCCAAATAAGAAACACAATTATAAAGAAAGACATTTTTGTTTTACTTCTATGATATCCATGCAAACCGTCTCGCCAAAACGCAACTCACAATGCCTATTTTTTGTTTGCCGTCTAAAACAAACGCCGCCCGCAGATAGACGAGTCCAACGCGTTCGGGAACACGGCGCTGCACGTGGCGTGCTTCAACGGACAGGACGCCGTCGTCAGCGAGCTCATCGACTACGGCGCCAACGTGGGCCAGTCCAACAACAAGGGCTTCACGCCGCTGCACTTCGCCGCCGCCTCCACGCACGGCGCCCTCTGCCTGGAGTTCCTGGTCAACAACGGGGCCGACGTCAACGTCCAGGTACTGAGCTCACCGGAAGGACACGTTTTATGGCCGACCCGTACCCCTCACTCCTCCAAAATGAAATGAAAGTTTCCCTTAATTATCAAGGAATAGGGATCCCTTCTTCCTGGGAGTTTCTGTCAGAAGTCCTTGTGTTTGTGTGTTCGCGTGCGCGTGCGTGTGTGCGTGCGTGCATGTGTGCGTGCATGTGTGCGTGCGTGCTACTGTTTCAATTTCAACTGTCTCTCAATACCCATCAATGACACGCTTTGTTGTTTGTCAGCAAATGATTGATGAATCTAATGGTTACAGGATCGGATTTTTCCATTTTACATACGTTTGTTTACCTCAATGTGTGCAGGCATAAAAGGTAAAACGCGAGCTGTTGACTAAATAATGTAAATGGTTAGAGTGTATAATGATATATGTCTATGCAGAATATCAAATTTGAAGCAGTGTTCCTTTGCAATGCTTTCCATATGGACAGTATTCATAGGCCTTACATATCCTGCACTATTGTTGGGCCCCTTCTTTAATGCTTTAATGCATCTGCACACTCTGACACTTTGTATTGATTCAAGAGAGGAAGTGGCGGCTGGAAACATGGTGGAATGTCAAGCGCTCCTAAATTCAGGCCACGAGTTTCTTCCTTTTGAGTCACGTTGTGGCTGCTTTGTGTCGACGTCATCCATGTGCGTGACGCGTCGATGTCATCCCTTTAAGTCGGAACGTTTCCTCTTTTGTTTCCTGTGGCAGAGTCGGGATGGGAAGAGCCCTCTGCACATGACGGCCGTACACGGGCGCTTCACACGCTCCCAGACCCTCATCCAGAATGGTGACTTGTCTTTATTCAATAAAATAAAGAAGCTCTTCAAAATACAATTCAGATTATATGTTAAGAACAATACCAATCTAATAATAACAACAAAGAGGCTGTCCTGGTTGCAATGTTCTTGATTGTTGTGAGTCTTTCCGTGCCTCTAACCTCCCTGGGGTTTCTTCCACTCCAGGCGGGGAAATCGACTGCGTGGACAAGGACGGCAACACCCCTCTGCACATCGCCGCCCGCTACGGTCACGAGCTGCTCATCAACACGCTGATCACCAGCGGAGCCGACTGCACGCGGTGGGTGATGAGTTTCCCTTCTCCAAACGCGCATTTTCAAATCCTGTCCCTCCAACGCTCTCTCATCGATGACCTTTCGTCTCTGTCCGATGTGTGTGCAGGCGGGGGGTCCATGGAATGTTCCCCCTCCACATGGCGGCCCTGAACGCCCACTCGGACTGCTGTCGGAAGCTGCTGTCCTCAGGTACCAAAGAAACTACTATTACCCATGAACCCTGGCCCCGTGGACCCTGACAGGAAGTATTCCACAAACGTTGAACTTTTTTTCTTCGTTAAAGAAGCATAACGCGGGGGCGAGCGTGTACCATTTAGGCTCAGCCGTCAATGCAACGACCCGGGTTTGATTCCTGACTGCCGTCCTTTACTGCAGGTTTCTACCCTCTCTCTCTCCCCCTGTCTAACTCTTCATGAGAGAAGCAAAAAAAAATGCAAAAATAAATCATAACGCATAAAACTTAACATAATGTGTTTTATAATAATGGGAACGGTCAGGAACCTTGCGTCGGTGTCCAACTGATGGTCGTGCGATTATTGTAGGAAAACTGTGTGAGATGTACAGGATACTGAGTTTCAACGAGGGCTCTCTGGCAAATATGAGAGTAATTTCCTCGATGCAGTGCATGGAAACTGGACCCCTCGTGGTTTGGTCTCTTCTCTGCGGTTGATTCCTGGACAAGCGCAGGCATTCAGCCCGGGCCAGATTGGAGTCACACTCCTCCAGAGCAGAACAAAGCCCCAGTGAGGGGGGGGGGGGTTTACTTATCACTTATGTGCTCCGTGTCCTCCCCACACTCAACCATGTCCTCTTCATCCCAATTCGACAGGAAATCCGATGTTTATACCATTGGGGGGGACACTTTCATCCGAAGAGATTTCACTGATCCATGCCTGTTGTTTGCATACAGGAGGTGGCTTGAATTGTAGAAACGCACACATCCAAGCTAGTAGTGCGGGTGTGTTGGTAGTGTGATATACGTGGATGTAAGAATCAGAGAAAATCTCCCTCAATCAAGACCATCAAGTGCTATTTAAGCTGCTGAGTGCGGGGATCTTCATCAATTATTCTACAGGTGGTGGCCCAAGTGAAACATGTATAAATGATCTAAGACCGATCAGGAATGGGAGCCGGTCATATTTATTGATCCATAGGACGATGTGCAGACCTTGCTGAAATAAACAACGACGTGACAAAGTTTCCTAGTGCTTTGAATGTTGCAGCCATACGCTTCTCCCCGGCCCCCGCTCAACTCTGTCAACACGGTGTCTACTTATCCCCCAACCACTGGTTCTCTGTATCTTGTTGTCGGGTTATCGTGTGTCAATAGCCGTTGCTCAGGGCTTATGCTCTCTCTCTGTCTGGGACTCTGAGCTCCCCTGATGGGTAGTACACACTGCTCTCCTGTGCACGCTCTCACCTAACATGGTCATGCTGTGTTAACCCCCCCACCCCCACCCAACCATGCTAGTGCTTGTCTTTCTACCATCCTCTCACTCTTGCTATCTCTCTCGCGCTCTCTCTCCTGCTCGCCCCCTCGCTCATTAATCGCTCTCTCGTCCCTTCTCTCTCCCTCGCCATCCCCCCCTTCCTTCTCGTACCCCTTCTATCTCTCTTTTTCTTTCCCCCCCTTCCCCCTTCTCTCTTTCCTCCTCTCTCCCCCTTCTCACTCTCCCCCTTTTTGTCTCTTTCACTCTCTTTCACTCACTCACCAGCGTGTCTCTCTATTATCTGTGACTGTATATTGTCAACCCTGCTTGTCTGTTTTATTTTTGTGTCGGTAGTGTGTATGTTTGTGGGGTGGGTCGATGGGGGGGGGGAGGGGTTTCATAGTGCTGCCCTCTGCAGGTCGGAGGTCAGGGGTGATGTTGACCGCCTCATTCTTGTCTGCAGGCTTCCAGATAGACACCCCCGACAGCCTCGGGAGGACCTGCCTGCACGCCGCCGCCGCGGGAGGGTGTGTACACACACACACACACACACACACACACACACACACACACACACACACACACACACACACACACACACACACACACACACACACACACACACACACACACACACACACACACACACACACACACACACACACACACAGAGACTCCCATGCTAGTGTATTAGCATCCTGTTGAATGAGTACATCAACGTCAGGCTGGGAGGGAGCTGCTCCTGTTGGGCTGCCATTAACCTCTCTGGGTAGGATGTGTGAATCATGTCAGCTGTGTGTGAGTCCTCCCTGACCTCTGTGCGTGTTCCCCCGTGCAGCAATGTGGAGTGTGTGAAGCTGGTCCTGAGCAGCGGGGGGGACCACAACCGCAGGGACAAGTGTGGCAGGTTGGTGCTTTTCCTGTCATGGGTTTGAATCCCCATAGGCTTATGTTCTTTTACTGGTCACCGTCATTAAACAGAAGAAATAGCTTCCTCAATCATTTTTATTTTAATTGTGTCACAGAACACAGGAAATACGATGGTGACGATGCGTAGACCATCGTATCTGACTACTTGACTTGGGGTTTCTTGGGCTCCAATGTCTTTCTTGTAATATTTTATTCTTCATTGAGATATAGTAACAAAAAAGGCTAGTTGTTGGTATTGACAATAACAGTCTGGTGTCACATTATTGGAAAACAAACTTGCTATTTGACGTCTGCATGTCCACATGCAAAAAGAATGCAAGAAGAATGTTTATGCACAAGAAGCATATGTATGCATCTTCAATGAAAATAAACTGTATTAGACTATACCAGATGGTGTGTTTTTGTGTGTGTGCAAGTTTATGTGTCGTGCTTACGTGCGACATTGAGCATGTACACAAATATTCTCTCTCTCTCTCTCTCTCTCTCTCTGTCTCTCTGTCTCTCTGTCTCTCTGTCTCTCTCTCTCTCTCTCTCTCTCTCTCTCTCTCTCTCTCTCTCTCTCTCTCTCTCTCTCTCTCTCTCTCTCTCTCTCTCTCTCTCTCTCTCTCTCTCTCTCTCTCTCTCTCTCTCTCTCTCTCTCTCTCTCTCTCTCTCTCTCTCTCTCTCTCTCTCTCTCTCTCTCTCTCTCACCCTCACTCACTGTCTCTCTCTCTCTCTCTCTCTCTCCACTCTCTCTCATCTGTCTTCTCTCTTCTCTCTCTCTTATCTCTCCTCTCTCTCTCTCTCTCTCTCTCACTCTCGTCTCTCTCTCACTCTTCTCTCTCTCCTCGTCTCTCTCCTCTCTCTCCCCCTCCCCCCCCAGAACGTCTCTCCACTATGCGGCAGCCAGCCGGCACTACCAGTGCCTGGAGACCCTGGTGGCGTGCGGGATCTGCATCAACGCCACCGACCAATGGGGGCGCTCGGCCTTGCACTATGCCGCGGCGTCCGACCTGGACAGGAGGTGAGTGAGAGAGGCACTCGCACACACACACACACAGCTTCGACCGTGCTTAAAGGAGTACATTGCAGATTGTCAACCAAATTTATATCACTAAAATGTCGGTAGTATACCCAAATTAAAGATGTTTACATATCTCCACAGTCTGCAGCCGGATCCCCCCCATTCATTTAACATAAAAATTCTAAAACAGTGCCCATTCTAACCACATTGTAATGATAAAAAGCTGGTGGAAAATCCGCAAGTTGGTCCTGTTACTGCACTGGAAATGGGCAACAAACAAACTTAATAACCTGGCAATAAAGTCTCTACTAATAAGGAGCATTCAGACTCCACTGGAAAGAGTGAGGGACTTTATCTATTTTTTTTTATCTAAATCAAACTGTTCTGCCACATGTTCTGACACGTGACTTAGCAGGGTAACCGGGGGTAGTATAAATAAATCCCTATTTACCCTGACTTCAGAGACCTTACGTCCAGTTAGAACATGTATGTCCTCGCTATTTGACTGCCTGGCCTCGTGTCTAACCCCCCTCCCTCTGTCCATCCATCCCTCTGCTCCTCCCTCTCTAGACGACGGCAGAACCTGGAGCCGGAGAGCGATGGCGTCCAGGCGGAGAGGGAGAAGGAGGCGGCGCAGTGAGTCTCGTGTCCTTTTAAGATACCACCGTCGTGACTCACTTCATTAGACTCTGCTGTCCATTGTCTGTTGAGCTCATTTCCCAGGGCTGCCCCAGCCTGCGTGATCCTCTATAATTCAGAGTTAGGCTGGGGTTTTAGCTCTTGCTGTGCACTGCCCGCGCCACACTGCCCCCCACAGTATGGTCGGAGAACACGCACTCTTAACCTGTGTGGAGTCGTTCAATACAAATTTTGGGGTAACAAGGTTCAGTGCAGAACATGTCTGGGGGAAGGTTGCTATGGAGATAGCTATGCAGAGGAGCATGTGCGTGAGCTAGAACAGCAAAAGCTCATACCTCTTTCCTGTTAGGTCATGTGCGTATGTCCAGTGCAGTGTAGGCAGTAGGAGAAATGTTGGCAACCAAACAAGGTTTTTTTTAAATAGACAACTACCTTTATGTTTTTATTTATACTCTTGTGGTGATTCTGTGGTATTCTGTGGGTTTTTCAGTGTGTGTGTGTGGGCTGCCTGCTCATTGTGGTATTAATATTGGTGTGTCTTTGTTTGGTGCGGCCTACTGTTTGTTTGTTGTGCTCACATGTGTTGTGGTGCGTTGTGTGCAGATGTCTAGAGTTCCTGTTGCAGAGTGGAGCGACAGCCAGCCTCAAAGACAAGCAGGGCTACAGCGCTGTGCACTATGCCGCTGCATACGGACACAGACACTGTCTGGAGCTGGTCAGTCACGCGCATGACACACATGGACACACGCACACACATGCACAGGCAAGCGTGCAAACACATAGACACGCATGTAACACACAAACAAATCAAGTGCACACACATGCACATACAACCGCACCCAAGCATACACACACACAGTTTACACACACACACACACAAACACACTCACAAAACACACACAGAACACGCACAGTGTTTCCTCTAAACTTTGTGCATGCGCAATCGCACACTATACCAAGTGTCCCTTGCACCGCAAATATCTGCAGCGTACAAAAAAAAAAAACTGACCTTTTCCCTATTTGTTCTTCCTCTAAGAGGTAAGGTGAAACACATGGGTTGAACTGGTGGTCAAATAACCTAATAACTGTTTATTTGATACTATGTTGTAGTGTAGCCTCACCATCCAACTGAACTGAAGTCTATTCAGTGAGGGACAGATGACGCATTAACTATCGATAAAGCCATGTGCCCCACGCGGTCCAGACGATAATATGATGCAGTCAGGTTTGTTTAGTTAGTCAATGAACGTCGTTCGCTGTTCTTTCTGTCACCACGTCAGATGTTGCTCACAGAGCTCCACGTCATTCTCTGGTGGTTTGTGTGTTTGCTCAGGCTGTTGAAAGAATGAAGGGGAACATTTACCGTACTCTCTCACACACACACACACACACACGCACACACACACACATATACACAATACACACACACACACACACACACACACACACACACACACACACACACACACACACACACACACACACACACACACACACACACACACACACACACACACAACACACACACAAGAGCATACACAAACACACACACACACACCTTGTTGCACTGACACACAGCAAACACCACGTGATGATGTTCTGTGCACCTACTGAGGGACATGTGGATATCTCCAGGCAATTTATTTAACACATGGCAATGACATTGCAGGGTGTTGTTGTCCGTTTCCAAGGGTTTTGAGGGAAACAGAATGAAATACTTAACATTTCTAATATAAATGGTTAAACAACTAAAATATAGCACATTCATAACAGATGATTAGGTGGTCTTAACACATTCTTCGGCCTGCCATATGAATTCAATCTAAAATGTTTATTGATGATTTAGTCAGATACGTGGTGAAGCTTTCATGTTTGTGTTTCTTTTTTTTGGTACTCTTATTTTGAAGTTGCTGGAAAGGGGCGAGAGCCACCAAGAAGAGCCAGATTCCCCCAGTGCCAGGAGCCCTCTGCACCTTGCTGTGAGTCACAACACACACACACACACACACACACACACACAACACACACACACACACACACACCACACACACACACACACACACACACACACACACACACACACACACACACACACACACACACACACACACACACACACACACACGTTTTGTTTGTGTGTGTGTGTGTTATCTGCGTGGATGTGTTTGCATGCGTGTCTGTGCATGTGGGTGCATGCGTGCCTGTGACCAACCTCAGGAGCCTTGAGTTCTTTCCAATTTACTTTAATCATTTGAATGAAAACGAGTCCAGCAAGATAAGTGTGCCGATCCGTGCTTTCTTTAATTCCTCTATTTCAAGTCATCCCGCCAGCGATAGGAACCGGTCCAAACATACCTCTTTATCGCACGCACACCGTTTCCTCCTTTCTCCTGTTTCATCAGCTCATGATGCTTCCTCTCTCTCTACCCATGCTGTGCTCTGAACCTTCCGACAGAAGCAATGCAATCACCCTTAACCCTTTCCTAGCAGCATTATTCTCCATGTATTTCTGTTTTGGACCATTATGTTGACGCCGGTGCTGGGCCAATAATCCCGATGACACTGTTAAATCCTGATTGCTAGACGTCTGAAGTACAGGAGATAATCAGTGTTTTAAACAGGACTGTACATCCCTGTGTCTTTCTGTCTTTCTGTCGTTTCTGCTCCCAGATGGGTTCTCTCAGCTGTCATGCTCCACATCTCATTTATGTATGTGAGTGTCTACTCTGGTGTGTTTATTAAGTGTATCGACCCCCCCCTCCCCCTGTTTCCAGGCCTACCACGGCCATGCCCAGGCACTGGAGGTCCTACTGCAGGGGGCGCGGGAGGTGGACCAGGGCGACGAGGCTGGCCGGACGCCCCTGGCCCTGGCCTCGCTCCGGGGACACACGGACTGCGTCCACACGCTGCTCAGCCAGGGGGCGTCGCCGCACGCCGTGGACACCCAGTACGGCCGTTCGGCCGTCCACCTGGCCGGTAGGGGTCACTTGTGATTTATATTTACATTGACAGGTGTAGGTCGGTTCCCAATCGTTGTTGCTTTCGTTCTGTGATGGTTGTTTCCTCTATAAAGTTTTCATTCTAATGATCCTCCCACGACTCCTCTCCTATTGCTCACACACGCTTTACTCCGGGGTTTCTTTTTCTCTGGTAGTGATGAATGGTCACACCACGTGCGTACGCCTCCTGCTGGACGACCCCGACAGTGCGGACCTGGTGGACGCCGCTGACTCCCAGGGCCAGTGAGTCTTCCTCCTCCTCCTCCTCCTCATGCTGCTCAACCCTCCTCAGCCACCAACTATTAATCTCTCTCTCTCTCTCTCTCTCTCTCTCTCTCTCTCTCTCTCTCTCTCTCTCTCTCTCTCTCTCTCTCTCTCTCTCTCTCTCTCTCTCTCTCTCTCTCTCTCTCTCTCTCTCTCTCTCTCTCTCTCTCTCTCTCCCTCCAGGAGTCCTCTGATGCTGGCCGTGGCCGGGGGTCACGTGGACGCGGTGTCTCTGCTGCTGGAGAGAGAGGCCAACGCCAACATGGCCGACAACCATGGCCTCACTGCCCTGCACCTCGGGGTAAACACGTGTTGAACAGCGTGTAAACACTTCCAATGACACATCCTTCTACGTTCCGAAAAGTCGATCAACGCGATCCCATTGCTTAGGTCAATCCCTCAGTATGTCGGGCCACTTCCTGAGAAGCCCGTCTAGTCAGCAGTCAATCAAAACCCCTCAATAAGAACATAATGGAAACATTAGCCGTCAATCATTAGAACGGAGCCTTATAGTGCAGTGCGTGTGGCGCCCTATCACATCCTCTCCCATTCCAACCCATTCCCAGCTGCTGTGCGGTCAGGAGGAATGCATCCAGTGTCTGCTGGAGCAGGAGGCCTCCGTGTTGCTAGGCGACGCGCGCGGCCGCACAGCCATCCACCTTGCGGCGGCCCGGGGCCACGCCTCCTGGCTGAGCGAGCTGCTGGGCATCGCGTGCTCAGACCCCCCCTCCCTGCCCCCGCTGCAGGACCGGTCGGGCTACACACCCCTGCACTGGGCCTGCTACTACGGTACGGTCCCCCCTGTAGCACTCTGTCGTCTCAAGGCCATGGAGGCTTTATTAGCTGACTTTGAGGTGTACATTAATACCGTTAGCCTCAGAGCTTAGCAATTGCCTTAGTTGTATTTTGAGGTTCATGGTGTATTTAGCAGTCCATATAGCAGCGTATTTAGCAGTAACCTAAGTCAAATAGATGACTGAGGCAGATAGAGATTATGGAATGTAAATAGCACTCAGCGTTAGAAGAGAAGAGTTAGTTTAGATATCCCAATTTGGCCAAAATACGACAAAGGATATTGTGCTATGAGTCTAACGATATCCTTTTTGACATTTTCTTGGCACGGTATTGTGATATATTAACTACACTTTTAGATCCGATTGTCTATCACTCTTACTCCAGGGCATGATAGACTAGCGGGTGAGCATCTTCTAATCTGCCCTCGTGACAACCATGTTGTTTGCTCTGTACCCCGTGCAGGTCATGAGGGCTGCGTGGAGGTCCTGCTGGAGCAGAAAGGGTGCCGGTGCATCGACGGGAACCCCTTCACCCCCCTGCATTGCGCTGTGTACGTGGTCCCTCTACCGTCGTCTTACATCTCAAAGACGTTAACGCCGCACATGCTGCTGTTTTGAATAGCGTTTTAGCGGTATGACACCCTGAGCGACGTGACTGGTCCATCGGACCGGCTGACGTATCAGCGCTCAGCAGAGGTAAGGGGGGATCACACCAAATCATTGTTACTTTGTGTGCTCAGGGTGAACGACCACGAGCCCTGCGCCTCCCTGCTGCTGGAGGCCATGGGGTCGGACATCACCAGCTGTAAAGACGCCAAGGACAGGTACGCTAGGACCACGCGGGATACAGGAAGTATACTGGTGATGCGCTGCTATTTAAAGCTCATCCTCCCTCTACCTTCTCCCTCTCTCTCCCTCCGGCAGAACCCCCCTCCATGCAGCGGCCTTCTCGGGTCACGTGGACTGTGTCCAGCTGCTCCTCTCCCATGATGCACCAGTCGATGCCATCGACCAGTCGGGCCGCACGGCCCTGATGATGGCGGCGGAGAAAGGCAGAGTCGGGGTGCTTGGTAAAGACTGGAATGATGCATTGTTTTCTCTGCTGATTAACTCGCCAGAGCCCATGTGTCTTTGTTTGTCTTTTTGATTATGTGGCTATGTACGTATGTATAGTTTCTTCTTGTCATGCCTCTGATTAACTTATTTTTCTCATCTCCAGAGGTGCTGTTGACCAGCACTGAGGCCAACCTGAGTCTGACGGACAAAGACAGCAACACGGCCCTTCACCTGGCCTGCAGTAACGTAAGTGTCCACTAGGCTGATCCACTCAAGCGGATTATTAATTCCAACAGTGAGGTGAGACTGCTCCCCCTGCTGGTTGTATTCTCACAGTCGCTATAATTTCACCGTAAGTAAGGGACGATTTCCCGGCTAACACCATCTCGTACTTTTTTGACAGTTCATAGCATATTCCTTTATCCATCTGAAATGGGTCACCAGTGTCATAGTTCTTTAGGGAATTGAATTACCATTTTTTTCTTTTTAAATGGTCAATGGAATATTCAATGTGTTGACCTTACTCTTTCATGAACCTGCCCCTCTCTCTGTACAGGGAAAGCAGGACTGCGTCTTGTTGATCCTGGAGAAACTGGCCGACGCAGCTCTCATCAACGCCACGAATGCAGCGCTGCAAACGTGAGTGTCTTAGATGTTTTATTGTGCAGAGTAAAAGGATGTGGCTATATTTTTAACACAATTTGAGAATGAGCCTTTGAATTTACACTCATTCACCTGAGTGTCCCAACAGGTTGTGTCACTGCAATGAGTCAATATGTAAATATATTCTAAATATGCCCTAAATAGTAGCAAATAGGCCCTAAAGTAATCCTGTTTGCCTTGAACTCTAGTGAGATACCGAACCTCTACCCGCTTCGTAAACACACAATGTGCAAGAGTTGCAATTTCAAACTATCTCCAGTCTTAACAAAAAAAGGGAAAACAGCTTCCTCCTCCAACCCCACTCTCCTCCCTCACCCTACACCCTGCCCACCCTCAACCAGTGCTGCTTTCTGAGTCTGAGCAATTAACCTACATCCCTGTAGCCGTGAAGCTAGCTACCTGACAGAATGGGTTTCAGGGCACATCTCAAACCGATACACTTAGCATATCGTAGCCTTTAGCAGCATTCACTGAAGTCACTGTGGATGAATGACTAACAGCCAGAGGGGAACATCTGGTCGGGGTGGAGGCCAACGAGAGGAGGCTGAGCATCAGGTGGAGCTCCTCCTCGTGTGTGTGTGTGTGTGTGTGTGTGTGTGTGTGTGTGTGTGTGTGTGTGTGTGTGTGTGTGTGTGTGTGTGTGTGTGTGTGTGTGTGTGTGTGTGTGTGTGTGTGTGTGTGTGTGTGTGTGTGTGTGTGTGTTGAGGTTCAATCAGGTTGAGCTCCTCCTCACGTGTGTGTGTGTGTGTGTGTGTGTGTGTGTGTGTGTGTGTGTGTGTGTGTGTGTGTGAACCTCCATGTGGTCTCTCTGACAGACCCCTGCACCTGGCTGCCCGCAGCGGGCTGAAGCAGGCGGTGCAGGAGCTGCTGACACGGGGCGCCAGCGTCCAGACGGTGGACGAGAATGGTAGGTCACGTGACCCCGGTCGGTAGATTCCGCCGCCCAGTGAAGGTCGGGCGTCACTCTGTGGTGACGGACTATTACGATGAAAGAACTTTTATTGTGAAGAGCGAGTGGAACAACGTAAAGCTCCTGTGATGTTTTGTGTGTCCCGCGGGCCCTGCCTTGTTGCCTGTTTTACCTGCGCTCCAGTGCTAGTTGCATATTCTGTATAGCCTAATCATGTGCTTTTCTTTTTGTCTTTTTGTTTGAATGCATCTATAGCAGTAGCAGCGTTGTAAGCATTAGCATCTGCAGTCGTTTTATGCTCCTCTGTATGGCGCTTGCCTGCTTCATATTAATAGAATGCTGCTTTATCCCTTGTTTGTCCCCCTCCCCCCTCCTTATATTCTTTCTGCATCTTTCTCCCCCAACCCTGTCTGTCTCCCTCTTTTGCTGTCTGTCTCCCTCCCTTTTGCTCTCTGTCCCTCTTTCTGTCTGTCGCCCTCTCTCTCTCTGTCTGTGCCTCTCTCTCCCCAGGTCTGACCCCCGCTCTGGCTTGCGCTCCCAACCGGGAGGTTGCCGACTGTCTGGCTCTCATTCTGGCTACCATGATGCCTTTCTGCTCCCCTTGCAGCTCCGGAGCTCCTTCCCCAGGCTCCCTCCTGAGGCAGCTGCCCCCCCAGCACGCGGGCAAGGCCCCTGCGGGGGGCCCCTCTGGGGCCACCGTCACCGCGGGCCCCCGGGCCCCCCGCAGCCCCAGGAACCCCTCGGGGCCATCCAGTGAGGGGACCACCGAGAACGACTCGGAGGACTCCGAGACCTTTTGACACCCCCTGTCCCAAAAGGACCGCTTCGCTCCCTCCCTTCACCCCGCTCCCTGCCACCCGACCGCCTCCCCGTCTCGTCCCCTGTCTTGTGTGTCCCGGAGCACACCAGCCTGCACTCTCGGCCCTCCTACCTCAAAGTGTTCACCTAACTCTAGACACACCCGCACCGCCAGCGTTTCCTCTCTGCGCACCACATGCAAGTCCCAGGCGCTGCACGTCCCCCCGTAACGGTTCAGCACTCAAAGGGCCGCTCTCCACACGCACCCTACAGGGACACGGTCAGCCCGTCGCGGCTCCCCCCCGGAGCCGTCGGTGCCACGTCCGGCAAGCGCGCCGTCGACCCGTCATTTGGATGGGAAACGCTGGCGTGATAATGAATGGAGGGCACTCCCAAAGTCCTTCGTAGTTTGGCTGCGTCCAAACCAAAAGATAACTAGGTTCCAACGCCCCGACGGCGAAAGGCTCGCGCAAACTCCCCCCGTTTCACCGAAGAATGAGGTCGTGTACGACGAAATTAAATAACTCGCGGCAAGTTGACGCGGCACTGGCGGGGACGCGAAGCAGCGTTTTCAGTGGAGCCGTTGAGTAAGAGACAACAGCCTCCATGTGTGTTCTCCACCGGCTGACATCCCCTCAGGGTCGGTGAGGAAAAGCCCCTGAGGGGATGGTCTACGGCCAGACGCGAGGTGCTCACATCACAACCTATTGATTACGTCAGAGCTCATTTTGATTTGAAGCCCCTCCTGTGGTGGGTTGAGGCGGAGGTGGGGGTGGGGGTTGAGCGGGTGGTGTTGCATGCTCGTGTGGTTGCTCTTGTTCTGGTTCTTCTCTCCCACGGTGCCTGAAATCCAAACTGACCGTGGTACTTCAGTCCTCACAAGACCTGCCTCAGACACCCGTCTGTCCGTAGAGAAACTAAGCAAAGTAAAAAGAAGCCATTTTGTAACAAGCTGCAAACCGAAAAAGATGTGTAACTTCCACCTTTGTGTGTGTTTGTGTGTCTGTGTGTGTCTGTGAGTGTGTGTCTGTGTGGCAGGTGTTAGGTTGATGATTTAAAACTTTGACATATATGCAGACTTATTTAATTAATGCTTGAGGCTCCTTGCAGTTGACAAAGAGGTACGTAGAGTTTGAAAACCTGTCAATGGAAATGTTAACCCAAAACAAGCACAAATGATATTTTGAGGTTTTTGGGCGGCTTTAGGCCCAAATGTGAGGAGTTTGGTCCTTATGTTGTTTTTTATGTCCTTTTTTAAAAGCAAGTGTCCATACTGGGACACGTGGGCTGTTGGCTCTGTAACAGAAACCAGGGTATGCCATGTATTGATAAACACAAGGGTTTGTGGGGACATTTTTTGCAGTGTTAATGGGGGGATGTATATCTTAATGTGCACAGCCAATTCTGTACTCTTTTCTTTATATATATATATATATATATATATATATATATATATATATATATATATGATATATATAGTTCGGGATATATATATATAAGTATATAGTAGTATATATATATATAATATATATATAGGTTAACGGAGTAATTTATATATATATAGAAATGCTTCCTTGGGACCGTCTGATCTGAGTTCTGCGATTGTTGATTGTCCACCACTGAACTTCGCGTCCTGAGTCCCCTATCGCGAGGGTCGGATCTATTACTGCTTCAGTATATCTTAGGTGGCCAGCATCCGCCATTGTTCCATTTTCTTATGTACATTTTTAGCTGAGAATTCCTTCTTAAACAAAAGCTATTTTGGGTCCATTTTAGCAATTCCCCAAAACAATTGTTCAGCTGAATATTTATTGACGAATATACACCAATGGTACAAACACTGCCAGCACTTACTTGGTCAATATATAGCACAGGACCCCCCCATCACTTCTCCCTCCCCTGTCTTACCTTTTGTCTACCAGCTATGTGCCAGTGTGTCGCACCTGTCCAGTGCCTTGTGTGTCTCTGTTCTTATTTTGTAGAATGTCCACCGGGGCCGAATGCCCATGTCATTTTCTGAATGGGATGCTTTTTCAGTTACGTGAGAGGTTACTTTCAGTTGCAAAGGGTCATGGGCAAGAGGTGGTCATTCCTCATCGCGGGACCACTCTGCACATCTACACTGCTTTGATGAGGGGTGTGTGTGTGGTGTGTGTGTGTGTGTGGTGTGTGTTGTGTGTGTGTGTGTGTGTGTGTGTGTGTGTGTGTGTGCTGTGTGTGTGTGTGTGTGTGTGTGTGTGGTGGTGTGTGTGTGTGAATATGGCAGAGACATGATCAGCTGAAAGAAAAAAGTGGGATGGCTTTATTCCCACAACACCCCAATGGCTTTATTCCCAAACCCCAATCCTCCACACAAAATAAATTCAGAGAGCGAGAGAGATGATACAAGTGTGTAATTCAGCATCAGCCTATCTCCCCTCAGCAGGGGGAGGAAGGGGGGGGGGGGGTGGTCTTAAATCTGCCTCCACAGGGAACACGCTACACAAGATCACCGGTCCTCCGCCGCTGTTGGACTGAGAACCAAATGGTTCGTCACATCTAGAGGATGGGCTTCACCGGTCGCGACAATCACCGTCTTGAGTGGTCGTGGGTGTGTTTGAGTGTGTTTGTGTGAGTGTGTGTCCGATGTTTTGCTTTGTTTTCTCTACACAAGTTCCTATTGCAGTAAGATTGCTGATGCAGGATTGCTGATTCCTGATGCAGTGAGATTGCTGTTTGTCAGCTACCCTTTATTTTGTTTTTATATTGCAAGTTGTACAAAAATAAAAGAATGAGAGGTTTGTTTTACCTGACCACTTAAAGAGTGTGTTTCTGTTTGAAAAAAAAACATTGTGGCGATACCATATATGGAATACATTCCTCTAACTGCATCATTCCTC
>OLKM01000576.1:125628-130628 GCA_900291075.1 Melanogrammus aeglefinus
AACTCCCCCCCGTTTCACCGAAGATGAGTGTCGTTACGACGAAATTAAATAACTCCGGCCAATGGCCAAGTGACGCGCACTGGGCGGGGACGCGAAGCAGCGTTTTCAGTTTGAGAGCGGAGTAGTAGACAACAGCCTCCATTGTGTGTTCTCCACGGCTGAACATCCCCTCAGGGTCGGGGGAGGAAAGTCCCCTGAGGGGGGTCTACGGCCAGACGCTTTTGAGTGCTCAATCACAACCTATTGATTACGGCAGAGCTCATTTGATTTGAAGCCCCTCCTGTGGTGGGTTGAGGCGGAGGTGGGGTGGTGGTTGAGCGGGTGTTTTTTCCGCGTTGTGGTTGCTCTTGTTCTGGTTCTTCTCTCCACGGTGCCTGAAATCCAAACTGACCGTGGTACTTCTTTTCTTGCCTCAGAACACCCGTTCTGTCCGTAGAGAAACTAAGCAAAGTAAAAAGAAGCCATTTTGTAACAAGCTGCAAACCGAAAAAGATGTGTAACTTCCACCTTTGTGTGTGTTTGTGTGTCTGTGTGTGTCTGTGAGTGTGTGTCTGTGTGGCAGGTGTTAGGTTGATGATTTAAAACTTTGACATATATGCAGACTTATTTAATTAATGCTTGAGGCTCCTTGCAGTTGACAAAGAGGTACGTAGAGTTTGAAAACCTGTCAATGGAAATGTTAACCCAAAACAAGCACAAATGATATTTTGAGGTTTTTGGGCGGCTTTAGGCCCAAATGTGAGGAGTTTGGTCCTTATGTTGTTTTTTATGTCCTTTTTTAAAAGCAAGTGTCCATACTGGGACACGTGGGCTGTTGGCTCTGTAACAGAAACCAGGGTATGCCATGTATTGATAACACAAGGGTTTGTGTGGGGACATTTTTGCAAGTGTTTAATGGGGGGATGTATATCTTAATCGTGCACAAGCCAATTCTTGTACTCTTTTCTTTTTAATTATATAATATATATTATTATATATATATATATATATATATTTATATATATATATATATAGAAAGCTCTTGGGACCTCGATCTGATTCTGCATTGTTGATTGTCCCACACTGAACTTCCTCCCCGTCCCACTGCTTCAGTATATCTTAGGTGGCCAGCATCCGCCATTGTTCCATTTTCTTATGTACATTTTTAGCTGAGAATTCCTTCTTAAACAAAAGCTATTTTGGGTCCATTTTAGCAATTCCCCAAAACAATTGTTCAGCTGAATATTTATTGACGAATATACACCAATGGTACAAACACTGCCAGCACTTACTTGGTCAATATATAGCACAGGACCCCCCCTCACTCTCCTTCCCTGTTTTACTTTTGTCTACCATAGCTATGTGCCAGTGTGTCGCACTGTCCCGTGCCTTGTGTGTCTCTGTCTTATTTTGTTAGAATGTCCACCGGGGGCCGAATGGCCAGTCATTTCTGATGGGATGCTTTTTTCAGTTACGTGAGAGGTTACTTTCAGTTGCAAAGGGTCGCATGGCAAGAGGTTGGTCATTCTCATCGCGGGACCACTCCGCACATCTAACTGCTTTGATGAGGGGGGTGTGTGTGTGTGTGTGTGTGTGTGTGTGTGTGTGTGTGTGTGTGTGTGTGTGTGTGTGTGTGGTGTGGTTGTGTGTGTGTTGTGTGTGTGTGTGTGTTGTGTGTGTGTGTGTGTGTGAATATGCAGAGAATATCGCTGAAAGAAAATGGGATTGCTTTATTCCCACACACCAATCCTCCACACAAAATAAATTCAGAGAGCGAGAGAGATGATACAAGTGTGTAATCAGCATCAGCCTAATCTCCCCTTCAGCAGGGGAGGAAGGGGGGGCGTGGTCTTTAAATCTGCCTCCACCAGGGAAACACGCTACACAAGATCACGGTCCTCGCCGCTGGTGGACTGGAACCAAATGGTGTCGTCACATCTAGAGGATGGGCTTCACCGGTCGCGACAATCACCGTCTTGAGTGGTCGTGGGTGTGTTTGAGTGTGTTTGTGTGAGTGTGTGTCCGATGTTTTGCTTTGTTTTCTCTACACAAGTTCCTATTGCAGTAAGATTGCTGATGCAGGATTGCTGATTCCTGATGCAGTGAGATTGCTGTTTGTCAGCTACCCTTTGTTTTATATGAAGTGTACAAAAATAAAAAAAATGAGAGGTTTGTTTTAACTGACCACCAAGAGTGTGTTTCTGTTTAAAAGAAAACATTGTGCGATACATATAGGAATCATTCCTCTTATCTGAATCATTCCTCTTATACACATCTAACTAAAGGATGCATAGACAAGTTCACTGGCTGTAAACTGTTATATTTGAATAGATTCAAATTTGTTTGTAAATATGCACAATTTAATAGTTACCAAAATAATATTCAATCATGGTGTAGTGGTCTGTCTGGGTCAAATTGATGTTGTCTCTTCCTCAAAGTTACTACAAAACAATGAATGCATGGTTAACTTATTTTGGAAGGCTATTATTACTGAACACAACTGGCCATTACAAACATACCTTACATTGGCTATTATTGAGAAAGTTAAGTAACATCAAATGCTAACCTATGCGCACCGGCGAGCAGGGCCATTTCTGGCCATCAAGGAGCCCTACGCCGGATATGCGTTTTTAAATTCGAAGTTTTGAAGAAAGCCAACCACTATCTTTGTTGTTGCTCACCATTTATGTCTTCCTACCTTTCCTTCTCTCGACAACCCCCAAACTGTACGGTTCGCCTTTTTTGATTTTACATGAAATTGCTCACGTAAGTAGTACTAATTGATTGGTGGCTTGGGGAAACTAATCCGATTTTTATAGTTAGAAAAGGACCTGACTTCTCCCTTCCACCCCATGTCGATCCAACTGCTCAACACTGGACAAGTCGTCTTCAACATGCAAAGTATTTATTGATGTTAAGAAGTATTACTCTTTATGCCTCCATGGGGGAATAAAAAAAAAAAAGTAGGTCACATCTTGCTGTCACATCATACATTTTTCCAACGTAAACATGCGCGCATACGACTGAAGAGCTCACAAGCTAGCCTGCCACTTGCGCCGTAGCCAAATAAATTGTAGGTATATTCAACATGTTTTACACATATAATGATCGTCCGAATCTACAGTATTTCCTTCAAAGATAGATTTGTTGACCTCTTTCTCTGTGACTTGGAAACAATTTGTCAGACGAGGCAGTATATTTATTGCCATATCTCGAGATATTTTCGGCCAGGTTGTCGCACACATCTATGGTCACACGCATCTTTTTTTGTTGAAGTTCGTGACCTAAACTGTCCACTAGATAGAGTAGGAGTGGTAGCTCCCTAACGTTTACATTTATCGGTGTAAACGTTATTAAGTGCTGATAAAGGTTATTTTGGTTCATCAAACCTTTACCAAAGTAACCCAATACAATCGCAGACGTATCCTTAGTTAGGATTTACGCCAGTCAGGAGTAAAAAGTGTTATTTCATCACATCAAATGCATTTTACTTTTCTGGCGTTCTGGTTGGCGCATGTCAGCCTACGTCATCAGTTACTGCAAAGTAGGTTATGGATTGAATCATGAGTCTATTAGTGTTTTTTGGGCTAAATATAAGCAGTGTAACGCGGCTATATGTGGGTGACAATGAGTGGTGTGTATTTGATTACTTTGTTGTTATTTAATGTGTAAACCGTTGGTGAGAGTAACGTACCTGGAGAAGTGGTCCTTAGCACTGCCAGTAGTCAGTATCGCTTCTCGGCCTTTTGGCTAAGATCAAGTGTAGTATCTGTTCTTATCAGTTTAATATCTGATACGTCCCCTACCCGGGGACCATATATTAAATTGATTTTTGGAACTGGGAGATGGAAAAGGGGCTTGCTCCGTCCACTCCACGCATCGA
This sequence comes from Melanogrammus aeglefinus, assembly GCA_900291075.1. Lineage (NCBI taxonomy): Eukaryota > Metazoa > Chordata > Actinopteri > Gadiformes > Gadidae > Melanogrammus > Melanogrammus aeglefinus. The sequence goes on from OLKM01000576.1 coordinate 129,491, forward strand.
CCTGGTATTGCAGTACCTCCAGGAACGGTGCACCCCCTAATGCTGTCTATTAAAAATTGTATTTTTTTTGTACTATGTCTAATGGTGATAGTGTTTTCTGTATGTATTTTTAAAGCATTGTATGTAGCTGTGTGGGCATATTTAAGCCCAAACTTAGTTTAACACTATTATAATCAACATTGGGTTTGACAAATGTCAATGTCCAGAGAATTATAACGTATTTTGAAATCAAATGCAGTATACTTATCCAAATTAGCTATAAATTGATTTGTTTATTTACTGCCTGTCTGCCGGGTTGAAGATCCCTGGAATTGTTCTCTGCTGAGAATTACTTTGTGAACAAAATCTATTTGAGCAATTCGCCCACACAAATTTTTTTATCAGAATATTTATTGACGAATACACCAATGATACAACTTTCAGCACTTAATTGGTAAATATATGACACAGGTCCTCGCTCACTTTTCCCTTTTCCGTCTTACCTTTTGTCTACCAATCAGCAATGTACCAGTCAGTGCTTTAGTTTGAATCAACCTCTATTGATGCAGTTAGAATGCTGTTTTGACACCTTCCGTTTGTTTTATATGAAGTGTTCTCAAATAGGAAATGAGAGGTTGTTTAACTTATAACGCTAAGAGATGTGTCTATGTTTTTAAAATAGGCCTATGTGCAGTGCAATACATTCCTCTTATATACACATCATAATAAATGATCGATAGACAATTTCACTGGGTGTCAACTGTTATATTTGATTAAATTCCAATTAGTTTATAAATATGAACTATTTTACTGCACTATTGCCAATTTAGTATTCATTCATGATGTAGTGGGCGGCCCGTGTCAAATTTATGTAACGTTGACTCGTTCTCTCTTCCTCAAAAGCTACCCCAAACTAATTGATGCATGGTGCACTTCTTGGAAAAGTAGGCCTAGATATCTATACTGAACAATTGTCCAAAACAAAGATTTCTTACAGCAGTGGGGCACTAAGCCGGATCCTACTTGTCGGATTTAAATTGAAAAAAATGGCTAATGATATATAGGCCCGCCTAACCCTTTTTAAGCTAGCTACAAAATGCAAGATTTAAAAGGAACTCGTCCGTTTTTTTACTGCCAGAAAAGGACCTGACTTCTCCCT
>OLKM01000576.1:149721-188835 GCA_900291075.1 Melanogrammus aeglefinus
TGGTGGTTTTTCTTGCTGCGAGAAATGAGCCAACAGTTGCAGCAGTACCATGTCTTTTTTAGGAGAAGGTGTTACGACTTTGGGTCAGGTTACAAGGATCGATGTAAAAAGCCTTGTTGTATGTTCACACTCAGTAAATGATTTGTGCCAGTGAAAGGGGCGCTTGTCTGAAAGAATATACGGGGTAGATTAGTCCAAAATTGTTTAAGAACCACTGTTTTGCAAGGTTCAAATTAAAATATTTAACTATTGTGATTTGCAGGTTGTAGTTTTCCATCTACTAGTTTGACCACGAGATGGTGCTGTCCCTGTATTATCTCCCTTTTTTGAATTTGTCCTCTAAATGAATTGAATTTGTCCTTTAAATGGCGTGCATGATGGAACTGGTTCTTTGGCACTGGAAACAAATGACTACATGTTGAAGAGCAGATCAACAGAAGATGGCAACTCGGTAGATCGGTTGAAATTTGTTGTTTCAACACGCATGTGATATGTGTCGATTTGAATGTGTAGATTCCAAACAATTTACCACATATAATATCCTTATCCTTACCTTTCACTAAACTCGAGAACGGGGCATTTGATCTACTCTTCCGAAAAATAAAAGTAAATTATATTCAGTCTGCGCAATTTATTAAATTACCTTCTTCTCTTACATTTTGGCTAGAGAGTGACTTATAAAAACAAAAAATAATCTGAATGAGAAACAACTTTAAAAGGCTTAGTATTTAATTCTAAAAATAAGTGTTGAACAGCTGTTATCTATATACTCAAAAGCCGCTCACAGATCCCACTGTAGTCGCACATGCGCAAGTCCCTGCCCTTGCTGCGAAGTAACAGAAACTAATTTCTCATGTTAGTGTTCCACTTCATCCAATCAGGGGAGTCACCTCCACAAAGACATGTTCCTTTCTGCGTGCACACAGGCAGTCAGCGGGATATTAGTGTTGACTGAAAGTGGCAGAAAAGGTGAAACTACAATTTCCCGCACTCCTAGTAACACTGGAATCGTTTAAACTACCAAAGACCCAAGAGATAGACAGCTGGAGAAAATGAAGAAAAAAAGGCACATGGAAAAAGAGACATGAGTCACGCGAGTCGACGCTTCGGGTGACGTGGAGACGGTGGGGGGAGGAGCCAACTGCTAAAACTCGGAGTGAGTTAGCCAAAACGATGACAACACCTATAGCGCATTAAATAAAAACATAAAAAAGGTGGAAAAAGTCAGGTTCTTACCATCTCGTATCGCGCCCGGCAGCGAGCGTTCTGGAAGTGTGCAAATGCCCTGCGGTCGTGAACGGTGATGGCCAGTTTCCAGGCGGCTAGCAGTATGATGCCCACCATCAGGATGCTGCCCCACCAAGCGCGCGCAGCAGCCCTGAGGTCGAGTCATGGAGCTCTCCACCACACTCTGAAGAGGCAGGAGAGCGGAGAGGGACGCAGAGTGCAAAGGAGTTAGTGAACTAACGCACTTGACTCTGCGTTAGAATGGACCGTGTACGAAATGCGTAAGGGAAATTCTGGGATCAGCTGAGAAGGCCCTTAATACGTGGTGCCTTGGGCCCTAACTAAACTTGTTACGTTACATTACAACGCACATCTGAGAGCGCTCAGTGGCAGCCAACTGGAACAGCCAGAGTTTATCTTCATATTTTATCCGTGGTGACTTCGAGTTGCACTCACCTGGCTCTTTCAGGGCGGTGAGGATGGATTTTCCGTTGGCGTGCTCTGAGTACATGAACTTCATGATGCAGTCGTTCTCCGACTTGTACAGGCACAGCACGCCAGCCGAGTCGTCCGTGTCTGGTGCGGGGAGGGAGGAACAAACAACAATTACATGATGACTAAGAAATCAGTGGACAAAAGAAGCCTGGGCCCCAGATTCTGGATGCCCTTGTTTTCAACCAGGCTACTTCAACCAAAACATTCAGAGCCCACAGGGACTATGAGGTCAGGCGAACGCAGTCCAAACACGACAGCCCCCCCCCCCCTCCCTCAGTCCAATCCTCCATTCCTGCACCTCTTTTTCAAGCCAAAAATCTTCTGGTATGCACATGTGGAGTCCATTAGGGGACAGCATCACAGTAGGCCTCGCAGGGAATGTTATGCCATGAGCTCAGAATTGGGTCAGAGCCAATATGGAAACGCTCTTCGATTCCGCCTGTGTCCTTCTCGTGGTTCATGGCCTATCTTCAAGGTCATGGCAGCCATTGCTGTCTCCTACAGGGCCTGCGCCCGTACGGCCTGCTGAACACATTCCCAGACATGATGCTGATTTCTCCCGTTGGACTGGGAGGGAAGTTCGGGAAGCTTTCAGAGATTCTTGGGAGGACTGCTAGCAAAGCACCATTTGTATGAGATGCACTAATAACACAAATGCTATCCTAGTGTTATTATCCTATTTGATCCTTTTATCCAACAAATATCTCAGAACTATATCACATGTCTCATACAAAAATGTATATAGGCCTACATATAAAAAGATGTTCTACATATACATAGAATTCATTGCTCAATAACTGACAAATAAACTGTCTATACAGCAGTTTTCAAATAAGATATGGCTAGGACTTGACTGACAACTTGCCAGCATTGCATGCATGTAGTGGGCGGGGCATACCACCTATGGAGAGTGGAGGGAGTGACGGTGTCAAATGCCATAATTTAATGGAGTGGCTTCAAGTGACCAAATGAACGGTTTGGCTGTAGCTGCACTTCATTGCAGGCCTCATTGGAGGTGTCCAGACTGCCACGCGCCAGATGATAACATAAACACCAAGGAGGGCTTGCCTGCTCAGCACACAGTCGACAACCTCCCATCATATCTAATAATAGTGCATCCCACGCAATCGGGTTCTCGTGTCAAAAACAAGAACAGCTAATCCTAAACATGATCCAGTGTCGGTGCAGGTTCAAAGGGTACCAATGTGCCATGAATCTTGCGCCCTTTAGCAAAAGATAATTGGTTAGGACACCATAGACCAATATTATTATAACGAGAATAGAGTTTGTGAGTTTATGAAGGAACAAGAGAGCATAAAGGAGAGAGAAGGCCTTAAATGCATTCCTGAATGTGCAATGCATGGAAACGCCTAGCAGAACCAAATAAAAAGTTACTGAAGTAGTGTGTATTGTAGAGGTTTGAAGTGTCCCTGGCAGTTACTGATGTTACGGATGAGGCTAACCGTGTTCTTGTGGCATGTGTGCGTGTGCCTGTGTATGTGTGTGTGCGCAAGTGCAAGTGGAGGCCGGTGCTCACCCAGTGCTTCCACAGTGATGATTTCATCCTTGCACAGGCGTTGACAGGTCTGGTTGTCAGCGAGGGGGCCAGAGTTGAACAGTCTGCACTCAATGCACTCCCTGCAGGGACAAAGAGCGCATCAGACCTGCGGAACCAGCCACCACTACTCTGTTTGTAGAGGAACACATCAGTGATGCACAGACAATCTTTCTTGTCAGACAGACAGATAGAAGGGACGAAGGTTACTTCTTAAGGTAGGTCAAAAATGAAATGGATCTAGATCTTTCTATGGGTTCACTAAACTGATTCTGGTATCCTCAACCTTATGCAGATATTCAATCTTTAAAGTCTTCTGACAAAGACCAGATCAAGACCTCAACTTTCGGAGGTTAATAACCTTTGTTATTTGGCTCAGCAGTTATAAAGGAATTACCATCTCATCTCATGTACTTTGCTTCTAATCCAAAGCAACACTGTTTATTCATTCATGAAGTAGGCTGTCTTGATCTAACAGATATTCTCGAAGAGTTTAGCATCAAAAAACAAACACTTTATGCACCAAGACATCAATTGCCAGTAATAGTTGGAAATTCAAACGTTTTTCAGTAGACTTCTAATGAATACCAGAATTCTATCATACGTCTTTCGTTATCAGGCAATCACTGCTTGTTAGCGTCATACTAACAAATACAATTACTGAATGGCTTGGCCTACAACACCATTTTGACGTCCCTATTCATACCAAATGGAACACGGCCTGACCGTAACAGAGTCTACACCAAACAAAAGGCTGTACAATGGGTTTATGGGAAGGATCTTCTCAAGACCATTGATTGACCATTAATTGATTTAGCTCAACTTTTGGCCATTATTCTTCTCTCAATTACTGTTTAGTATTTGTACGGCAATACTGCAGGGGCCAGGAAACTGCCATGCTGTCATTTCAGTTACCGCCATATAGCCTTGTGACGGCCACAGGGTTGCCTTTGTGCTGTGGTGTTGCTTCTGGTGTGTTCTGTCTGGCAGCGAGCTGGTTGGTGGAGCCACATCACCTAATGAGATGCAGCCTACCTGAGCAGGCTTGGCTCAGGAGCCTATAAAGCAGCCCTGATCAAGTGACTCCTGCTCCTCCCTGGGCTGCAGCCTGATCCTTCGTTTCCTTTATGTTCGGTTGTTCACAGTATTCTTTAATAAATTTGTTATGTTTATACAAGACTATGTGTGGCCTCCCCTTCAATGTTACAACCGTTGAGCCAGGTTGTAACAAATTGGGCCTTGTCCGGGAAATTTGGTGAGTTTTTCAACGATGGTAAAACTTCTGGTAGTTAAACGGGTACTTGCTTCATCTAGCTTACTCTATAGGCATTATGGGGAAGGAGTTAGGGTTTAACCTTGCATAATGGAGGTAATCGGTCTGGGCAATAATCGAAGGGACTTATTCGTCTTGGGATTAAAGGTGCTCAGTACTGGTTTTTGGGGAGGTCGGTAAGTTGTTTTGGTGATTCTATCAGTTAATTGGTGCACTAGATAATATGTTTTGAAGCTCCTTTGTGGTTGAGTATTGTGGATCAGTAGTGCATGGTTGGGATTGATCTTTTCATTGGGTAATATGCTGAGGTTAGGCAGAATTGATTGTCCAGTGAGCACATTTGAACTTCCCCTGTTAGGCGTCAGTTGCGTTTCCCCTTTGGGTTGAGTGAATTTTTTTTGTTCTGTTTTCTTTCCTTTTGGTAGTGCTGTGGCAACGTGGGTAGTGTCAATTGTCTTGGGAGCACATCCGAAGGATCTTGGGGGTTGTCTGCTTGTAGGTCTTAAACATATTTAAAACATATAGTCCGATATTTGGCTTTGCCATAACTCAAGGAACGGATTAACCAACAGACCCCAGTCTATGATCACAATGTCGACTCTGAGTCGAGCCCTGGAGCAAGTATGGACTTATTTACCCAAAATGCCTTGCATTCCACCACATTTGACACAGAATTAACCTGTTCAACCCCCTCAAATAGATCCTTAGATCCTTCTCGGGGGAGCTCGAACCGAAGTGAACCGAAGCCCAACGGTCCCAACAAAGACAACAATATACCAATCTCTAGTTCAGCGGTTCCTAAACGTTGTACGCCCGTTTCCCCACGACGTCATTAGCAACCACAAGGCCTCCCAACAGCTGTGAATCGACACCACATATATCTGAACATTTAACCCAACCTGCGAGTAACATCCCCTTAAGCCAGAGGGCCCCTACCTCTTGGTGCCACAGGCGTCAGGGCAGGTGGGGCACTTCTCACAGGTGTCTCCGAAGGCCCCCGGCTCGGAGCAGTGGCAGTGGCCACACACGCAGCGGCCCCTGCCGCTGCACAGCTGGCCGTCGTCAGCAAGGCATGAGGTGGTCTCCGTGGAACAGTTGCAGTTGTCGCCGATGTAGCCGGTGTGGCACTTGCATTCCCCGCAGTGGCACTCTCCGTGGCCTGGGGCGGGGGAGACAGGAGGCGGCCGGTCAGGGTCAGGGGTCGTTAGCAATAATTACACTTCAGACGTTGCACAGCAGGCAATTTTATGTTTAGTGCTAAGCCAAGACCCAGAACTCCAGTTCATCCAAAAGGTGTGTAGAAGTATTGTTTAAAGAACGGTGATTTGTTAGATAAATGTAGGATGCAAGACGTATCCAAAAATGGTAGTATGGTATGGTAGTAAGTATCAGGATAAAATGTACAAAGTGTAAACGCACACACACTTTATGGTTTCCTTTTCCTGACGTAATCTCCTAAGGGTGCCTCACTCAGACCGGGGGTAGTGTACAGCCAATGAAACCGTGTCGAGTGTCTCCATAGCAACCGCCGTGGTCATTCAAAGCACACCTCTACAGCCAAATCACAGCCCCTGGAGGCTAATGGTGTTTTCCCAGCCCCTTCCACACTTTCCCTCCTCCTGGCTCCAGTCCAATGAGACGGCTAAAGGGCGTGAGCTCTTTAGACAGCACGGTGACCTACCAGTCAAAACACTGATTCGTCCCACCCGTCCTGCGTGACCGCTGTTCATACGGCGGAAAAACCACCGACATGAATCCTTGCCATGGTGACTTGGTGGCCGTGTTGTTAATAAGGAGGCCTGCTTCTCCCCCGTTGGTCCGTGACCCGTACAAAGAAGGCTCTCATTCAGTCGCTCTCCAGCGTTGGCAACTGGAACCAACGTGGAAGCTAACTGAAGGGACAAGGGCATATTTTGTCAAGGCCAATCGTTTGAGAGATGTTTGTTTATGTAGGCTTTTGGGCAAGCAAATTAACCAATAAATATAGGCCTGCTTATGGCGAAAGGTGACTGGGTCAGGTTGAGGGTTAAAAGACACAAGGAAGGGATACTTAAACTTTATAGGAATGAGAACTACCTATTTACCAAGTGGCTCTGGGCTGCCGTAAGGTTTAGTTTCTGTTCAAATAAATTCCAAAGGCCATCATTAAACTTGGGTTTGGCTGGACCATCAAGATAAATACTGAAACATATTTCAGGTGTTAGCTCAAGACCTGGATGTTAGCTTCTATTAATTATATGGGGCTTATTACATATTACATATTAAAAGCACACTTCTCTACATACAATACACATCATGAAGAATTATATAAATGAGATTATTTAGGGGAGATGGAAGAGATATTTACTGATGGCAACCGCAATGACAGCAAAAATAACTTTAAAGCCAGCTCTAGACTTGACCAGCAGCCAGTGTACTTGGGGATAATGGGAAACAGATCACTGTACCGCTTAAAGTCACACAGACACTGAAGGAGAAAAACAACTTGCAGACACAGCTGGGTGGTTACCATAACCCAGACCTATTACACAATACACTATCTGGAGATTATACAGACAGAGCTTTAACACATAAAGGCCTTTTTTATATACATGTAAAGATCTTGCCAACTTAAAAGGGTACATTGAGCCATTTAGTAGATGCTGTTATCCAACTTAAAATCTATCGGCGGCTGTAGACAATTAAGATTTAATAGTGGAGCACAATAAAATGGAAATGCTTTTATTTGAAGATGAAGAGTTTTTTCCTCACTACGTGGCTCGAAGCACCGCTCCCAAAATGGGTCCAGTGCTAGGCGGTTGCATGACCAACTGGGCTGTCTGGATGAGTCCCAGCACTAAGGTCATGGGAGCATGTCGTTACCAGGATGGCAGGGCTCCAAGGGAGTCAACGAGGAAGAGCTAGAGGCGGTTTTTTCTCTTTTATTTATTTGTTTAAATTGCGACAGGGTGGTGTCAACGTCTAGTTGTCAAACAAGATGCTTCAATGTGTTCCTTCAATATTCCTGCCTGCTGATGGTGAGATTATTGCGCATGTGTGCACAAAAGTTACACAACAGTGACATAATTTCACAATAATGTGTTTTTCTTGTTGACGTTGAGGCTGCAAGTCCAAAATGTCAACAAGTGTATTAGTCCTCTGTCACCTGTTATGTTTAGCTCGCCTACAGTTGAATGCCATCATACAGTGATCGATACATCTCTTAGTTGACCTTTCCAGCGACAGGCCACTTGTTAGCTGTAATGCAAGCATTATTTTACATGATGAATTGTTAATGAGTTAATAATTTAACAGTGACATATTATGATGGATATGGACGAGGCCAGATCAATAAGAACTGTATGCCAACAAACTCTACAGACCGGTCTGTCCAGTCACTTAATGTTACCAGAACAAACGCGACACTTCGTTTAGCATTTGTGATCCTATGACCCTGGCCCATTATTATTATTATTATTATTATTATTATTATATTATTATTATTATTGTCTTGATAATCATCTGTTCCTTTAACATCCATCACCAGAAAGAGAAATGAGGACAAAATTTGAGCTAAGCACGCAGGCTTTAGGGAGTAAGAGCTACACCCTTAAAAACAGATGAGCGCGAGAGAGTGCAGGTTTATGAATCATCCTAACTTTGTTAAGTTACGCAATTTCCCTCTTGCTTCTCCGCCTATCATTGTAGTGTCCCCGACATCACCTGATGATCACTTTAAGTGGGCAGTGTAATGACTAACTAAGCCGTGGTAGTGGAAAAGGAAATTAGGAATGTGTTAAAAATTCCTATTTCCTAAAACAAGTGTCTATGACACTGCTTTCTGACCATTTATTTCACCTTCTCGTGTGGCCATATCTCTGCCCAGAGTGGATGTATTTCAAGACAATGAGGAAATCTCAGTTCAACATTGACGTGTTATTTTTGCCTTAATGTGACACGCATCCGGTCGTGAACTCTTGAACCCTCTCCTTCCCTTTCTCCACGTCTCGGTGCGTGCAGGTCACCAGGTCAATTGATGTCTCGCATCCATGCTGTGGGGCAGGACAGGATACAGCGGTCAAAAAACTAAAGACAAACGCACAATAGAGAGGAGACCAAAGGGACATGGTTCAGACCCAAATTGCCGAACCGGCTTCCTGCAAAATGGATAATCATCCAATTGCATGTGTGGAGGCGGGTCATGCCCACAGTTTCCTGCTGGTTAACTGGGATCCGGTATTTAACCATCGCCGGTCACCAATGCAGCACTTCAACACACAAGAGGAACAAGGTGGATAGAAAAACTGACAATTCAAAACACTTCTATAATGACCTATGAGGTGAATAACAGTAGCAACTGTTTGGAGAGGTTTTGGAACATTAGCGTTATGTTAGGGCTGTCAACAATCATGTTTGTGGATCTAGGTAACTACGGTATATTTGGAAAAAACATCGTCAACCCAAATCATTTTATCAGACACATTGCTTTAATTGTCCATAAAATGGATCAACTGTTGCTCTTCGTCATGGGCATCGCATTGTATGTGCTACGGCTTTAAGACAAAATCCAGATAATAACAATTGCACATGGCCTGATGCGTAAAAAACACAATCATATAGCCGTTACGCTGGTCGTTACCACGTCTGGAACCTGCAGAACAACAAGCCTGTTTATTGGAAGGATGCCCCGTCCATGGCGTGAATCACGTCCAGAGCACAGCGCCTGACTGATCAATAACAAGCCAACAAACACGGATTGTGAGAGCTCTTTCCCATCAGCCTGCTCCATTAGTCAAAGGTCCGCAACACTGTCCCCGTTGCTGGGAGCAGAGGTGACTCATGTAACATTTCATGAGTTTGATTTGTCATCTAAGCCATCAATTATATTTCACATTCAGTGTTCGCGTAATAAACAATCTGGAGCACAGTTGCTTTGCTGCTTCTGTGTTAAAAGTATTAAAGACAAGTGGTATAAACAACTCCAAACTTGATTTAAAACCGTATGAAGGGTTTTGAGGATCGAGGGCTGTTTTAGTTAGAATGACCCGGCACAAAGAAACAAACAAAAATCAATCAAAAAACAAGATCTACTTTTTATCGTGTGTGTAAACACCACATTGTCAGCATTCTTGTAGCTGTTGGGAACCAAACGACCCCTTGCAGAAGCCAAAGCCCATGGACTGGACCAGATGAACCCACTGACCCTCATTGTAAATAGTGGGCTGGATGCACTGGTGGTTGCTGCACGAAGGCTTATTTAAGAGCAGACCGCACTTCACAGCACTAGGAGGAACATTGACTCCCCAGTGCCTCCCAGTGTGGACAGAGAGTTGGGGAGGGAAGGCTGAGACAGAGATAGAGACAGAGAGAAAGAGAGGGACGGAGACAGGGACAGAGAAAATCAAAGCAAGACCTCCTCCTCTAGTGGTCGTGGAGCTCAGAGCCCCTTTCTCAAGCGGATGTTTCTGTGTGCAAACAAACTGTGCATTCATACGTTTCTGTGACACTTAAAAGGTCCAGTGTGAACAATTTAGAAGCATCAAGCGGTGCGGTGCTAATTATAATGCTCCAACACAACGACGTACTAAAAATGTTGAGTTGCATTAGAAAACACTCCATAGAGGTTATGGAGAGTTATTCATGGTAATAAAGTGACATCCTCTCTAACTTTGTGATGAAATTACTAAATATTTTTATTTTAGGGGGAAATGAGCTGTGGCCTCTCTAAAAATACGTTCCTTAAAGATCTTTCTCTTTCCTATTGGACGGAGCATTTCACTGTAAGCTGCATTAATACTCTGTCTACCCAATCATGAGGTCTTTCAAACCAAGCCGTTCTTTGGCTTTGTGGGAGCGCTGCTATTTTCAAATTTGAAGGTTAACAACAGGACTACCAACTGTGTCTTTTGTGCATCTATTTCAGTTTTAGGGGATTGCACGCATTATATGATATGTTATTATGGCGCAAAGCCCCTCCCTTCTACTATTGTAAAATACATCATTACAATGACAGCTTTAACAAAAGAGCTGTATCGCAACAACCACACGTGGTATTTCCACAGCGCTTTGTTCGATCTGATTACAGGCCCTTGTGTTGGGTCACGGCTACAGAGGGCTGGCTCTGAGGGGACATCTTTCTAACCGTTATTGGAGACGGAACTAAGAAAAAAGGGCTTCTCTATTTTAGTGTAGTGTTTAGTGTAAGGGAAAGCTTGCCCTGCTCAAAGAGTGGTTTCAAGGGCAATCTTTTAATCGCCACACGCAGACAATGCACACAGACGCGGGAGGCTGGAGTAAAGAATCCCGCAATCATTGGTTACCGTAAAAAAATAAGCCCTTCGGGCCAACGGCGATGGAAGGAGAAGTGATACTTTGATGACAGCGAGGAGAAAAACCACTAAGACAACAGCAGCAGAGACTGTGCTCTGGTTAACGTCAGAGATAGAGCCGGGGGGGGGGGGGGGGTTCCTGTACACACAGGGAGTTAGCAGTCCCTGCCCACTTTAGCGGCAGATCAAACTGCAGACAAGGCATTCTACTGGATCCCATGAATGATAGGAGAAAAATAGCTGACACATGAAAAAAGAAATTACCACGAGAAAACCAATAAACGATACTTTCTTTGGTTCCTCTTGGACTTTGGGCTACAGTCGACGTGACTCGTTCTTTCTTTTGTTTAGACTAACTGATGTTTTGGACTTCAGCTTTGCTTATGTTACTCTTGGGTGTTTACACCAGCAGTAGTGGCTAGTCATCCCGGAGAACCATGTCAATGCAAAAAGGCTTGCAGCACAGAGGCATTCTATCCTATAGATAAGACAACAGGCTCGTCGGCGCCTCTCTCTTCGCATCCCAAGGGCCCAACCCCGTCTTCCTGTGTTTGTTGCAATGCCATCAGCTGTCTGGAGGGAGATTATAATGGTCAAATAAAAAATAATAATAATCAATTTATGACAGACAAAGGGTATCCAAATAGATTCTAAAGGCCCTTTTTGTACCAGATAAACATGAACGTCTTTAACGTTAAAAGGAGGTGATGCAAAGCAGTCAGCATCTGCTGAAACAAACCCTTGCCTATCCGCCATCGGAGCCCAGAGGTCTCCCCAAACCCCACAGGAAACCCCACCAGCCAGGGCCGGGAACTGAGCCGTCAACTGACATCAAGGCAGAACCGGCTGGAACAAGGATGGCGGTCAACATCGTAGGCCGTGACGCTGTCCACACCCACAGCCACACCACCACGACATGCGCGTGTCTCCTCGCGAAAAATAGATAGAAAATAGAACAAGGTTTGGGCAGAGTGTGAGTCTTTAGGCTGTGAATGGCCAACAGCCTCGGTGGGTTGAAGGATCGTTTTCAGTGGCTTTTTTGTCTGCACTGCTGTACGACATAACAATAGAGTATTGTATTTTCTGTAACACGGCCACACGCAGGCAGACACAAATACAAAAAGCACAATCGAGTTGGAGTCTGATATAACGCTGTTCACCAAGCATCCCTGGGAGACGTGCCGATCGATACGCTCTGCATTTTAATGGTGTCAGCATCGACCAGACACACAACACAAATACGACAACCTCCATCCCTGTGGTTCTCCCGCTCAGCAAAACTTCCCAAATATGCGGGTGGTTGAAGATATGCAGGCCGAGACAAGCTCCCCAGTGTACATGGAGGCAAGCCGTCTGTCATCAGAGCCAAACACACAGTCAACAGTGACCCAGCCCCAGATACCAGGACGGAGGGCAAGGTTAAGGTGACGGTGTCTGTCGTGTCTTTGTACTGCTTAGACCTTCACCTTTTAAAAAGACCTAGTCTGAAGACCTCCCTGCAAACCATGTGGTGCGTGGACCATGTGGCGGTAGTGGTGGATTTACACAAATTATCGTTATCAAGAGTCGTGATGCAGTATTTCTGGGGAGGTTTAAACATAGCAACAAAGCCAACATCGTCGACAGACAACGATCATTAGAAGCCGTGAAACCAATGTTTACTCTGGTGTCGTCAGTCTGCTTCCTAATAGACATGTGTTTCACCAGCCGTGCTCTCCCCTTCATAACTCCATGCAAATGACAACCCCACACACACACACACACACACACACACACACACACACACACACACACACACACACACACACACACACACACACACACACACACACACACACACACACACACACACACACACACACACACACACACAAAAAGACCCATGTAGTGTCACAAACTATTCTTTGGGAGTACCTCGGTCAACACACAGCTGATACGTGCTTAAAGGGTATGTCAGATATTTAGTTTGTTTTGCTGAGACCGCATATAGTCAGGTCTTTTGTCTGTGCTGGGCGAAGGGGGTAGACTTGTGATGTGAAATGGTGGAAGTGGTGTTGTTGGTGGCATTTTTGATGATGGTGCAAGATAGGAGCCAAAATAAAAAAGGCTAACCAATTCTGATAGCACAGAAGGCCATCTTTCACTGCTGTTTATTTGTTCAGTTAAAGCATCGCGTTCATCACAAGAATCTCAGAGATAATTTCAAGGGCCCCATATTCTTCAAATTCTTTCTTTTGGTTTTGGAAATTGCCTACTGAAAGGAAAGCCCTCATGAAACCATGCATGTGAATTGAGAAACGGGTCGTTATTTACACACAACAGCTTGGGATTTATCCGAGCGTTTTTCCATTCTAAACACCTCAGTGTTTCAAACAGCTGCTTATAAACAGACATACGCACACTCTGAACAGCAATTGCACGTTAAAAAGTGTAAGAAATGCAGAAAAACAAGGCATAAATCAAAAGTGAAGATGCAATGAGATTTTCCAAGCACAGTTGTATCACTGTATCAAACAACAAAGGAGCATTGTCTTCCCAAAACGCAGACGCAAACTCACCCAAACAAACAGAAACGCACTCAGTGTTGGGGCACATGGAACAACTGTATGCTGAATGCAGTCTCACTAAAAGGTAAGCCCTTCACAGCCATGAACACTTCAAACATTAAAGCGTTACTATCCATCTCGGCCGGTAAATAAACAGCAGGAGAACTACATCTCCATCTGGATCCCAGTCCTCAGCACACAACCCGGCCCAGGAGCTCTGCTCTTGTTTGTTGTGTTATCATCTCCTCCTGCTTCAGAAGCCTAGAGTCCACACACCATGCAGGCAACAGCAAGCAAGCGAGCGAGCTGCGTTTGAACAGCTGGGGAAATAAGGAGAAAAAGATTCCCAAATGGATTCAACAAGGGACTTTGGTCCACGGTTCTGTTTTGGGAATGGATGGGAGTGGCGGAAACCACCCAGAAGCTTGAGCCGACCATAAGCGTGCCTGAGTGAACAGACCATACAATGAGAGCGATTAAAAAAAACATGATCACATCAACGATTTATGCACAGTTTATACACATTTGAATCCATTTTTCCTGCATGCACGCACGGGGCAGCACACCGAGAGTCAGGCTTTATACAGAGCCATAGATTAGACCACGGGCCTGGGGTCAATGACCTTACATCACTGGTGGGACATTGAGGAAGTGGCACAGCCCCTGAAAGCTCAATCACGTTAGCAGCGTATAGCAGCTAAGCGCCTCGCGGCTGAAATGTGACCTGCTGCGATCCCTTCTTTAAAACACAATGGGCTGCCAGAGCTGGCCGCCAGAATCCCCTTTCTGCGTTGCATTCTGCTAAATACTCCTGACCTCTTGCACTTTTGTGTAGCTTAGCATGATGCTGTCGTCGACTGCACACTGGCACCTATTAAGCACGGCCAGAAGAGAGAGAGAGTATAAAAGGATAAAAGAGGTAAGTAAGTAATGCTTAATCATAGTTTGACTACCAGGAAACACCTGGAAACACCTTTTGTACTACCTTAAAACTGGTTTTAGGGTGTTGGTACGGTTTGAGGTGGGGCGAGACTACCTGATCTGATAGCGCGGACAAGTAAATTTGCCGATTTTTTCTTTTTTTTTGCTGACAACTCAGTCCAGGCTAGTTGGCGTAATGCAAAATGAGCTGGTTGCTAAGCGACATTTACTCCAAAAGGAGACGTGCTGCCAATGGTGTGAGAGCTGGGGGCGAATGCCACTGTGATAGCTAATGTGAAAGAGCGGGTCTTTGGAGTTATCGCGCGAATCCACAGATTTTACATACCGGCATCAAACAATGGAAAATGGCGGCGAAGCGGACTATCAGCTCGTACTTTCTACCAAGTAACGTTAAACATAATGTTAAAACATGACACATTGACCAAACACAGTGCCAGTCTGAAACATCTTTTCTAGGAAGTGTTTAGGCACAAGTTATGCGTCTAAAACTTGTTGTTATTGTCAGCACAGGATATAAATTTCACTTTGTATTATTTAAGCTTGTTGTACGGTCATGCATCTTAAATGTTTCAAAGCCTGTTGCACTCAATATGTATGAGTTTTATGATGTTCTAGTTTCTGCATTATTGTCAAATATTTATCAGTACTACAGTGAACATTATAGGAAAACTTTGCAAGTTGATTTCGGTGTGCGCTCCTAAATTTTCTGCTTGCGCCCCTAAAATTTTAAGTTAGGGGCCACTGTGCTCCTAGTGAAAAATGTTAGTCTGGAGCCCTGAAGAGGTAAGTAAGTAATGCTTAATCATAGTTTGACTACCAGGAAACACCTGGAAACACCTTTTGTACTACCTTAAAACTGGTTTTAGGGTGTTGGTACGGTTTGAGGTGGGGCGAGACTACCTGATCTGAAGGAACGGGGCGAGGGGGGGGGGGGGGTGGTCAAGTTCAGGCATGTCTAGCCTCCACAGAGGGCCGTTTACCTCCAGGTGGGCCGGGGGTGGAGCAGGGTGGGGTGGGGGCCGGAAGAGGGAACTGAAAGTTTTCAGAGTGCTATATCAGAGTGCTATTCATGGAGCAGAGGCCTATAGATCAGCTGTTAGCGTAATCTATCGCAGTCCGTCTATGGCTGGAAGGCTCCATCCTCACTCTCAATGAAAGACAGGCTTGTATGAATTATCCACTGTTGTAAATCAAAGGTCTGTCTTCCCCTCCCAACACATACTCCAACGTCAAGGAAGTCATTATGAAAGGTTAAGGCCACCGCTGAGATAACTCAAGTAAGATCATTGATCTGTAGCTCTTCAGGAAAATACTGTATATAAGACTTTGCGAATGTCTTCTGTATACTGTATGAAGCCCCATAGGCGGTGTAACGTCAACATGGCTGACATTATGAAATGAAAGAGACCATATACTTTTCTGATTATATCAAGAGAATGAGGAATGAGGTTCTGCTTGACATTCTGCCTCACAGCTGATTGTCTTGTACGGTCATGCATCTTAAATGTTTCAAAGCCTGTTGCACTCAATATGTATAGTTTTAAGTATGTTCAAAGAAATATCAATATGTTTAAATAAATAACCAACAAAATGGTCACAATCTAAATAAATCACCTGTAACATGTTTCATAGACTGCGTGTAGCGTCTTCTCCTTTGTAAGTAGTGTGGAATGAAAAGGCCTCCGAGGTCGACCACGGGACCAGCCTGCCAGGAATCAGCCCTGAACATACACACTAATTGCTTCACGTTCTGCCAACACCACAATAAAGACCAATACAAACCACAGCCAACCAATCAAACACACTGCAACGTAGAAGTAGTAAAGCAAAAGCTCCCAGTTCCAAAAGTTGGATCCAACTGACTTACAGCCACCCGACTTAAAGGCTTAACTTTAATTTATTAAGAGTCTTGGCCCTAAAATCTCTACAACCGTGTGGCATTTCGTGGCAGATTCCAGCCATTAGCGCCGTGGTTTGAGGTGTCACAGGGAAATAGCAGGATGGAAGAAGGCCTACGCTTACGGTTTGAAAAGGGAATGAGATGCGTTTGGACATGTCGTAACCAGCGCTACTGGGATCAGCTGAAACCATAATCCATCGCAACCGTCTATGGCTGGAAGGCTCCATCCTCACTCTCAATGAAAGACAGGCTTGTATGAATTATCCACTGTTGTAAATCAAAGGTCTGTCTTCCCCTCCCAACACAAACTCCAACGTCAAGGAAGTCATTATTCTTTTAATGTAGCCTGGCATGGCACAAACACAAATCAATACATACGCCACCTTTTACCACTTGAACAGACAGACAGACAGATGGACAGACGGACAGACGGACGGACAGACGAGTGTGCTTTAAAGTGTGCAAGCCCGGGAAATACAGCTGTTCTATTTCTGTATTTCTGTACGACCGCTAAGCAGCTGTCTGAGATCACCGTGTAGATCCAGCTGCAGTGGGCTGGGGAGATAATTGTCCTGGTGTGGCAAAGGGGAACTGGAGCTCTGCATGCAGGCCTCCACTGGGAAATGCTCTCTTAGGACTAAACATGTCTGCTTCAAACGAAGCGTTGACGCAGACCACCACAGCCACGTGCGACTGTGCCAGATACTGCATAGCTGTATGTCCTCATATTCATTTTTTTTGTTGTGCGTTTTACATGTTTTTTTCCATCAGACATTCAGTTCGCTTTCCGGTCACAGGGATACAGACATAAACACAAAGAGACTACTAAGAGTGTTGTGAAGCAGCCGTGATTCAGTACATTTCCATGGATTGGGTGAGGCAGTTTCATTTGTGGAACTTTCCATCGCTTGTGTATAGACCGCAACATCAAGGGTGCTGCTGGGAGAATAAGGGACCATGTGGGACAGGGTGAAGAATTGGGACATGGTGGACAGTCTTGCATCACAAAATGTCAAGAAAAGCAAGAAAGAAGTTGGGCTCATTTTGAGACCCATCTTATCGTTTTGTGTTGGGGGGCTGAATCAACGGGCCAACATCCAAATTCGATGAATTCTCTTTGAAGAAAGATAAGAACTAATTTCATTTCACTGATGCTGTAATTAATTTATGAACAGCTTTCCGGCTGTGAAATTCACTTTTCCTGCAGGATTACAGCAAGAAAAAACCAAGAAAAAACGATCAAGTTCCAGTTTATCAATATGTTTCTTTTAGCACTCTAGTCGTTGTGATCAAGACAAGCCCTGTTGTAACTAGTGTACAACAAAACAGTCTAGATCATTTTAAAAAGAAACCTCATGTCGTCACCACATATGCATATCTCACTCACACACACACACACACACACACACACACACACACACACACACACACCACACACACACCACACACACACACACACCACACACACACACACACACACACACACACACACACACACACCTGGGTATGGCGTGCGTGTCCGGCCTCCTGCTGTGTCCTCCCCTTCAACTCTATTCCACGCGATCCTGGAAAACCTACAAGACGAGTTTCTGCTAAACACATCAAATACCGTGGCCCTTAAAGGCCAAAGACGACAACAGCACTGCAACATAATAAACAAGGGCCCCGGAAGTAACAACCAAGCAGAACTCCAAGCCTCTCGAACAAGTCGGCGGCATCCGTTGTGCACGCAAGAGACTCTCTTTGGAAAAGCATTCCTTTGAAATATCAACAGAGAAATGGCAAAAATTTCACGAAGGAATATAAACTGTGGTTATAGAACGGCAATCATCGTTAATTCAGTTTTTAGCTGCAATTAAGCAGAGACCAGGTCAACTCGGACCACTGTGTATTGGTGTAGGAGAGGAGCTCTGGCACACTGCAGGCCAGCTGTCTCTCTGTAAGCTGGCATCCATTTGCCTTGGCTCATGCTAATGCTGAGGCTTAAGACCCACCGATGCAGGACTTGCCATCCACGTCTTTTCTTTAATTCAGTTTAGGGGCTACTGCCACCTTGGTCATCCTTCCATCAGTGTTAGCATGCTTCATGCTTATCTCGTTTGCTTATCTCACATACTCACAAATTTAGTGTTGATGTTAAACAGGCCCTTTTCAGAGTAAAGGTCTCCGAAGATAATGGCCAGAGAGGTTTATGAGAAGATTACAATTTAGGAAGACAGGGAAAATGCTCACATTTGCATAGTTGTGAGAAAATGCATCCTGCTGGTTCCCTCTTTACATAACCAGCTGTGCCTTTAAGCACTTTACCAGTAGGACATGGACAGGAGCCCGACTTCCCAGACGGCAACTTCAGTACAAGTGGGCTGCTCTCGACGGAGCATGACCAATCACGGCTCTGCTCAACACTATTTAACCCTTTACATGTTTACCAGGATGAGTGACGAAAGGCTGGCCTTCCCTTCCTGTGAGGAATACGATCAGACCGACACTGCGTATAATACTATACAGGCCGCTCTGTGGTAACAATTAACTGATTAGGAGAAGTGAAGGGAGGCAGTCGGAGGAGGACTACCGCTTGGTGTCATTAGGGGCTCATTACTGTGCTCGCCATGCTGTGAAAGGAAAGTACCCAGAAAAAACAGAGAGAGGCTTCCAGAAGGAACTGGAGTGTTAACATTTAATGACCGTCTATGGATCACCACCAGCTTAGAAACAAGCAGCCCTTCTGTTACGGGAACATTTGGAGAGGTCCAGCATTGCTTTATGTTTCGGCACCGAAAGCACCAATCGGCTCTGCATGGACAAATGGAGCCAGGCATTGTGTGAGAGGAGCTGGCCCCCGGCTATTACAAAGCGTTCTCTGTGGTTTCTGAGGCACATCTATTGGCTTGGGGATGAGCCATGTCCCCCCCTCCTCCCCCCCTGCCTTCTCTCCCTCACCAAAAACACACAGATACTCTGCAGAACTGGCCTCAGCACACAGTGAGGAATGGACCCGATGTTCTGGCACGAGAACCGGCCTGGTTGGTTAAGTATGGCTGAGCAGATACCCCAGGCCAACCAGCCTGTGGAAAACAAAGACTTGGACCGGACTGTAGGGAGGCCAACTGAAACACGGACGGCTTAGAAGGAAAAGTGGGTTTCTAGAGGCCACTTCTTCACATGCATCTTTTATTAAGATAGCATTTTAATGCTTTGGGGTGTTTTGACAAGTGTGGATCTCTGTTTCAAATAAACTGCACATGCGTATTAAAGAAAACATTTTTTCAAGACAAGAACACAAGCATCCATGAACAACCTGTACTCAAAAGTTTAAAGAGCAAGAGCTCCTTCGCTTTCATCTCCACAAGATGCAATGCAAGGCCCACAAGACCAGAGATGGCGACTTTGAGCTGAATCAAGTCAAATCACATATCTTTCTCACAGTTACAGAATCAAAATAACTTAACAAAACAGCTTCACAAATTTAAAAAGGGTGATGTGAAAACAGAGCACCCAAACAATGCTCTCCGAGACAGCCCTCAAAAACCACAGTACCAAACCCCAAAAGGAAATTGAAGAAACTTTAAGAAGTATCCTGCTTATAGCATGGCTAGGCCTGCAATAAGTGCTGTGTGGGCATATCAACGCAATAAAAACAGCAATTAAATGAAACTACCAACTTTCAGAATAGATCAGAAGACTCAAATCATTTCAGCTAGTGCAAGCAGACAGAACATGTTTGAACATTTGATTTTCAATAATGATTATAACCTACACTGTGCCTCAAACGTCATGCATATCTAGCACTTTTTCTTCACATACCATAAATACCTTAATCCCCATAAAATCATCTTTAGCGATCAAAGCCAAGACAGCCTTATACTTCACCGCCCGACCACTTAGAAGAAACGACTCAACAAAACATCTCACGAGTTGAAAGACCATAGCCTTCCAGCGCTCTCTTTCTTCTTCTCATGCTCCAACAGACTCCACCATTCAATAACCAGACAGAGCTCAGGTCCCAGAGAAGACTGCACCCTGGGGGGGGGGGGGGGTGACGGGAATGGACGACAAAGCACAAAGCTCTCTCCTACCTGCGCAGAGGACCCCCTTGTGGCGGGCGCACGAGAAGTCGTCACACTCGCAGAAGCTGCCATAGACCTTGCCGAACTCCGACTCGTAGCACAGGCACTGGTTACAGCTGCACTCCCCTCGCCCGCTGCACATCCGCTTGCCCTCCGCCTCCCTGCAGGCTTCCAGGAGGAGGCCGCCCGACTCGCCCTCCTGACACTCGCAGTGGGAGCCCAGGTAGCCCGGCTCGCAGTAGCACTTCCCGCAGGTGAAGGTACCTGGATCCAGAGAAGGGTTGGACTCGGTCAATAATGGTAAATGGTTAACTGCCTTTTTTTGGAACCAGAAGGGCATTACAATATTGCCTGACATTCACGGAAACATTCACACACCGACGGAGGCGTCAGCCACACAAGGCAACAGCCAGCTCGTCGGGAGCAGTTAGGGTTAGGTGCCTTTCTCAGGGACACCTCGACACCAAGCCAGGAGGAGCTGGGGATCGAACTAGCAACCTTGCAACCCGCTCTACCTCCTGAGCTACATGGTGCCCGTAGAACACGTGCGGAGAGAGAGCGCGGTCGACGGCGGGGGTGCTCACCGGTGGAGCTGCAGACGCTGCTGTTGGTCTGCGCGGCCCGGGTGCAGCCGCAGTCACAGCTGTAGTCCACGATCACCTCCAGCCGGTCTTTGAAGCCCACCGGCTTGATGGTGAAGCTCTGGCTCCCTACTCCTTGGGGGCAGCTCCTCGCCTCCACGGTCACGTCAAAGGACACCTGCAGGGGGGTGCCGAGGGCCAGACGTTAGGAAGGTGTCATGGAATCAATCTTTCACCTTCAGCGTTCTCTCTGATTTAACCCCAAGCCTAGGGTTAATGCGGAGTGTGCGTAACCCCTATTACAGGAAGCTCGGGGCTGCCGAGAGCGAGGGTTGGGAACTCTACGTGACCCCCCTGCTGTGTGTCCTGTCCTATAATAGCCCCGGGGGGGAAGGAGATTTCAGTAAAATGTTTGATGTGGCTTGCTAGCATAAACCGTGCGAGTTTGTCAAGATAAAACATGTTGCTTGGCGGAAGGAGCTCGTAAGAGGATCTTGAGAGACATGCCGGTTTGGACCCGTAATGACGAGAGCCTTTGAAGCTCCGCTCCACTACGCGTTCATCCGAAATCACCGAACCGCAACACTGTGTCTGCCAGCTCGATGGGGGGGATTGCAATGCTCAAACTCTAGTGTTCTTTTCCCCTCAAAATAGGGAATATCTGGTTGAAAGGCATGGAAAGTATTCATGGCTTGAGTGTGGGCGTTAAGAAGATGGGATGAAGACAATAACAGTTATGGAACACTTTTTTTTCCTGTACGGAAGGCTGTGTGAATACAGCTTTAAAGGAGGTTTAACTAGAGCTCCCGGGCAGTGGACGGCACACACTGGGTAGCAACAGAGGAAAAGACATTCTATGCTTTGAAAATCCTGCCAGAGGTTTAAGGTCTTCAGAAAGGCAACGTTTGCGACTCCAAAACCAACACATATATTAGGCCTTCGCAGCCACTGTGGGATCTGTTGATGTTGGCTACAGTGTGCGTGAATGAGCAAAGTTAAGGGGAAAGGAGAGGGGGGGGGGGGGTCTTTAAGTCACCTAATGTAAACAAAAACCTCTGTTTATTACACTCATTGACAATAGCGTAGGAGCAGTTCGAAGTGCGGCCCTCTCTGTGGCCTGCTGTGAGCAAATGGACCCCACTCTGTTTCTAATCTTCAAAGCACTATCTAAACCAGACTAAACTAGAAACTGTATTGGCTATTATTAAAGCTCCAACAACTTTAGAAAGGCGGTAAAACACCCCGGAATCAAGACTGCCTTTCCTCCGAGAGAAAAGAGCTAGGAGACTAAACTCCAGATGCAAGTAAGGGAGGGTGTGTGGGGGGGGGGGAGGTGGGATGGTGATTGAGCAGTGAAGCAGCAATCATGTATTTTGCCGTTTCCAGAATGTATGACAGACAGTTAATTGCTCGGTCAGAGAGGAAGTCAAGCTAGTGGCAAACCTTTGGAGAATGTATGTTAATTAGATAAAGATCTACTGGCATGGCTCACCAGTAACCACAAATGAGCATGTGGAGTGAATGGTAGCAACAAGTCAGGCTGAAAAATAAAGTAATGACACTAAAGCTGGTTTTCCTGTTGACATACAGAGTTGGCTTTGCGCAAACCAAGGGAGCAATAAACCGTTTTGTTGCCTTAAACTGCTGTGGACACATTAGCGACACAGCAGTGTTATCGACGTATAAACGACATTGTAATGCATTTTGTGTGATTCAGAGCTGAATGTGTTTTTTTATCTATCTTTTACCTATTAAATGATAAATAGCTGATGTTTGTTTGAGGTGTGATTCTAATTACTGACTGGAAGACTATCATTTGACTGCATAAATAAATTATAGAATTGACTTTGGCTTTTGTGTTTCAGTTGTTCATTAATGAGCCTGCATGTAACTTCCAAACAGTCAACCTAAGCCATCATTGTTTTTAATGATTGTAAGAATTGTTAAAATAATCGCTAAATCTTTAAATGAACGATAATGATCCAAATGGGAGGGGATGGCACATGGCAAGATTTGGCAGAGGCCTTCCCATAGATGAGGCCCAGTGACCGGGCAACTGTTTGATCTGAATCCGTACACAGGGCCCATTTCAGAATGTCAAAGCATGGTGGCGTTGTGATGTGCATGTGGCTGTTCTCACATACGTGGCTGTTCTCACATACGTGGCTGTTCTCACATGTGATTGTGCAATGACACGTTGGACAATCACAGGCGTCATTCTGACAAGACAATTAAAAACAAGCGTGATGAGGAAGACCGGAAATCATGGCAGGAGGAAGAGTCCTCGACCTCAGACAGTGAGGGGCAACTTAACCACATAACAAGCAACCAGAGGAGATTTACAGAACACGTGAGTCACGAGGAGGATGCCTCGCCCAATCATGAGGCTTCGTTAGGACCACTACGAAGTTGACCAAACCAAAGGGGGTTGGGTGAGGAGACACCAAGGGTGAGGTTGGGTTAAAGCAACCCAATTTGACTCGATTTCATTCTACAGAGATCATCCCAGAGCCCAAGAACTGACGGATTCAACTGACGATTCCACCTTGATTGAACCTCCCTGGATCAAAATAAAGAAACAAGATCTGTTGTTTGAGGTGTAGAATAAAAAAACATGTCCTCAAAAGAGTGGGGTGGGGGGGGGGTTAAAGTAGTTCAAGTAGGTTGGCACAAGACCAGCCTACAGTTATATCGCACTCAAGCAATAACTAACAAGCCAGCAAAGCAGAATGTGTTTGTTTCCTCTTATGAGATTCCCATGACTGAAGTGTGTGTGGGGGGGGGGGGGCTTCATCATCCAAACTGATAAACAAGACCCATTGCCGTGGAGGACAGAAATATGTTGATTCAATGATTATGACTTCCTGGTCGTAAAAAAACAAACAACAAGAACAAAAATAGGATGCATCACGCCTCGAGTGTGGGAATAAAAACCAAAACGGCCCATCATGTAATTAAAATGTTTCTGTTTGTTTGGACAGGACTTCTTGTAAGGAGATGAGCGAGACGGTGGCTCCACCCGGGCCCATTCATATACATGAGGCCCATTCAGCGCTCTGTTCCCCAGAGGGTCGCTCTCACAAGGAGGCCGGCTCAACCTTACCAAACCCCCCCCCATTCTGCCCGGCCTTTGTGGAGGTTCATTGAGATGCACCGGCAGTGGGCAGGGACCATGGAGGCCGAGCACCATAGAAATACCCTGGCTGGCAACTAGGTCGGGTCCCCATCCCACATCCCAAGTGGAGGGATCCCAGGACTCAACTGAGTCTCTCTCTGACAAATGTAGAAAAAGATTGAAGCTGAGATAGAGAAGAAGAGGAAGAGGGGGGGGGGATTCAGAAGGTTGGAGCTTGCCTTTACAAAGTAGCAACTCGCTAGCCATTTCAATTGATCTCTGAGCCCACCACCCATTTCGATTGGTCGCCCTGCATAATGTGCAGGAGCTGGCGGTGGGAGCGCGGAAGGGGTCAGTGTTTGTGATTTGAACTGAACAAAACTCAAAGCGATTAAGCTGTGTAAGGATCCTGTGTCACCTGACCTGGCTTTTTGTTTCAAATCAGACAGGAGGGGGACAATGCATTCCACTAGGGTTGACATGTTGGACATGGGCCCATGTTAGGGCGAGAGCGCGTAAGAGAGAGAGAGAGACAGAGACAGAGAGGGAGAAGAAACCCTGGTCTTCTGCCATTCAGTAGATATGAATAGGATCCCAACTTCTATTCTAGAACACAGCTCTGAAAGCCCAAGGAGATCAGACTGTCTGTGAGGTAAACAACTTCAAGTTATTAGTATTTCATTTCCAAGCATGGCCCCCTCCCTCCTACCCAGCTTAACCAAACTATACACAACTCTCAGTTCTGCATCCATTACAATATGATTCATGAGTTCATTAGTGTAGGCAATCCACCAGCATGGAGGAAACTAAACAGACCTACAGACTGTAGGCCTATAGTGACATCTAAGGAGTGAAATCACTTTATAAAATAAATACATTACAGGAGTGGTTGTATTTCTTTTTTATAAGAATACTTTATGACGATAGAATGAATTCTGAACTTAAAGATCTCCTCCTACTTTTCTGGTCTTAATTTTGAAATTTGAACAAGTGAATCGCGACCGGCGTCGCTAGTGTTTAGCGCTCTGCACAGCCACCCCAGATGTTCAGCAGGGAGTACGACTAAATGCATGTACGTCATCATTTGACACTTTAGCATGGTTAAACATGACTATAAAGCATTATAACAACGTTTATAGGTCGAAAAAGCATAATAGGTGCTTTTTAAAGGTTGGGTATGGAATTCTCTTTTTGGCCATTTTTGCAAAATTACTTGAAATCCTTATCATAATCCACTTACAGCCACTGAGTTAGAAGTACTGACATGGAAATTAAACAAGTCAATCATCTGTGGAACGGGCAGGGCTCGAAAAACTCCAGCCAATGATTTCCAGACCCACCGAGTGGCATTGGACAGTAAGTACGTCAATCAAGCGGTCGTACTGCACTCCTCCCCTTCCCCCGCTCCCCGCGCCTGACCCCTTCGTGCATGTACTCAAAGCTCGTGACCCAGAGCAAGCTTCTGTTTGTTGTTATCCTGCGGTAGCTACTGGGGCTAGCTAACTAGCTAATGGCTCGCTCTCACGCATCTGTGTTCGCGCTCGTTCATGATTGCGCGTCCATGTACTTGGAATGGGTGGAGTCACAGTTAGCGTTGAAGGAGAGGGGGTAGGACCATTTGAGTTGTGTATTTTCAAAATCTGCTGGCGTTTCGCAAATCCCATACCCAACCTTTGAGGAACAGGCTAAACGTGAATTAAACGTTGTTCCATAATACACAAAAATATATAATTATACAAGCAATCACATTGCAAGAGTCAATGATGTCATTACTATAGCAAAGTGTAAACCTATAATCTGCAATTCATGCTGATAGTGGATGGCCTTCAGCCCTACAACATTTGTTTTGATTTCGGTAATGCTACTTCCAACTACAAGCCAACTCCACTGGAAACACTCTAATCTTTTCAATTCCCATAGCGAGGGGCTGTTGTTTCTGTGTGAAATGCTTTTATAATAAAATGGAAGAAGAGCCATATGCAGCTTTCAAGTGTATTATTACATTGAGTTAAGTCGGTTTCCCAACTTATGGAACCTACACTGGACTGTGTCCTACAGTGTACTGGCTTCACAAAATTAATCCATACTGTATGCAACAACGGTGGTAGAACAGTATACGACTCAAACATTGGCCCACACGTGCTGGTGATGTCCATTTAACGAGAGTTTAAAGCAACACAACCTTTCCTCCACTCCTACAACTGTTTTATTTAATCAAACAGAAACTCCACCTAGAGAGGGTTAAAAAGGTCTCCAGGCGTTCATCACCAGCTGCCCGGTCACAACCTCACACTCAGGGACTCGACAGGGCTAATGCTAGCAGGGAATCTGTTCACAGCATGTGGACATTCCTCACAGCTCTCCTGGGCACCCTGGGTCAGAGAAGGGCACCCCTCCCGTGTTCAACAGGAAACAGTGGAAGGCTGAGAGAGTCATTGTGATCTCTGCCAAGAGCTAATCTCTTAAGTCTCTCGCTGTTTAGCGACATGGAGCTGTGTTAAGCTTGCTCAAAATAACAATAACAAACGGAAGCATTTTTTTAGATGTTCTTCAAAGTTCTGTGTAATTACCAGGCAAAGTGTGGTAAGAAAGGCCAGTTACTGCAGAACGCCCTCAACTTGACTCAATATTATAACATCGTGTAACACCTCTGGTATAATGCATCAAGTATCTTCATTCTAATGTTAGCGGATGGATATTAAATACATACATTTTACATGTACTGTGTAAACCTAAAATCATTCTCTTCTGAATAACGCCTAAATGATGTGGGGCTGGAAGGCGGTACTCACGGTGTCCCCTATCTTCAGGTCAGAGCACTTCCGGAGGCCCGGCAGCGGCTGTCCGTCCTGGCAGGTGGCGGTGAAGGACAGACTGATGTCCTCTGGTTGGTCCGACACGGTCAGCTCCACTTTGGACCGGATGTTCTGGAAGGAGCATGAAGAGCATGTTCCACTTATTTGTTAATAATCTTAATGGATAGGAAAAAAAAACGAAAAAACTAACAAAACACAATTTTAACACCATAAACATTCAAGACAACTAGAAGTTTTCCAAGCCCTTGTGCATCAAGTTAGCATGCAAACATTTTGCAGAAACTTAAACTGTGTTAATGTGCTACCACACAGCTATTCATAATAAAACCACTGGTAGATGTTTGAGTCAGCAGGCTGGCTGGATGGGCGAAAGGCCTCAAGTGAGGCACGCCTTAGAATTGCTTAGGCGGGTTGCCACTGCTAATTTACACCAACTGTAAACCTCAGAGTGGGCATGGATCCAGGTCATATATACACAGGGGGAGAGACACGACAGTTTTTACAACATGTGTCAAATGAAACACTTAGACACAGACTGCTGTGAAGAACACAGCTGCAAAGTCCCGAAACCATCAACGCACACAAACAAACGTTGTCACACACACACTTAAGACACTTAAGTCGGTTTTGAATAAAAACCCTTTCTCATTTCGAGTGGTGTGCGTTACCAATCTCAGGTTGGGGAATACAGTTTAGCAGCTTGGATGGGAATAACATCAGCTTTATTTAGCGAGGGCACGCTGCCCCTTTCCTGTTGCCATCAGACGCAAGAGCACTTCTTTGCGGCTGAAAGGGGCAAGGAGAACTGCTGTGCATATGGATAACACCGACTCAACAACAATGATGATTTAGATATGGTCAATTCATTTGTATTACTCCTCTGTCATTGAACCAGAGGTGTTTTTTTAGGGGCTTTTTGGGGTATTTGTGTCAGTGGAATGAGGACAGAAGATTACCTCCACAATTATGAACCTCTCTTGTTTGAGTGTGGCTAAATGAACAGGGAATCTGCAGGTTTCAACCAGTTCAAAGACTTTTTAACATTTACATTTTAGGGCATTTATGCTTTCATCCAAAGCGACTTACATCAGTTAATACACACATTGACACACCGACGGAAGAGTCAACCATGCAAGGCGACAGCCAGCTCATCAGGAGCAGTTAGGGTTAGGCGTCTTGCTCAGAGACACATCAACACTCAACTAGGAGGAGCTGGGGATCGAACTAGCAACCTTTCGGTTAGACAACTGCTCTACCACCTGAGCTAAGCCGAATAACATGTTTATTCAGTTAAACTTAAAGCACAAATTAATAAAATATTATTACCCAATGGCTGCTATCCTTAACCTTGAATTGTTTTTAAGTAAACAAAATTATTTGTTTGGATATTTGTTCTTATTTGTTTAACTCGTGCACGCCGTGGGATGCAAATGAATAGCTATTTCACGTTAAATATCGATGTTT
This sequence comes from Melanogrammus aeglefinus, assembly GCA_900291075.1. Taxonomy (NCBI): domain Eukaryota; kingdom Metazoa; phylum Chordata; class Actinopteri; order Gadiformes; family Gadidae; genus Melanogrammus; species Melanogrammus aeglefinus. The sequence continues at coordinate 178,011 of OLKM01000576.1, forward strand.
GACACTTATTGGTTGGAGGTTTATTATTTTTCATCTCCAAACTGTCCAAAAACATAATTGAGCAACTTTATTTAAAACTTTTTTATGCCTTTTGATGGCCTTAAGAAGCATCCATGTTCTTTACTTACATTGTAGGCATTGACGATCAATTGAATGATGTTCTTTGAGTCCATGTCGAGGATTTCAACTGTCGTTCCCGGAATGAGGGCAGTATAATTCTTCAACAAGACAAACAAAACACACAAGGGGAATTACTTCATGATCAAATCATTAATACGCATTAACTGAGCAACAGATAGAAAGACAAAACTACCTTGTAAATGACGTAATACCTCCTCGTCACCGCAAAGATGAGATAGATATTATTTTCGGCCAGTTTTTCTCCAAGCAGACCGAGAGAGGGATAATCCTGTGGAGATAGAAACATTTCTCTATCATAACAGAAAAAAAACATTTGGCCAGACAGGAAGTGGGTGAAAGGAAGTCATCACCATACTGATAACAGTTTTATGTTTACATAGGACTCCCTGCCAAGATAACGAGTTAAAAAAAGAGAGGCTAAAGGGCAGAGTAAGAGAACCAGCGTCTTATTATATTTCACTCATTCCATTACCCGTCTGTGAGCCAGGCTTCTGCAGTTAACTGCTGCCGTTTGTGGTGCTCTTTGTGGCCCTGAATTTGAGTCAATGTGCGGGGGAATTCTAGAATCTGACCAATGACAACTATTCAATTGAATCCATTCTAATTTATTTGGGTGGGGAAATCCAGGCAAAGAGAAAAAATCTCAATCCACCACATACAGACGGACGGATTCAATTCGAAATTCCTGACTTCGTACTAACAGAATTTCCGTTCGTCCTTAATCAAATAAAATTAGCCATTGGCCCAAGTTATTATGGAATAACTGACTTTAGAAATCTGTGTCTGTTTAAGCCCCTGCAAATGGTTAGCAGGATTTAAGTGCTTTAATACAGAGATCCACATTTACAGTTTATTGCCATGCAGTTGATTTGTTTGAAGGGACTATTTGCTCTGTATGTTAGTGGCATCACCGTAGATGCACATAAAGCCAATTAGGTTTTACTAAGAGCCATTGACCAATCACATGATTCTCAATAATATTAATCGATATCCACTATTTCTTCCTGGTGTAGTGTGGTGGTATGTTTTACATACCACCACACTGTTTTTATATCCAATATGCATGAAAATAATTTGAGAGCACTTTAACTCAGTTTAAACAGGGCCTCTTTGTATAGCAATACGCGTCGTAACATAACACTGCACTTTCTAGAAGGTTAATCTCTTCTTCCAGTCTCAGATGAGCCGATTAAATGTGGAGCTGTATTGTCGCCACGGTTACCATCTGGGTGGAAGCACTGTTCTCGTTGTTCTCGTCCAGGTGACACTCTCCGTCGTTGGGATTGACCAGCCCTCCCAGCTTCCCATCCAGGGCCAGGTGGGGCACGTCGTCCGTGGCGAACACCAGCAGGTGGAAGGCCTCCTTCCTCCAGCCGATCTCCTCCTGGTGGGGGTTTGGGAGGAGCAGGGCAGGGGGATCAGAAACGGCGCCCCTATGCAACACTTGGGATCCATTATCGTGACGCGTGGCTACGCTGGGGCTTTATATGAACAGGGAGAGGTTCTGTATGGTGGATTTTTACAATATCGCAGTCAACGATTTACTATACTATTGTATGTATATCAATGCAATGCAGATAATAGACATATTGGAACATAATTGCAAGAGGCTGAAACCTTGCACTATGAAGCCGTTTAAGATAAACAGCAAATTTGGGAAACACAAACAAATATAGCGCAATCAATAGAACGGACATGACATCACCTGCCTTATCCTAAAATAATCCAGAGCCACCCAGTGCAGGCTGGGCCACGGTCAACTCCACACAAAAGGAGCAGACAATAGAACAAGTGAGGGTTTGACAGGGCCGCTGACTAATGCCATAGGGCTCATCAAACAGAACCGTTGTTGCAACACCAGAGGTATGAACACCACTATTTACACTTCCAGTAGTTCCCTAAACCCCGACTACAGTGCACAGTGGCCAGGTGTTCTTCTCTGGCTAATAAAAGGGCCCTTGTGAAGTGGCCACCAGAGGAGTGGCCGTATCATTCAGCCTTCGCGGTCTACAGATAGACCACACCAGGAGCTTTGTGTTCCTATCACGGCCCTGGTGGGTTTGGTCACCATCAGCCCCTCTTGAGAGATTAGGAGACACCCCTTAAAACGTGCAGTTTCTGCTGGCGCTGTGGTTCACCTCAACCTCACAGGGAAGTGAAACTAAATAATCACAGGATAAAAAAAATACTTTTGGCAATCGTATATACGGTATATCGAAACACACATTTTCTATATTTCTTCTTTGTGCTGGGAAAAGTGACCCAATTGCCTTCAAATACCGGGGATGTCATGATTCCTTACACTGGATAAAATACAAATATCATCACCCCCCCCCCCCCCCCCCCACAGAACGTGGCAACGGAGGAGTTCCAGTAGACTTAATTACAAGGCAGCAGCTACTGGAGGGGAGGAGGAGGAGGAAGAGGAGGAGGAGGAGGAGGAGGAGGAGGCTATCCTTCACTTCCTGTGGGAGACAATTAAACCGGGGGAGCCCCTGTTACAAGATTGAGACCTTGCTGGTCAAGTCTTTCTCGTGCATGACCAGCTGCTCCACAGTGCACTTCCTCATGAACCCCCCCCCCCCCCCCCAACACACACACACACACACACACACACACACACACCACACACACACACACACACACACACACACACACACACACACACACACACACACTTTAATTAACAAGTTAAAAAAGGGGGAAGATGCCTCCAGTAGCTATACAGAGACTAGCCCAACCACTTCCCCACCCCAAACCCTGCAGCTGTAGTCATCCTTACTCAGCAGTCTCTCCCCATACTCAAGCCTCATTCACTGACTCCCATCAACGGTTTCCATCTACATTCTACATGTTCGAGAAATGGTAAAGCAGAATCCTTCCCCCCCGAAAACGAGGCTTTTCCCGCTCACCTTGCAGACGGCGGCCTGCACTATGGCGTCGAAGCCGCCCTCCGGAGCGTCCCGGTTGCGCGACACCATCTGCTTCTGCACCTCCTGGTTGAAGCGGTCCACCTTGTCCGTGAGCGACAGGACGTGGCGGAAGCCAAAGGAAGGCACACATTTGGGGAACAGCTTGTATCTGTGGAGATGGAGAGGGTTGTGGGGAACCAGTCTGCTACATTAAGGGGCAACCATGAGCCTTCCCCAGTGGTGTTTTGAACTCATCTTCTTCTGCATTACATTTATGCATTTGTTGTTTAGCGCCTTGTGACCAGGGCTTACGTGTCCTGAGGCCTCCAATATTATACAGTAGTGATGATTTGCTACACATAATTTACACATTTCTTCTCTGTAAATATGTACAAAGCTTATTTTAAATTTATACAAACACAACCGCCATTATCAATCATATCCTCTCCCAACATGATCGGCTGTTTCTGACCATACATCGCCTGAGTAAGCATCAAAATAGTTTATATGTGTCCCCTTAATGTCATCCTACAACATGGCAGTGTCTGACTGACACACACACACACACACACACACACACACACACACACACACACACACACACACACACACACACACACACACACACACACACACACACACACACACACAAGCCTAGTTGGGAAGTGAGGCGCGATGGCAGCCTGTTAGCTAGTCCAGGGTAATCTAACCTCCAGGGCAAACATACCCTTGCTTTCTCTCCCCATCTATTCTAGGTCTCTTTTCAGTCGACAGACATGCACACACATGGATGTAGAGAGGCAGCAGCCATTTTGGAGCACTGGCTCTCTCAACTATCAGAGGTGATGAATAATGAACCATGCATGGGATTCTCTCCCGATACATCTTTCATGAATGGTTCAAAAATAAACCCTGTGGATGTAATGTTGAAGAGCTGTGCCTGGTCTTTTTGAACTCTCAATAGGTGGAACAATAACATGTCAGGATCATTTTGGGCCAGAAGAGACTAATATTCAATTTGGATATTTGGACAAGTGGTCATGGTCAGATGGCCCTGATAAAATGATCATGATCAAATTATCATGATCAAATGGTCAGTCATGTGAGTACAATGACCAGTCTGATGGAGGCGTCCATGTTGGTTTCATTTAGGCAGAACTACCATTTCCTGTACAAATATCCCGAGTGCTGTGATGATGCCTTTGATACCTGAACCACAGAACAGTAGTTGGTTTCATGAGGTCAAAGTCTCAGATCACGTGTTGAAGGCACAATGAAATTGTTCTGCTCAGCACACAAAGGCATCGTGCATGACACACATTCTGCTCAACATAAATTTGCCTCCGGATAGCATTACAAATGGACAATGAATCCCGCATCTCTCCCCCGTCCTTACCCGTTGCAGGGGTTGTTCTGATACTTGGGCTCTGTGTAGGAAAAGGGGGAAATGTTCTTGTCCACGAAGGTGCCGAAGCCGAGCCTGAAGTTGCTGGTGAGTCGGCTCATCTCCTCGGTGAGCTTGGTGCCCAGGTTGTGGATGGTCACCAGGTCGTCCTTCATGGAGAGGGAGAGGTCCATCAGGTAGTAGAGGTCCACTGGGTAGTCCTCCACCTGCCTCACCTGCACCTGGAACGACGTCTGGTCACCTGGACCCCAGGGTGGGGGGATGGGGGTGCAAAGTGAGTGATGATGCAGAGGCGTAAACTGGGTTGTGTTAGGCACAAGTCACCAGCCACAATATTTCGAAATGGAAAAAGGTTCTGGGACCGCTCTTTGCAGTTCACGACGTGAGTGTTGTTGAAGGAGATAATGAGGTGGATGGCCATGGTGCTTTGGACAGGCCAGGGGTTCTGTGGGGTTCTAGTCTGGGGTGAATTGGAGGGCTTGACATACCTGGCCGCAGGCTCACAGAGATCTTCTGCGGCATGATCTGGGTGACCTCGTTCTGGGAGGGTGCAGACCCTTTAGTGCTCAGCAGGTTGCTCTTCAGGATGGAGGTCTGACTGCTGGGGAACTCGATGAACTGGGCCTTGCAGCCCCGGATCTGTAGACTTTGAGTGAGGTCACATCTCACTCTTGTGAAGTTCTGCAATGATATTAAAAACAGAGCTAACTGTCAATCACTGGGCGTCGGAATGAGTATAGTATGATAACTTTGCGATTTGGCTTCCTCTGGTTACAGACTATCTCTCAGTGATGCTACATTCAAGAGTAGGATTTCGCAAATATTGTGCGAAACGATGAGCGCGTACCTCTTGTGCGCACCAGGCGCAACTGGGGTGAATTAAGATGCATTCTTCACATGATGTCGCACTGCCACTCATACACACGTTGAGACCTGAGGAAGGGGGGAACTCGGTACAGAAACTCAAAAAGGACTGACCCATTTATCGCAATTTTAACCAAATAGAGAGTGGCCTACTAGGACAATGTCATAAAATAACATTAGGCTACCTATATCAAACAACAAAAACATAAAATGTAATAGAAAATCCTGTACGCATGCATCAATGTGTAACAACAAAAACACAAGATAGCGATAACATTGCAATAGGCTACACTGTTGCTTTGTGACGTTCCAGCACAGCCGTCACTGAGGCATAGAGATTAGTGCTGTTGTCTCAGGGCATGAGTTATATTGTAGAAAACTACAGTGTTGTATATTTTACCTTGACCGCTGTGCCAAAGTATTTCGAAAACCATGCAGCACAGAGTTGCACGCCGCATCAATGTCGCTGGGTTCAACATTGTGTCACTTGTTGGGGAAACGAAATACCTCAAAATAACTGAGTAGGCCTAACCAATACCGTCTCGTGGATTGTCCGAAGGACGTCTTAATGGATGGAGCCCACTCGGTCAATGCAAAACACCGAAGTAACGTCCACGTTGACCAGATTTGTATTCCATTCCGCGCTCATTCCGTCAAGCTGGGGGCGGCTTTACGCTTCATGTTGTGGTCGGACATTATCATCCATCATTGCAACTGCTCAATGAGTAAAACACGCAACTCAATCACGTATATAGGATCAATGAGCACTGCATGTTTTCTTTAGAAACTTCGGTACCGTTCCATCTCAGTACTGGTCCACAGACGACCCCCGTTGATCCCAATCATCAGTCACTCCATGTCTCCGAAGCACATAGGTCTCTCTCTGGCTGTGGCGAACAAGGAATACAAATGTCAACAAAAAAATAAATCCAGCACGTCTGGAAGTCGTGATTTCGCTCTCAAGTTTGTTTCTCGGCTTCTCCTGTACGCTACGCGTCCCTCTTGGAATCTCCGCCTATTCCCGAGGGGGCTGGCCGGGAGGGGGGGCAGAGATCACCCGTTAACCCTGTAGCTTCCGCGGCGTAGCCTTGATTCCTCGAGTCTGGACGGATGTTTTTTTACACATTTGGAACAGGTGCAATGAGTAAATGTCGACTATAGATATGGAAACGTTGACCATCCCTTGTCGTTTTCTCAACGCGATTGCCTGATTGCCATTCGTTAACTCGCTTTTTCCAACCCTTGGTGACGTCCTTTGTGTGACGTCGTGTGTCATTTACATTCCTATAGTAATACGCGCATGTCTGAGTCCAGAATCCAATAAGGCGTTTGCCTGTGACATTTAAAAGAAATACAGCTGCATAATCATCATGCTGGTCGTGAAAAACCTTCAACTGTTTAACAATTTCTTTACATATACATTTTTTTTTTTATTGATGAATAACCACATGACAAACCTTCAATGGTATTCAAACACCCATAAGTTCAAAGAATACTAACTTATTAACACAGCTTTGGTAGGAAGGGACAAAAGATAAACAAGGTCGAATACAAAAAAAAACAATAAACTCAACCTTTCCAGTCAAACAAATCACTGATCCATAAACAACCTTCCAAACAAAACAAACATATATAGGCCTCAACATACATACATACATACATACATACATACATACATACATCCATCTATATATATAAATTGATTTATCAAAAACCTGAGGGACGTGGATGCTATTCAGACAACTTCACCCAACAATCCCCAACACTGAACATTGTACTCAGAGGACTGTGTCTCCCCTCCCACTCCCTCCACTGACTGCTGTGGCGCAGGAAGAAGACGAAGCAGCGAGCTGCTTGGACACCATCTCCACAATGCTACTGAGCGGCAGGCCGCTGAGCATGCCCCGGTGGCGCGTCTTCACCTCCTGCAGAGCGCCCACTATGGCCAGCCTCCCAGCCTCCGGGTGGCGCTCCTTCAGCGCGTCCATCATCTTGTCGAAGCCGCCCATGGTGCCGTAGTGCTCCGGCACGTAGGTGCCCTCCGCCGTGGGCGAGTGGCTCAGGACCTTATGCTTGTCTGGGCCGGGCACCTGTGGAGGGGAGGGAGGTTTGGATGGCTGACTGGCCCAAAGCTTACTGTATTCACCGGAAAGAGTGTACCTCGGTTCACCATTTTCTTAGAGCTAGGAGTTATTGGAAAATGTATTATCACCGATAATTATGGGAGAAAGGTTCAGCATGGCCGTTTAAAAACATTTGTCACTGAGGGCTAATGATTATAGGACCATAAAACAAGTTTCTCCATCTCACTGAAAAACTCGTATGAAAATGATCAAGTAATTTTAATTCAATATAGTTTACAAATGGGTATGATGACGAGTCAAATTCTGAATACCATTGAAAGACAGTAAATGACAATTGGATATGTATGTTGCAATAATGTTCATCACAAATAATGTCATCAATGGGTATTTGAGAATAGGCTTCGCCCATGGAAGTGTGAATCACATTGCTCCCAATGCTGCTCGGATCCCCTCACCTTTCCCACAGTGAGGCTGGAGCGGGTTTTGTTGGCACAGGGTTTCGTTGCACCACCCGTCTCCTCCTCTGGTACCTTGCTGGAGGCGATGGGGGTCTGCAGGGCTGGACTCGAGCTCTTGGTGACCGGTCTGATGTGCTGCACATGTAAAGTGGAGCCCTGCACGCAGACGCCATTCATCTTTCCAACGGCCAACTCAGCAGCCCAGAGGGCCCTTTACGGTCACCCATGGCAACTCTGGAGAGAGAATACAAGAACCACCGTGAGATAGATGCCACGGATTGCTTAAGATTGTCGCATCCACAAGCGTTCCACATTACATTGAAAATGAGGCCAAACAGAAAACAAAGTCTTGCGTTGTGTTTACATCATTGTATGTTCATGAGAGTTTTGGCAGTATGCGTTTTCATTGCCCAAGTTTGAATTCAAGCAATGCTAATATTTAATGATAGGTCAGTGAGGTGACTACCACGTGAGATGGTTGCCGAAAGGGCAGATCTGAACTCAGAAACATGGTCTTTTTCAAAACCACTGCCATCACATCAGTCGTCTCTTAAAGAAAATAGTATTCATTTAATTAGATTGGTAGGGCCCTCTACACTGCTCAAGTGGGAATTGTAATCTACGATAAATCATTTTGTCACTGTCCCCTGGTGGCTGTAATTTAAAACATTCTCTTATAATACATGATTTGGGTATTTTTCACTCAACATGCACAATACGAATGTGGTTACTTATCAGCTTCTATTCTTATTTTATTTTTTTTGCAAATTAGAGCTGTAGTTCAGATTATAAAGAGGAAATACTCTGAAAGACGATGCAGTGCGGTGTGTCATGTTTTAGTCCACAGAGGTGTAGTGGATCACCTCGGTCACATCCTTTGGGGAGTCCAGAGACCACAGACAAAATGAGCTCTCCTGTTCCTACCACCTTCTTAGGCAAGCCTTTGGTAAAACAAGAAAAACAACAACCAAATAAACAGATTGGAAGTTGGCCTACTTTCACAAACATCGTCACCAGACCTAGACCCACAAAATCAGACTTCAGGATTGATAACAGTACATGCATTTCACATTCTTCGCTCGCCTCTTATTGGTTTGTGGACAGAATCCACATCAGTTAATGAGGCGGGAATCTGTACGGCCAACTGGCAATAAACAGGAAACACGAGAGAGCCGACCTAGTAGGGAAAATTGTGAACAAGTGTCAGTAAACGTTTCGAATCAACACTGAAAAAAAATAATGAAAATACCCGTCTGAAAGTTTCTCATCGTAGTAGTCAAGTAGATGAAACAGGAAACAATGTGTAACCCCGCCCCTTTCACATTTCTGAATTCATCAGACCCTATTCTTGCCTTCTTTTATCTCTTCGTCACTCTTTGAGTGGGTGTCTCCCAGTCCAGTCGGCACCATGACGACGCTGGGTTCCAGGTCCTCCTTAGCATCGTAACCCAACTCCTTGCCGGTGAATCAACATCAGTAAGAATCCCCTCTCATTTGAGGACTCCACGGCCACTACCTCAGTCACAGATACCACTGTGTAGTGACAGATCCAATACAATACACAGTTATTAGGAATGAAGCGGGTGGCCGTGTGTGGTGTCCTGCACCCACGTCGTCTGCTGCAGAGCAGATCAACTTACATTAATACACCGCAATAATCACCCGTCTGCTTGTTGTCTGTCCCACTTGTGCTTGGGCCATTTTGGGAAACCGCTCTTCTGAGCTTCACCTTGGAGTGAGCCGCTGGGGCATTCTGTCTCTTAGCCTCCTGTGGAATGAATTTAGTCAAAAATGCGTCCCAAAAAGGGGAACGCGATGGATACACGATGAGTTCAGACAAGGGAAATTTCAATGCATCGAACCTAACCATACAGGCCATATTATTGTACCATCAATAAGCTGTCAGATACCAGCTGCTAATGATAATAAGTTTCAATAGTTATATTGCAAATTAGGGTTGCTGCGGTATACGGGTATCGACGGTATTACCGGTGTTGAGGCCACACCGATTACTCGGTGTTGCAACCGGCGCAACACCTAGTTTTATACTTTTTTTTTATTGTTTTCAGTAATAAAAAAAATATTCTGAAAATTTAATAATATATCATTAAGAATATTAAAAATGTGTAGTAATAGGCCACAGTCTCTGCTCAGAAATGCTCGCCGAAGAATTGCGCGAAACTCTCCTTAGACTAAGATCGGTAACCATAGCAATATCCAGTTCACAAACACTGGGAAGCCCAACTCCCCTATGAGAGCTCCCGTCATACTGTATATCAGCACTCATGGAACGTCTCTTGTCCAATCCAATTGCTCGGTTGGGACCGGTCGGAACTACCTGTTGTATAAAGAACATTATAAGACGCTGTCACCGAGAATTGGCGCGCTGCCAGACGCTGTCGCAGAGTGTGAGAGGAGAGTTGACGAAGAAGATGGCGGTTGACCTAGTTTCATACAGATGATACCAGTCTAGTACATCTAGTTATAAGCTGTAATCAAACAAGGTGCATTAGTTTGTGTGTAATAATGTTCACTCCGCGGTAACCCTACGCAAATGCAAAGCGTTTACGACTACAGAACAGGGTAACATGCTGTTGCCACGCATCACGTATAACATAATAGGTATAAGCGTACCTTCGGGTCTTCGCTCCTTTGGAAACAAGACGGACGTTCTATTATCTTCACCGCTGTCCATGAGACAGATCGCCAAGGTGGCATAGACTTATAGCAGCTGGTACATATCCAGCATGCATTAGGGACGCATGTACATCTGTACAAATCCAATGGCTCGCTTTGGTGACATCTACTCGCTAAAAGCAACATAAATGGAGCTGGCAGCGAGCATGCCATCGCAGCGGAGTCCTTTTGCATTTTCTGTCTTAGCGTCATGAAGTTCCCTTCTTGGCCAGACTTGGAGTTTCACAAATTCTTACAAACAGAAAAACACAAAAAAAACATAAA
>OLKM01000576.1:206059-236059 GCA_900291075.1 Melanogrammus aeglefinus
AAACACACATCTTTATGGAATTTTACTGCTTCCTCTATTTATTAACTGCAGGCTTAGTTAACATATGCCATTGCAAGTTCAACACTTTTAGTTTTAAAGAAACACTATTTGCACAAGATACATTCCCAGTCTCCTTTCTTGGCCCAGACAATCTTTCTGAAAGGACGCTAGGATCTTCCAGGACCTCACCTAGCATAGCCAGAGATGTGTCCCATTGCTCACTTTGGGTCCAATTCAATACAGATGATTACAGATTCAAATCAAATATACAAATTGTATGTTGAAATGTCTCTTGAACATTCTGGTAGAATATTGGAAATTAACTAATTGATCGGATTACAGTGATGTTCCCTTGGTAACCACGAGGGGTCATTAGTGGTCACATGAGTTTAAGGCCAGCCGACAGAGACCAGGACAGGCTGGTCGAGGAACACTACATTGACCAGGGCCAGACGTTTTTTAAAAGTTTTATAGCATATATCACAGGCCAAGCCTTTCCCTATCACTGTTGATGTAATAACATAATGTACTCATTGTTCATTTTCCAAATATAAATATTTTAATCTATATTACAAAATAGGAAAACATAATTAAAAGATTATTTCAACTACATTAACTGCATGGGCTCTTTACAACTTCCATATAATTCACCATTGCTAAGTAGGCCTATAACTGGCCGCTGTCAAGGAAAACAAAGGACTTTTTGCCTCTAATGACGTCTTTGGTAGCACTGCGCAAGTAGTCCGGTACCTTGTCAACCCCAGCGACTTCGGTTGCTAAGCGACGTCAACATCTTTGGGGGACTATTTCTCTGCTGATGAACACTACGAATGCTTGTAACAAATAAATTGTAAAAAGACACACCATGTGAAGTTATTTTTTCGTTTTGGATTTTTTTTTCCCGATAATGACCGGCGTTCTATACATTATCCCGTACATATCTCACTCATTGTCACAATTTGCATAACTGAACGGTAATGATTATCCTTCCAACTGAGAAGCCATTAACAGATTAAGGCCTACTACGGCATTCACTGCCATATCTTGAAGGTCACTTCACAAGATTCAGCTGATTTGTTTTATGTTCAAGAACTGTCCATTTGATTTATGTTCTACTGTGGAAAAGCCTCTCAGTGGGCAGGCTTCTCTAATAGTTATGACTCTTACTGTGTTTTAAATTGTGTGTATGCGTGTGAGTCAGTGTATTTGTTTTTGATAGTTTATTTATTTTTCTTTTGTACGGGTTAGTTATAACCCTTGTGTTTTGATTCACTTATTCATCAGACAGACATTGTATCGAACCTTTGACCCATGGGTGGATTTTAGCTTCATAATGTCATTAAATAAGACCCAAGTATCACACCAATATTGTCAATTCTGTTTTCTAAAAGTCCACATTGAATACAGATAAACATTTCATTTGACTGCTTTCCTATAACAGAATAATAATCCCTTAATAAGAGAAAAGATCTTTGGAAAATATTCGACAACTGCGGCCCTATGGACAAACTAACATAGATCGGAGGTAGGGATGTTGTAGTTAACTATATGAGGCGGACCTTGCACTGTGTCATCAGTATGTGAGCGAGAGAGCTGCAGATTGAGCAGTTTTCCCTGCTGTTGATGGAGAGTTTCCAAGGTGACGTGACATCCTCAAAGCCTCAATCCGCTCGCTAGTTCTTGCTGAGTGGATCACGACCGTTAGATTAGGATCATGGCTTAAGCTCATGAGGGAAAGGCCTCCGAAGAGTAAATGTTTCATGACCAAGTGAGGACAGTGTGTGTGTGATGCGGAAATAGGAAAGTAACGTGAAGATTGACACAACAGCCCAGGCATTCTCAGTTTACTGAAATACATTCTGTGTTGTATGGGTTACGCGTAATAGTGTCCTGTAAACTGCATCGGCAACATTTGTTCCTTTTGTTTCCTAAAAAATGATGTCAAACTGGTCATTTTGTAGCACTTGCTTGTTCTATGTAACTTATCCATGAGAACAAATTACAATAAGGAGTACAACATATCCTCTGTGTGAACAAAAGTAGTCTTTTGTTGTTTTGTGTGTTGTTCCTGTGCATAGACAAAACTAAACTGTCCTTAGCCCTAGACTTTCAACCCCACTCCCAGAAACACAATACAATAAAGAACAGCTAGACAAGTGCACATTAAGTATACATCACTCATAAATAATGACAGAAGCAATAGAGATAGGGAGAAAGGGAGAGCGAGAGAGACACATACACATACACACAAATATCAGGGCAGGGCATCTCCCTAGAGCACAGTAAAAAGCCTTTTATAGCATTCAAAAGCACTCCTCTCCCCTCCCTCAATCAATGGGAAACTGCCTGGCTCGCTCTGAGTGAACATCAGAGCTAGGCTTTCACACAAGACTGTGGAACAGTGTGGAAAACTGAGAAAGTCACTATAAGTAGTTATTAAATAGCAAATGTACCACATTTATGTCATACATGTACTCACCAATAGCAAAATAATAACTCTTTAATGGTAGGCTACATAATATGACACATATGTCAAGGAAATGCATTGGAAATTGTTGCTGAAAGGAACAACAAAAAGAAATGGGCCCTACTGACATTTACAAGGTCGGTATTACAGGAAAAACTCATGTCCTTCTGAGATGCCTACAAAATGTTTCAAAGAATGAGTGTGTGCGCGCACAGACAGACAAAGATTGTTGTAAGAAAGTGGTTGGCCAATTGCCTGCGAAGTAGATCCAAATGTTCCAATTCAAACTAACTTGTATTTGTTAATTAAAAGTAAAAAGGACATTTAAAACACCTCAAGCCTGATAAAACTGATATGCTTATTAGTTGGGATGGGATGATATCTAATTATATTAATCTTTTTTTTTTTTAACTAGACCAGGACAAACTATGGGTTTACCCCCCTCCAGATTCACAGAGAAAATGATCAGGAAGATTGGGAGGCATGTGACTCGGTAATGAGGCAGGTCAAGCTCACAGTGGCCAGCAGATCACAGCAGCTGATCAGCTGACTGTCGGCATGCTGGGAGAGACTGATGAAACACAACACCAGGACTGCAGGCAGTGGAGCATAAAGGACATTTTATTGTACCCAGTACAGATGGTCATCGAGTCAGCAGTGTAAGATACACATTGTGGAGGAATAGAGGGATCGAAGCCTATACAAGTGCAGACGATCCCTCTGTTTGGGCTCGACCAGATGCTAAGTTCCTCTCATAAAAATAATAAAAGACATAGCTAGAGAAACTGCAACCCAACACAGCGGACATTGGTTGACCTTTGCGTGCAAGCGCTTGCCATAGTAAAGATAGCAGTTTCCTCGTCCATCCTGCAAAACCAAGTACAGTGGTCTCCCGTGGAAACCATCAGTGAGACGAGCATCACAGGGATCCAGATTAGGTTTCTTGTATAAAGGTACCGAAGTAGGCAGAACTATACAGCTTATACATTAAAATCAAAACAGATGCAGACTTATAGCAAAAATATATATTTTATATAAGTTTGTCTATTTTTCCCATTTAGAAACAATGTTTAATGTGAAACAAAAACAAAAGCAAAATCAAAACAAAGCGTCACAAATGTCTTTGTCTAAAAAGAGTAAAGCGATATGTTAGTGGACAACGCAGTCTCTGTTGAGGATATCATGCAAAAGACAAGCAGAGGTCTTTTGTCAACAACATTGGATTGTTGGAAAGGAAGAAAGATGTCAAATTTCATTCACTTTCTGTCTTTTTGCATGCAAGGCCTCGATGCTCCTGCCATCCTGGGGCATCGGAGGAACAAGTACACTGCCGAGAAAACATTGAATACTCGATAGAAATAAAACAAAAGAAGGAACAATGCAACCATTTCATATACACAATGTAGAAATCCATTACGGGCTCTGGGAAAATATGTACTAATCTATCCCTTTTGACACGGTGAAAAAGGAGTGCTTATTGTTTGGAGATTGTGGCCGATAAGGGAAAACAAAGGACTCGAACAGAGTGTGAAGCAGAGTGTGGAGTTGACACTTTGAAAAGGAGCGTTAGCTTTTAGCAGGGGAGTGCAGCAAGTAAAGTGGTTCTCTGGAGGCCAGTCCACGTTTACCAACCGCTATCTCCCTACCATCAGGAATCCCCCAGTCACTGGGCGTAGGTTCTCAGCCTTGGTTTATATTCATAGACAGATAAAAGGAAAAATAATAATACACAGAATATCTTGGAATATCTACAGAGGAGTAATAGCAGAATTCAATTATGGTGGTTTATTCTTTTATGTAATTCTTTTCATTAAATTAAAGCCCTTTTAAAATTTATTTTTTATTCCAGAGGGGTTCTCGAGAACTGAGGGAATAGTAAAAAAAAAAAAAGAAAGGCATTTATAGAACAGTGCTGCATTTTTGATGATCTTTTTTTCAGGATTAAAAACTTGAAATGTTCCACTATAGGTTATTCGATTCTCTTAAGAAAAGATTGACAGAAAGTCTGAATTGCAACAACTCTTGCACAGGAGTCAGTTCTTTTTGCAATGTTGCGCGACAACTCGGCTTGCTTCCATTTGGGTCTCCATAGTAACAGCCGGCCCCTCCCCTCTTTCCCTAGGGAGTGATAACAGGGGGCAGAACCGCTGGAGTCCAATCTGCCCCTCACCTCTTTCAACACCACCTTGCTCCTTCACTCTCCTCACTTGCCAGTGCAAGACTTCCAACTGTGTGCATTCATTTTTTTTCTTCCTTCTTGTTTTCCGGGGAGTGTGGCGAGTTTTAATCAGGCAGTCCAGCAACAAGAAGTGTGTGTCGATGGCAAAAAAAGAAAGGAAGGGGGAGGTGATCTTGGTTTCCAACCCTGGGTTACTGGAGCAGGCCCCTTAAAGACTCTCGGGCTGTATTGGGTGCACGTTAGGTTGAGAGAGAGAGAGAGAGTGTGTGTGTGTTTGTGGATGATGCCTCTGACGTCATGTGCGTCATTGGAGCCACCGTGGCGTTTAGTAGCCGTAGCTGTCCGGGAAAGGCAGGCCGGCCGTGCACTGCTCGGCGGTGTCCAACAGATAGGGGGTGTTCTCGTCGTAGTGGCTGAGCGGCAGAGTCTCGTCCTCCGTGCCGGGCAGGCTGTCGGGGTCCCCCTTCAGGCTGGGCCTCTGGTTGTCGGGGAAGGCCATGGAGAACAGAGCCTCTGGGTCGCACACAAACTTGTAGACGTACCTCTCGCCAGCCACCTGGAGATGAGACAACGAGAGAGGGTTAGGCACCCGGGTCATGGATCATATTTCATGAGCACAACATAAAACATGCAGAAGTTTTGTAAAAAGTTTCTTGTAATACTATAGCAAACCATCAGAATTTTGGGGGTTAAAACAATTTACCATGGTTCAGAAACACCATTGTCATGTGGCCATTAAGGGAGAGTTATTGTAATGTTTTGGGAAAGGGGAAACTAGTCAAAATCCTAGACTCCACAACATAAAATACCTAACATGTGTTTACTAGCAGGAGGGAAACGGCCTTCTATCGCATGACATGCTTTATAATCAAATTAATTCTAATTCAAATGAACTACTCAGGCTGTGCTGTGACTTTTTAAATGGGTTGGGTTAAACGGCTTAGTTCCATGCCAAAGGACCGCTATGGTGAAACTAGGTAAGGGGGACCTATTGATTATGATTCAAGGAGGAAAAAATAAAAAGGGGCTGAACCTGCCTTTACCTTCTGCATGATGCCCTTCTCGTAGTAGTAGCGCAGGGAGCGGCTCAGTTTGTCGTAGTTCATGGCTGGCCTGTTCTTCTGGATGCCCCAGCGACGGGCCACCTGGGGTCAGAGGAGGACACACCGTTAGGTTCTAGCACCGGGCAAGGAGGTCATCAATACAGCCCACGTGACGCCGAGCAGGTGGTGGGATTAGGCAGGCCACGTCGGGTGAGAAGAGGGGGGGGGGGGGGGTTGCCTACCTCCTCAGGCTCGATGAGCTTGAACTCCATGCCGCGGCCCGTCCAGGCAATGAAGTGGCCGTTGGCGGGGTCGTCGAGCAGGGTGACCAGGAACTGCCAGAGCTGCAGAGAGCCGCGGCGCTGGTACGGCGGCCCGTCACGGTATACCAACGGTTCCTGCTTTACTTTACCTATGATCAGAGGGAGCAGGAGACCGGAGGAGAGGGAGAGGGAGAGAGAGAGACAGCCAGATGGAGAGGGAGAAAAAGAGGTGTCAGTGAGCACTGTTCTCTGCCACAGCCACACTGTGGTGAGACATTCCTGGCAGCATGCGACTGTGAAGTGGCCCGGCTGCTCATTCTGCACAGCCGTGCCACTGCCATTCAGTCAAAGGACCCTTCTCTTCTTCCAATGCGCAATCTTATTGACTTAGGCCTCATTTTACTTTTATGCAGCATATTATCAAACTGAAAGGAGGATAAAAGTCTGAGTGCATTTTTATTTTATTCTGCAATGTGACATTCATTTTGGTTTAAATCTCACCTTCCAGTCTCTCCGGTACAACGCAGGCATCGTCAAAGTAAAGGTGAGGTTCTCTGTCGAAGGAGAAGCCTGTGGTCGGAAAAGAAGCAAAAGGAAAGAAACACAATTAAAGAAGAGTAATACAAGGAAGAACGGCAGCTTGAGGGAAACGGGCCCTCCATTTTATCCCCTTCTGGGGCTCTATTAGCACAACAAACCAATAAAAAAGCAATAAATCCTAGCAAACATCCCAGTAGTAGCAAACAATTATTTTTGTTACTATTACGTGCATCTGGGAGGCGGACAGAAGCATGCTAGTATTTTGGTTGCACTCCAGGTGGCATCATTTAAAGGCTGCTGACCTCCTGTTCTTCCATGTACTTTCACTGATTTAAAATGTCAAGTGGTTTGGGTGAATGCGTCAGGGCTGAACTAAGCCATTTAGATAACCTTGTTGTGTATGTGCAAGACTAGACAGTTAGTGGACTGTATGAGCAGATCCTCTCAGATCCTTACCTTCATGGTTGATTTGGTAGAAACCTGGTCTTCCGAAGGACGACTGACAGTTAGGCACTTCTGTAACACAAAGAGGAGAGGTTTGTTTAGAGCAGGAGCCATAGCCAAACTCAATGCCATATTGTATTCCCAGCACATCAACCTGCGCCTCACGTCCGACACCAAAACATTTGTAACATTCTTTACACCTGCCTCTGCACAGGCTTAAGTAAAGAGGCTTTGATGTCCCCCACTGCGCATTGGCAGTTCTTGTTTGTACTGGAGAGATCGGGTCTGAGAGGTGATATTGATGCAAGTGGTGACCATCGGAAACCCTCGGCACATGGCGGTAACCATAGAAACACTGGCGGGTCCTTTCAACTTGCCCACTGTCCACCCCCATCTGCGGCTTCTTACACAACTGGCCATGACGCAACAGCTGGGCCAAAAAATGCCTACCCTACACCCACGCATGGAGACCGATACACACAGAGGCCCTTTGGGAGTGGAGAGAGCCCTGCCCTGTATAACTTGCGTGTCCACGGAGGACAAATAAACAGGATTAGTAGCAGGGTCGCTGTATTAACTCTCATTGACAATCAAGTTAGGCCTGTCCCCCGCAGGGGCAGACATCTGTCTTCTGTTTGCTGTGTCACTGCGGATCCTCATTATTCTGCTTCCTGTCTACTGATAAGAAAACCAGAGATCAATCAAGACCAAGTGTTTCCTCTACTGGCTGTCCCTATTTATTCTTAAGAAGCAGCGTACTCTTAAGGGAATAACAGCAGCAGGATCTTGCCTTTCAAATTCCTTATAAACGCTGTGAAGACAAAAGGGCTACTAAACTTTGTGGAAATATAACCACTCATGTTTTTGGCACTGCGGTATTGCCAACACAGTAGTTCATGATGGTCATTTAAATCTACCGGCCACCGGGAG
This sequence comes from Melanogrammus aeglefinus, assembly GCA_900291075.1. Taxonomy (NCBI): domain Eukaryota; kingdom Metazoa; phylum Chordata; class Actinopteri; order Gadiformes; family Gadidae; genus Melanogrammus; species Melanogrammus aeglefinus. The sequence continues at coordinate 213,926 of OLKM01000576.1, forward strand.
AGCCTGGCAGTGACGTTGGCATCTCAAGGCCATACAAAGCTAAGAGGATTTATCATTGCATCACTGGCTGGCTTGCTTGCTTGCTTGTTCCGCATGGAATGGCAATGAAAAGCACTGAGACAGAAGGGATGAAACAGTTTAGGAGCACGTTGGTATAAATGTGGAGGAGGACGTGGGCAATGAGGAAGAACAACAGCTGGCGGTGTGGGCGACAGATAAATAAATAAATAAATGATGAACCACAGCAATTGCATATGGACATTTGTAGTTCATACCACATAAGCGCAGCACAGTTGATGGTTCCAACCATGCTGGAAGAAGGATTTTGATGGAAGAAGGCATTCTAGCACCTTCTGCTAAAGTTAGCCGTGTATTATGACCCTAGAAATGTACAGTCAAACTCCACACTTGACTGTATAGCATCACTCTAAGCCCCTTTGTGGCCAGTGACCCAGATCTATTTCAAGGTAGGTACATTGAAGACGTGTCTCCTAACCTGGCTGGCTGACCCACTTACTTTTTGCCCTTGGAGGCTTAAGCTGATATAGGAGGAGACCCACTTCTACTTGCCGTGGATGGAGGGGGATGGGGTGGGGCTGGGAAGATTAGGACCTTTAGCGTGGTTGTTTGTGCGTGCCTGGAGATCTTCTACCCTCTAAACCTCACATACATGCGTCATAGGCAAAACAAACAGGGCCTGGAACATTCCACCCACCCTGCCTGAAAGCGTACACACACCTGGACCCTCGGTGTGTATCCTTTGATTTGTATCCCCTAGTAAACAGCTACGCACATTACTAAATCTACTGCATGCTGAGCACTCTTAACTGTGACAACTCACCAGAATCAAAGCAGAAGTCCCGAGGCTCCTGTTTGATGGCCATGGGATGGAAGGCCGCCTGAGGCTGTCCCTGTGGGGCCCCCGGGGGGCCCATGGAGGGGACTCCTTGTTCTGCGTACCGCGCGTCCATCAGTTCTTGCTTGAAGCCCTGGGGAGGCACGGCAACCAGGGGCTCCGACATCTGGCGGTGGTAAGGGGGCCGCCCGTCGCGGGCTACCCTGTTGGTGCTGCTGCTGGTGGAGGCGGTGGCGGGCTGGGGCAGGAACTGGGAGCACTGCTGGGTCTCTGACGGGGGGAATGGGAGGCATGGCTCCGACATCTGCCTCTGGAACCTGGGGCAGGCAAGACGTAAAGGAAGGTGATGAAGTTATTTGTTTTGACAGCGACCAAAGAGAACATTTTCATGCATGTCAAGGGGGCCACATGCATGTCTATTTCTGGCACAGGTCTTACAAATGCATTGGACGACACTGGAACCCTTACTACTTCTTGCTTGAACGGTAGAGAAGTCCAACTGATCAAAAGGCATCCTACTTTCTAAAAACAAAACCAACCAACTATAACTGTATGGGATACTAAAGGCTGGTTTCAGATGTACAGTCTTGGCGCATCAATTAGGGCACATTGGTTTGCATATAGACTGACATTTGAGTTGCTGATGAAATGTACTGCAACCCACAGCACTCAAAAGATAATGGGAGCACAGCTCGCAGAGTGAGCAGCATGAGGGCTGGGAGCTTGTGCAAGGGGAGAAGGTGTTTCGACAGAAGGAAGGCTTTCCAACAGCTCTCAGATATTCAGCGGCCATCCATATGAGGAGCTGTCACATTGCTAGCACCAACCCAATCCATAACCCGGTCTGTTACCACCCTCTACATCCCAAACCGCCTCACCCCCAATATCAGCATTAGCGAAAGCTATTAAAGTGGTAACACAACCCCACTGAGCTTCTCCCATTAGCAATGTAAAAGTGCATTTACAGCAGTGAACCACACACAGGGTTAAGAGTTAAATATATCTGCGGTCTTCTCTTCAGCCGTACATGTTTTTTTTTCAGCTAATAGCATAGCAAGGACAAAAAGCCATCCCTTCTACCCCGGCGGCTTACCTGTGCTCGGGGCTGAAGCTGTTGGCATCCTGGTTGTGGGGCGGGCAGGGCACAGCGAACGGCGGGCTTTGGCCATGGAGCTGGTGCGGCCGCTGGCTGTGAGCGCCATGGTTCGCCGCGAGGGGCTGCTGCACCTGCAGGCCGGGATGTTGCCTGGACTGAGTCTGACCCTGGGGTATCCGTGGGTGTGAGGGGGAGGCCTGCTCGCTGAGGGGGTGTGCCCCTGTGTTGCCGGCGGGGCCACAGGGAGAGACTGGCGTGGAGGGGGGAGTTAATGGCTTGAACCCCGGGGTGGGCTTCCTGTCGTAGGCACTGCAGAGGGGGAGACAAGCATAAGACACTTAAAACATTGTCTGACGAGAAGGGATTGAATGCATGCCGTACAGTGGCGTTGGCTGCAAATGTCTTGCGAATTGAAGCGGTACGATCAAGATCGAAACACATACCTGTAGCTGTAAAGGCACTTCTCTCCGTAGGGCATGGGACTCCTGTCCTGGCGACAGGGAGAGAGTTCTTTGGAGGGAGTCAGCTCCCGTTTGATCTTGGCCGGAGGCGGGCCATGAAACATCACTGAACAGGAGGAGAGAGCAGAGACAAAAACACATGAGCCATGCTGCAGATATCCCCCACTAATCGAATCCATAAACAGAAAGTGCAGCAGTTATCTTAACCACATTTCAAATTGGTAGATAGATAAATGGACGTATGGACAGTGTCTGCGTATTCCCAGGACTGACAGAGCCACTTAGAAGCCATTTATCACAGACCTTAATGACGGTTGACAGAGGGATCTCAAAACCGCCATCTATCCACCATTACTGGCCAGCAAAGCACTGTATACACACACATACACGCATGCACAAACAGGACTATCAAAGCCCTCTTCGCTGATACCATTACTGGGAGGCCAGTCAATACCCATGAATCAGTGTGGTGTAATTCAATGATTGTGAATGATTTTCTTCCCTGGCAGTGTAACCATTAGACACTGGCTGGAGCGCAGCGCGTATCGGCTGCAGTTTCCTGGGCGCCACATAATGGCAAGGCAGAAACTTGATCCTCAGGCACAAAGGCGCAGCAGCCAAATACATCACCTTGGGTGCTGATGGACTTATGGAAAGCTAACAATGGGCACGTGAGCTCCTCCCGTGCACCCCACGTGGTGAGATACCGCAAAATACCGGGCCCCGTGTTTGCCTTTGCAATGCTGCCCGGCCGTATTGTGTGTTCCACAGCCAGGTTTCCCTGAACATTTCTTCAGAACTTTCCCATCTTAATGAGATATGGTTAATAATAAATATTGTGAAAAATATCCGAGTGCCAAGTGGCCTGATTCAACACAGTGGGGGTATATGATCAGCAGTTGGAATTCAAGTTGTTTTTTGTCTTTTGGTTACAATAGCTAGCTAGAACCCAAGTTTACCGACAAACGCAGCCTTGGCCCAGCTTATAAAGAAATACAGAAGTTGCCAGACGGTTGCAAGAAATTCTTCTATTCATTCCAGGCCTAGTTAAAAGGGGCACTCTGGGGGCAGATGGAGAAGGCTAACTAGCTGGGTACAGTGGGAGAAAGGGAATGCCCCCACCGTCATGTGACGTCCTGCTGACTGCAGGGGCAATGCAGTCAGTGCTGGGAGCCGGGACCACTGAATAGGCAGCCTGTGTGAGAGGCTGGCCCCCTGCCTGTCCATAACGGTCTCTGCCAATTGCACATCGCACACACTCAAAGTACAAGGTCAAGGGCTATATGGCTGAGACACTTGACTGTGAACAGAGCATAGCCGGCCTTACGAAAGTTGCCCCTGTCTGGGCTTGGGCTATACGGAATGTACTGTACATGTCAAAGCCTAAACCACAATAATATATTGCATCGCTACAGGCGAGCCAGTGGTCACTCTGACGCCCACTGTGGCTTTAAAAAAAGGCCAGGACAAAAGACAGCCGCGGACCACGCCCTGCCTCTACCTCCCCCTCCCAGACACAAATATAAACAAACTGGGGCAATGGAACCGGGGCAGAGCAGTGAGGGGAGGGACGCTTGAAGAGCTCCATTGAACATAAGTCTAATATTTTCTTTGGCATCTCTGCCAAAACGTTAAGTGCAGAGACAAATGAAAGCTAGGGCTCGGTGGTGGGGGGGAAGATGGGATAGCTGCACCAGAGTACTGGGTCAGGAGGTAGCGCTCATACAGCTCCTATCCTCTGTGATATGGGGGGAAGGGAAGGGGGGGGGTTAGGTGAGTTGAGAAACCCACCACTTCACCTCCCCACCCCGGTCTGGTGGAATCCAGCCCGCACCAACGACTGGGTCTGAGTGCGGGAGAGTGTGAAATCAGATTAGTACAAGGGCTCATGTGATTCCCCGTGCCAATCGGATGATTAAACTCAAAAACGGAGATGGGGACCGGGGAGAGGGATAGAATTTATGTGGAAAATAAAAATGTATTTGGAGGCACACAAAGACTTCCTGGAGGCCAGCCCAACAAGGCCTCAAAAGTAGCCGGGAATCTGCCAAGGAAAGCTGTGTTAAAGGAACAGTCCAACGCACCAGAAACGATATCCACACCGTTGTTCGCCATTGAAGGGGGAGACTCTAAAAGGGTTTAGTCGCGTGCCGCACGCACATGCACACGCACGCACATACACACACGGCGTGAATAATAGAGGTCTGATACTCACAGCTATCTGACTGGAAATCTGGGACAAACTGTTCGTCATCAGGCACATGTGCTGTGGAGATATGGGAAAATGTCAAACATACAAGAGAGCAGAAAAAAAGATCGAGCTTCCCTGCTGGGTCCCTGGAGCTGTCAATCTTCCACTGACATTTTTATGTGTCAAGAAAATAAAAGATGAGGGAATACACAAAGCGCCTGTGTGTTCAATTTAAATAATTCATTTTTTCCAGACTAGAAAATGCCTCAGTGTTTTGGTTGTAATCGGTAAAAGTAATAACAGTCGGACATAGTTATAAATCACTATAAAAAAATATCTAATATTAGAGAAAACTAGGACTAGGTCTACGGGGTAGAAAGCCTGCAGGAGTTCTTGGTCAGCAAGTTCCTATTTACAGAACATTGTTCAACTTGCGCCCGTTATTAAGAAATATTTACCATTCTGCCCTCAAGTTAATCTTTAGCCACTCATGTTTCCAAATGTCACCCCAATTTCCATTATACATGGTACAAAAAACAACAACATTGCCCCATCGGCTGAAATTGTAGTCTACAAGGGATAAAATAGCTTATTCGAGAGAAATACAGTAATTCACCAAGTAGGCTGACCCATTCTCTACTGAACCACAAACAATACACACAACGCACCTTCCGCAATCCAGATCTCTTGCAACTGACAGAGGTCTTGGAAGAGTTCTAAGGGGGAATATCAAAGAGAACAAAACGTGAATTACAGTTTATGTACTAGTACTTGCGTGCACACTCAACTCAACCATGCTGACCACTGGAAACCCCCCTATTTAGCCTGAAGTCTTATTACAAGTTGCTGCATGATAATTACAAATCAAGCCCACATTGGAAGCTTTCCAAAATGTTGAAATCAACACCATGGCAACGCTGAACTGCCCTTAAAAATATGCCTTTATATGGGGGTGGGGTTTGGATACAACCAATTACCTTCTGTGTCCAGGGCGAGTTCACTGTCAACAAACTTCCTCTTTCTGTCATTGAAGGGTCTGGCGTAAGATGGTTCCTCAGAGTGAGACTTGTGCTGTGGCGAGGGAGAGGGCGACAGCATGTTTACCAAACAGAACGATTCCAGGGAGAACATCCCAAATCAACCCATGCGTGACAGGACTAGGCTAATCATCATAGACATTGAGCGGACAAGAATATGCTCTTGAAGAGGGCTTGTTGCTGGACCAGCATGGCCATGATGCAGTCCGTCTATTTACATCTACATTATGTTAGAGTGTAGTGGGTGGGGCTGCCTTGGGTCCACTTACGTTGGGTGGGACCATTAATGGTACTTGCTGATCATAGAATCCGTCCATGTTATCTGGGTCTAAAGGGGTTCCCAGTTCCAGGGGGGCTGGGGCTGGGGGGGGGGGGGGGGGGGGGTCGCTTTAAAGCGACAGCACCTGGCTCACCTCTCCTCGATCCGTTTAACTTTGGACAAAAGATAGAGGGGAGAAAAACAAGTGTAAGAACCGGAATTGAATCATCCATTTTTTTTAATTAAGTTACGAGACGGAATATATAAAGATTATGTTTTGGTCATAGAAAAGAGCAGGCATTTTAAAACTTGATTTTAAAAAGAGAAAACTGAAACTTTTTCTTGAACTTTAATAAATTAAAAAGTGTTATGGCGGTTAACATCCTTGTAAATACACTTTGTCGTTGTGTGACGAATTCTATGGCTTATATAATCAATCCCAGCCATCTGTGAACCGCGATTATATAGGTTTAAACTTAATCAGCTTAATAAACTTAAAAGGAAGAGTATCGTTATTACGAGACGGCTTGCGTTGTCTTGCGTCCAGTGCAACACAGAAAAAAATAGGCCTATACTATTAAGCAAACAGTAGGCCTAAATAGGCTACTGTTTGTTATCCAGCAACTTTGCCCTCCCCAATAGAGATGTAGATTATTGTTTTACAGCATAAATTATGTTACATTTTAAACAAATTCATATTGATATTTAAATGAATAAAATACAATTTAACATTCACATCTACACCAGTGCCTTGCATTCAAACCCCATCGCTCGACTGATGCGACTCCCTCCCTTCACTTATCTATTTTAATGGATGACGAATAAAAAGGTTGTTTCTAGACAATCATTAAAGGTGTCAGGCAGACCCATTTTTGCAACGACCAGGGAAATAAGTTTTCTTCCTGGTGATGTTTAAAAAGCATTCGTGCGTGTTTTTCCTTGGTAAGGCTAATAACGAATATAAGAATCGGCGTGTAATTATTAAACTTGTATAGGCCGCCTTATTTAGAGCAATGTTTTTATAACTTACGGCTTTCCACTGAGAGCCCCAAGTTTACTTGACGTAGGCCTCAATTAAAAAAGTTTTCGTTCCTTGAGAAGTGGGGCCGAGGCTGGGGGATGAACCCCCCACCCCCCTCCAGATATCCTCCACCCCTCCCCCCGTTTCCCCTCCCAGCGCGGCCCCTTGTTTTTCTCAATGAAGTGAAACTTGATCCGTGTGGAACACAGGAGGGAAAAAAAACGGACCCTCCATTCATAAAAATCACAGTCGCCCGACCGCGGCGATCACCAAAACGCTAACATCAAAACACATAAACAGAGACGTGGGCTACCGAATACGGTTTGATTACTTTTGAAGTAGGCTATTACGCACAACGTTTACTGAGCAAGATGTTAACATGCAAATAATATCCCAAATGTAAATAGCGCAGGCTATTTGGCGTCACACGCAATTTCTTCCAAAACAGATCTGCGTCTGCAACTGCTGGTTTTCGGAAATTTAGAAGCAAATAACTGCAAACGCTAGCGCTAGCATAAACTCGGCGGCTTACCTTAGATGTAAGTGTTTATCCAAAATTGAACGTATGCCGTTTAAATATCCACAATTTAACCGAGAACTGTATGCACCCAAACTGATGTATTCCCTCCGACTCACAGAACTTGACTGAGCTTTTGGGTAATGGCAGGGTTGATTTTCCCCTGGGCTCAAGCGTTGCGCACATACATGCGCTCATTGGTGGAACAACAGTGCCTTTCAATGTGACAGCCAATCGCATCCCTTCGTAATGAATTATGCATCGCCTACCTCTAAACCTATCACAGTGCAGCAAGTTTTTTTTTTTATGAATGGCTTGATTTCATTCACATTTTTCTATCGTCACAGCCGACATAATTTAAAGGGCACGCGACAAAAACGCAAAGTGCCACAGAAATTAAGACGGATCTGAAATCTCTTGTGGAATCACATCGTAAACTCTCAAAGAAATTATTTTAAGAAAATGAAACTTAGGAACGGTAGTTGAATAAACACCAGCAATAATAAAACATAAAATAATAGAATGTAATGTAATAAAATATTTTATTTCATAAGGTTGCCTAAACATAGCAAAAAGAAAAGAAATGAAAACAGTAAAAATCCCGTAGCTGCCTTCTTTCTTCAACAACCAAAATGAAACATAGGCTATTCGATGATCTGATAAGGTTTTATAGCTAGGTGAGAGAGCGCGAGTGAGTGAGAGAGAGAGAGAGAGAGAGAGAGAGAGAGAGAGAGAGAGAGAGAGAGAGAGAGAGAGAGAGAGAGAGAGAGAGAGAGAGAGAGAGAGAGAGAGAGAGAGAGTGTGTGTGTGTGTGTGTGTGTGTGTGTGTGTGTGTGTGTGTGTGTGTGTGTGTGTGTGTGTGTGTGTGTGTGTGTGTGTGTGTGTGTGTGTGCGTGTGTATGTGTGTGTGTGTGTGTGTGTGGTGTGTGTGTGTGTGTGTGCGTGTGTGTGTGTGTGTGTGTGTGTGTATGTGTGTGTGAGAGATGTGTGTGGGTGTGTGTGTGATGGAAGGGGTGTAACAACCAAAAGGTTAAGGGTCACAAAGCAGGGCGACCATGTCATTATTACTGCGGCCCCTATATAAAGAAGTCCCTTATTTAAAAATTCCCCACTCACTGGAAATTTCAAACAAACCTGTGATATCAGCAGCTGGTATAAAAACCTTAAGCCCCACTGAATCCCCTGCGCTGCAACGGCAAGCTTATGAGCTTGTTGAAGGAGCAATGAGAATAGGAATAGACAAATACAGGAACAATTTACTCCATGTCACGTATAGGATAACATGCTATCTTTGTCAGCTGCCCTTGAGGTCTCGGACCAAAGGCAAACAGCTTGTCTTACATCCAGATATATGTTTCATCAGAGCGCAGTGCTGGAGCATGTGCCTGAGAAGAGAAAGCCCAGTCTTAGGTTTGAAGAGTCACCGTGCCAAATGCATGTGCTGATGATCAGGTAATTTTGTATCAATAACAATATCAACAATCTATGCAAGAATGAATGAGAACGTGTGTCCACTGGTGGTAGTGTGTAAGAGCTAAAGGATCCAGGCCTGATCATGCATAACCACAGCCATTCCCCGCACCATCCACAGAGCGTGGACATGGTGTGTGCTCGCTGGTGGGCGGTGGCGTGTGAACAATAGGCACTCTGTGCCATTTTGGTTCTTTCCCTAAATAAATGTGACAGATAGGAGAGAAGGGGGAACTGTGTGTGTGAGTGGGGTTCCATACCCCGGCTCTTTATTAGACTCTGTATTTTGGGGGTGTTTATGTGGAGGCCAACATGGTCTCCTAAAGCTGTGATTTCCTGTTGTCTTGACCATGCAGGGCTAGGTACCCTGGGGACTGTGTGGGTCAATGTGGCACTGACATGGCGGCCAAATCAATGCCGTGCAGTGCGATACAGCCGATAAGCCCGATCTTAAACAGCCGAGACAAGGTCATATTTCTGTGACTCTCTGGCTCTGGGTGCTACTCCCTGGGAACACTTTGTTACATTGTAATCCTGCAGGAAGAAATACACCTGGCGGTTATGTCCCGCATTGTAAAGCCTTCCGAATAGGAGCGCTTCATGTCTGACATACAAATAGCAGGAGGGAGAGAGAGAGAGAGAGAGAGAGAGAGAGAGAGAGAGAGAGAGAGAGAGAGAGGAGCAAGAGAGAGAGAGAGAGAGAGAGAGAGAGAGAGAGAGAGAGAGAGAGAGAGAGAGAGAGAGAGAGAGAGAGAGATCCAAGCAGAGTGAGGGAGAGAGGAATCGCAAGAAAAGGGTCGCTCTCTCCCACGCTTTCTCTAATAGAGAGAGAGTGGGAGAGAGAGAGGGAAAGAGAGTGTGAGAGCGAGGGAGGGAGAAAGAGCGCGGGAGTAGACCCTCTCTTTACAGTTTGGAATAATTGTAGTCCATCTAATGTAATTGTAATGAAAATAATGGAACAACAAGAACAATTAGAACAAATCACAATCTGTCCTCCAGTCCTCCTTGAAGAGTAACCATAGAGATAAAGAACACTTTGGCGCTGTGTCCAGGCCTGCCAATATGTGGCAATTTTCTGAAAAATAAAAAAGAGGCTTCAATGGGAAAGTGGAGCCTGGGGCCAAAGGATGCTCTTGCAGAGAGGGGACGAGATGTGACTTGCTCGCTATTAATAGCAAATTGGGAGATAATTCCTGCCTTGTTATCTTAGCAGCTGCATTGAAGATGCCTGGCCACGGGCTGACTTCTAAGTGAGGGGCTGTTGTATAACCAACCCGCTCCTCTATTTTCTCCGTTTCTCTCTCTCTGTCTCTCGCCCCTTTGCTTTGCTTTACCTCTTTGCGGTTTTCTTCGCGACTGCCATTGGTTTTGTATCGTCCTTCTTCTTCTCCTTCTCCTCCACCAGTCCTATGTGTCTCCTTGCTTTCAGGATCACGGGAGTAGTCTGTAGAGGCCGAGGCAGAGGGCATAGCCTAGGCCCGTGTCCCACTTTTCTCCACAATCTCATATAACATATATATCAGCAAACAACCCTCCCCTTGTCCCCCCCCCTCCCGCTCACATACATAATTTAGCTGAAAGGAATAATAAACAAAATACAATTATGCTGCAGAGAGAATTTCATTTGGAAATAGGCCTACTGTGGATGGAAACTACAATGCTTCCGTCAACAACTAGAACACCAACTTTATTTAATATCATAGTGTTGTTATCATCGTACTTAAATTTACATACTTGTTGAAGGAACAACCATTCATTCATAATATCGATGTGAATGTTCATAAATAGACTCATGCTGGCGGCCTTGGGCTCTGATTAGGCCAAAAAATATTATTGTCACTCACTCTATTGGTCGATACTTGGCATTCAGGGCAGACTTAATCTTAGACCTATAGGAAAGGCCGGGGAATGTCTTATTTTGGTACAGTAGGTCACAGGGACAACTAATGTCCCAAGGCTTTCTATTTCTTTCTATCACCCTTTCTAAAAGGGTGGTCTATGCCAGTGGTGTTCTTTTGTGTAGCTAACACATGGCCTCACTGCAGTCTGAATTTAAATCTATAACACCATCAGTGGGAACATGTTGGTGTATGTCCAATCAATTCTGCAGAGATAAAGAGAGGGCTGGTAAAGACCTAATCAGACTCTGATTGACATGGTGGTCCCTGTTGGAGGTCACTGTGAACAAAATCTGGCCATGCTGGCATTTTGTAGAATTCTCTGCACTTGGTCATTATCATAAAAACGATTTGATCTAATATAAATCCAATAATTTTAAGGTAAAATCCAAAAGATGCCAGCACCATTTATATCTCTGGGATTTAGATGATGTGTGTGTAGAAGAAGGGACAGAATGCAAATTCAATGTGTTTATTTTGATAAATCTTTTAGTCCATTAAAATGCAGACACCAAACTAACAGTGAGGGTGACGTACGGGCAGGCATACAGAGAGAGAGAGAGAGAGAGAGAGAGAGAGAGAGAGAGAGAGAGAGAGAGAGAGAGAAGAGAGAAGAGAGAGAGAGAGAGAGAGAGAGAGAGAGAGAGAGAGAGAGAGAGAGAGAGAGAGAGAGAGAGAGAGAGAGAGAGAGAGAGAGAGAGAGAGAGAGACATAGAAAAATAAAAGAAGAAATAGAGATAGAGAGAGGGAGAGACAGACAGAGACATAGGGCCCATTGCAGATGGCTGAGGAGGACATTGATTATTGGCCTCTTTCATCCAATCACAGTGCAGATATTGGGGATTGTGTCTGCCCTTGACCCTCTATGGGTGAAAGCCTTCATACTGCTCTGCGCCTGAGGGCCATCCCATCGAAATAAAATGTATCCATCAACCATGGAGTCATTTGAAGAACCGCACATATGATTTTTCTTTCGGTAGCGGCCCTAGGTGGTCCTAGCTCTCACAAATACTTTTTTTTTATTCTTAAAGTCAATGCTATTTTATGAAATTAGCCTCCTCTGTCTGGATATCCTGATGGAAGCAAAAACAATCCCAGATTCCCACTCTATGAATTTGTCTGCTATGATGTGACATGTGGTGTACACGTGGAGTACATGTTGTGTACATGTGGCACCACAACGCACCCTGCTTCTGCTACATCTGTGCCACTGAGGTCACTCACTGCTGCTAATCTGTGGAGGGCTATGAATAGGAACACAGTGTCAGGTTGGTGGGCTACAATAACCCATACCTCTTCTTATTAATGGGATTAAGAGGATGCCACTGCTTTGCCACCCGCTTTCAACAGGGAATAAGAGAGGGGAACACGAGTGCAGCTATGCTAGAATACCAGAATGTATATCAATGAGGTCAAAGTTGAAAGACCAAGGCAGTAGTTGCTGTACAATAGGTATTAGTCCTTGGTCAGGCAGCAACACAAATGTTGTAATAAGCAAAACCGTGACTTCTAAAAGGCCAGTGAAATGAAACACTTACCATGCACCTTAAACCAACTGCTAGGAATTAGATGAAAGATGATATGCTCTGGGAAGTTCTACTATAGTTAAGATAGGGATAGCGAAGAGGATGTTAAGTTCCTTTGATTACTACTCATAGAAAGGTGCCTTATATCCCATCAGTCATTATATCGACTCTCTTATATCAATGGTGGTCGTAGATAGTAGAGATTGTGGCTAGTAGATAATGTTATATGTTGTCGTAACCAATCGAATGAGAGCTCTGGACTATGGGGTATATGTGTCAGGGTCCCGTGGCGTGTTTACATAATTCAAAGGTCACACTTGTTTACAACCAGGGTAAATAACCTTTTACCATTGAGCTGCCATTTTGTTTTCGCAAAAAATATAATCCTGTCTCCTACACTCTGGTTGTCGCTTGACAGAATTCATTTATGTTTTTACTGTCTCCTTTCGGCCCCTGTGCAAAACCTCTGGGGGAGGGGGATTCCACTTGTTAAGTTGTTAAGGCTATTGATCACTTCAAAAGGACAAGACTGGACAGGAATGATGACACACACACACACACACACACACACACACACACACACACACACACACACACACACACAACACACACAACACACACACACACACACCACACACGCCACACGACACACACGTACACACACACCACCACACACACACACACACACACACACACACCCACCCACCCACCCACACACCCACACACACACACACAATGGGGGAATGGGTCAGACGGACTGTGTGAGTCCCACTCTGCAGTCAGATGTCCTGGATTCTATCCGAAAATCGGTATAATGAGGGCGCACACTTTTTCTGTGGATTTTAAATTTCTTTTTACATAGCATGACAGTTCCTTCACTGTCATGAATCATGATACCTTCATCCTTGCACAGCACCCATTAACATGCTGCTACAAAAAAAAAATATGCACAACTAATAAATATATCAGATACATGATTTTTTTTTTAACATAGGAGTAGGAATAGGAGTGCATAATCTGTTCCACAAGGGAGAGTCGGCAGGGGGAATGAGCGTCAAAATAAGAGCGTGGCCTCTCCTCAGTCACATATGCTTTGCATACGTCTCCTTTTGTTTTGGCAGGCATGCGGTGGTGTAAGCTAACTTTAGATAAAGAATTATAAACAACTTTGTACACTGTAATTGTATAGCTGTCTAAAATCATTCTGTTTCGATAAAGGTAAAAGAACTGTAAACATGCACTCTTTTCCACTGAAGCGTCATGCCACCCAGGCTCCAAAATGGTTCACTAGTTATCTGTGGCATTATGGGATGTTGTTTGGCTTGTAACATTCATTAAGGTAGGAATTGTATTGAAAATATGACAATAGGAATAGGGGTCATTTGAGATTACAATCAACACATCCTCAAATGTAGACCGCTTTAGTGGATGGTAAAATAAAATTCCGCCCAATACCACTTAATGAATACTGAATGCCATTCAATGGAATGGAATGGTTGGGTGTGGGGCGTGGTTATCTCAGACCAAAGCATCGGCACCAGAACAGCACTGACCACCTGCCCAGATCCTGTGTAGTAGGTGATGGTAGTGCACCTGGCCCAGGTACCTCACCAGGTGTGATTCCTTTGGTCTGAATCTGCTAGATAACCACGCCCAACTCATTTGAATATAACAGATGAAAGCAAAAAGAGCCACAAATATTAAACCAATAATACAATTGATGTGGAATTATGAAATACCTCCCCTGAATTTTTTATGTGAAATAAGTAAAAGTCCCCTGAAATAATAGAAATTAGAAGTTAGTAGTAAAAACAGCTTTTTTAATAAAACCTATTTATTAATCTATTGAACTAAATTGTCTCATTCATATATTTATAATGACGTTTATTTATGTATTTATTGCCTCCTTAATTTATTTCAGTATTTATTTCATAGCTATATTCATTTGGAGTCTATAACCATTTGTGGGGACCGTGCACGCACAGGATGTGCTCTAGAGATACTCTGCAGCATATCCTGTTTGTGTTTATGTTAGGGCCTGGGTGGCTGAATAGTGACTCTGTGTTTTAAAGGGAACAAGGGTTTCTAAGGCGTCAGTGCCTCAATCTAACACAGAATTCAGACAGAATTCTTTATTTTTTTCCGTTTACCACCCAAACGGGTGTCGGGGGGCGTCTCCCCTGCCACGTGCTTTGCAGAGGTCCATCTAAGCAGGGGCTACAAGGCAGCTTTACCAGTATGCCTTTCACAACAGATCCATCTCAGTGTACTTCTAACCCCCTACCCCTCAACCCCCCCCCCCCGCCACCCGCTTTAACATTCCTCTTAACATTAAAGTAGATGATGAATTGCATCTCAATTGTACCATCCCCCCCCCCCCCCCCCCCCCCGAGAGAAGCCCACCTGAAGATATACTGAGAGGTAGAGAGCGAGCACCACGTGCTTTCAGATGGGATGTCGTTTGAATCAGACCACTGGTACTAAAACTGCCTCCAGAGAGAGTTGCCGACACGCCCACCAGCTTACAGCAGAGAACACTGATCCGTACTGCTATAAAATCGAAAGGACCTCACGCAAATATCATCTACCATATGCTGTTAAAAACACAATCACGTGTATATGTGCACTACGCCTACATTCCATACATATACAAATATTGTGTCTGCGCCCATGGATTTATCTTGCCATGATACTATGTTCACGTCTGGTACATTCTTGATATATTTGGATCACACTACCGCCCCGAGATGAACCGCCAACGGTTCATTTCTATCTCGATTCTAATCGATGTCTAGTACTGGTCAAGGTATAGCTTAATTCTTTTCAATACATAAGGTAAGGGATTTCGAGCTTTGGGGAAGAGAAGCAGAAATATGTATAAAATGAAGACGTCCTTCCCATCCGACCGTCTTGCCATCACCAGGTCCTCTGAGAACCCCCTCTTTGACATTGTGAGTTTGATATTTTGACACTATATTTAGGCATAGGGTTTCAGGGAGGGACTGATAGGCCGACCCTGAAATAGAGGGATAACTTTAGTTCCCCTGGCGCAGCTCGTGGGTAAATAAAACTCAAAGGGGGCGGTGGCGTTGCGGCTGGTACACCCAGGAGGGCATTTATTTCCGTTTGCTTGCCACGCTTAAAGTGTCGTTTACCGCTGTAGCGGTGGAAGGGTCGGTGGCAGAAGGTGGGCGGGTGATGGACATCGGACAGCTTCCTCTGGACGGTGACCTCTGATTCGAACGGTCAGGTGTGCATCTTGATACCCTATCGCGAGGAACAACGTCACAATCCCCGTAGGGCTACGATCCCGTCTAGTGAAAGCCTGCCTCCAATCGGATTAGGGCTGATCTAGATTGGGGATAACCTGCCGAGCAGCTGGATAGAGAGAGAGAGAGAGAGAGAGAGAGAGAGAGAGAGAGAGAGAGAGAGAGAGAGAGAGAGAGAGAGAGAGAGAGAGAGAGAGAGAGAGAGAGAGAGAGAGAGAGAGAGAGCGCGAGACAGGTTTGTGTTGCCTCGGGTCACACACCAGATCTTCTCCTGAGTGTGTAAACACAGCAGAGGAGATCCGTGTTTGTGTGCCACTGATGCAAGAACCCTTAAAACCCTGGCGTGGTTTCCGTCCTTACAGGCCGCCGTTACGCCATCTGCCCATGAACGCGTTTCAGCGGTCAATAATGGATGAGCCTTTTCTGCTCTCTTTCCTCGGCGTGTAGTGCACCGCTGGTCCCACCGAGCGCTGGGGTGAGCGCTCTTACAAGCACTAAACGCTCCATTATTCATCAAGGTGCCGTGCCAAAAAGAGTGGATCTTACTCTACTTTCACGCTGGCCTCTTAAAAAAGGCCAAGTTTGCTAACCCTAACTCACTCTCTCTCTCTCTCTCTCTCTCTCTCTCTCTCTCTCTCTCTCTCTCTCTCTCTCTCTCTCTCTCTCTCTCTCTCTCTCTCTCTCTCTCTCTCTCTCTCTCTCTCTCCTCTCTCTCTCTCTCTCTCTCTCCTTCTCCCATTGGCCTCCCCCCACCACCACCACCACCAAAGCACCATCACCACCATTCTCAGGGCTCCGTCTCTCCTTGTGTGTCGCTCTCCTCCACCTGGTATGTTCTCCATCTTGTATCTCTTCGACATACACCCCTGTCCCAATGTCACTCTCGCTAGCCGTCCGTTTTCTGGTGCTCATCCTGGTTCAGTCGGAGGTGCAATGATGGACGGAGGGTGGTGTTAGTATGTGCCCATGGCTGAATGCTGCGGCCTTCCACTCAGAGGGGTGGAGCTTGTAGCCAAATGTTGGCCTTGTTGCTAGGGGGGACGGAGCGTTTGGACTTGGTCCCTGGTAGGGTCATCGCCTCCGGAGAGGGAGGACTAGAAAAACGACTGTTACATAGTCGGCTAATAAGTCAGTATACCTGCGTGAGCGCTTTCCATTTTCTTTTCTTTTGGAAATGAAATGTACGCCGGGGACATAGACACTGGGAAACCTTTCCAGTCAGAATGGAATCCGTTTGACAAACCGGCGGCGACCCAGTTCGGTATTCCAATCCGAGAACAGTATAACCGTCGTCTGTCAAGCTGCGGGAGGGGGGGGGGGCTTTGTGTGTGTGTGTGTGTGTGTGTGTGTGTGTGTTTGTGTGTGTGTGCATTGGTGTATGTTTGTATGTATGTATGTGTGTGTGTGTGGAGAGTGTTTGGCTCCTAGTCCCGGCTCCTGTTGCGTTTCTTGAAGAAGAAGAAGGGCATCTTCTGGGGCGGTCCCAGTAACATGGGCACCTGGTTCTTGTGCGTTATCCTGACCTGCGATGACGCAATCAAAAAATAAAAGTCAAAACACACTCAGTTCAAAATCACAATACCACCTGCAAGCCGTATTCAAGTAGGCTACTGTCTAGGATTATGCTTCAGTTCCCCGCAACATAATTTCCAGCCTTTCACAGTAGATGAACAGATGACACAACAGCAGAAATCCTCCATTACGGCCAGTTTATTGAGGTAACCCACTCAGAGGACCGCACAGAACGTTTCTACTTCTATTTGCTCCTCCATGAAAGATGACAAATTATGTGCAAGCCAAACAAGACAAACACACACACACACACACACGCAGACAGAGGCAGGCAGACTGTAGATAAGTATAGGGTATAAGTTCCGATCGATAAAACGAATGAAGCGGCCAATATTATGATGTTCTCTTGTAAATGGATTCCGGAGCCAATGTCCTATATATTGCTTGGTGGGTACAACCAAAAATTGGTGTGTGGTGACGTAACAGTATTTGAATAAAATTGGATTTCACATGGAGTGCTGGAGGTGTGCGGAGGAGGAAGCCAGAGGGAAGTGAAGCAGGGAAAAAGGTGTGTATTTTAAATGAATATAAAAATGCAATAAAAAAACTGCATTGCATCATCTGAAACCCAGTTATATGGGCGGAATCCAAGATGAACCAGTTGAAAGTTTAAAGTTTGCAGTGGTGCTTAGAATGAAGACAGACTTGGTTTGAAAAAGAGTGTGCCTCAAATAAACGCTGATCATATTCCTAATTATACGTTTGTATTTCCCCGTAAGTAAACTGTTGCACTTTGTTGTTTGATGTTCCCAAGACATTATACGTTTTGGGAGGGAATTTGGATGCCTGGGATTCGTCCCTAAATGGGACGTCTGTCTAGCCTGTCTAATTTCCCGCCTAAAGACTTCCTACCGTGCAGGGGGGCTGCATCCAGGGCTCTCCGTCAATCTGCATGGGTAGCAGCCGGGACGTCCTGGGTAGAAAAAGAACGGGCAGAGAAGGGCGGGGCGGGGGTCAGATCACACACACGTCCGAGGTACAGGAGGCCTGTTCACAGTCGTCCCAGGAGAGGGTCCCACACTGCACTCTTTGTTCCCACGAGACCTGCTGCCAGACAGGCCCCTGCGCTCTAAACTCACAGGATCATGGTGGTATACACACCCACAAACACAAATACACGCGCACATGCAAACCTACACGCACCCGCGTATACAAACACACACAGCCCAACACACATGCACACGCAGCCCTTAAGACAGACACACACAAGCTGGCATACAAACTCACGTAACGTATGTTTAAGCGTTCCATGTCTCGGTCCAGTGGGGAACACAGTGTGGGGCTGTGGTGCATGAACAGACTTTTTCCAGAACTGGTGAAAGCACAGCTTGGAAAATGTCAGCCCTCCTCCACTCCATTACTGCATCAACGCATTCTTTTTTTTATTGAATGCTTCTTTCTGCAGAACCCCCTGTCAGACTAATGATCTGTTACCCAGCCAGCAAGTTCCTCGAGATAAAGGCTGAAACTGTTTGAAAACTATGTTTTTGTGTTACTGTGTGTGTGGCTGTGTTTGTATATGGTGTCGCTAGAAATCAGAGCGAAAAGGGGGTTGGGTAGAATGAACGAAGGACTACAGTATGGGTGTGTGTGTATTAGAGGAGAGAGATGGGAGCAAGGAGAAAGAGAGACAGAGAGACAGACAGACAGAGAGACAGACAGACAGACAGACAGACAGACAGACAGACAGACAGACAGACAGACAGACAGACAGACAGACAGACAGACAGACAGACAGACAGACAGACAGACAGACAGACAGACAGACAGACAGACAGATATTGGGCCCACTGCAGATGGCTGAGGAGGGCACTGATTATTGGCCCATTGAAGAGAGCTCTGACCTGATGATGACACTGGCACACTGAGCCAGCCTTCGCCCGGCACTCTTCAGCCCCGTGTAGATCTGTCCCATCTCGATGGCCCCCTCCAGACCCACCACCTCCAGCAGCTGGTCGCTCAGGTCTGTGGGAGCGAGACAAGGAGAGAGGGCATGAGACGTCATGGAGTTGTTGGTTTCCATCCCTGGCTCCTGCGGGGATTGAACCCACCGAGTATATGGATATCCCTGAGCGAGATAACTTACCGTAACTGCTCCCGACGAGCTGGCTGTTGCCTTGCATCGGTTTATGATTGTGTGTATGAATGTGGGTATATGAGGCATTCATTGTAGAGTGGTTTGAGTAGCCACAAGAACTGGTGAACACTCTATGTACACCTTGTGTCTTCACTAAGCCTTTCAACACCACACTCCTACCATTGCATCGCCAAAGGGAAAAGAGACAGGATGATCGGGCTAAGTCTCCCAGAGCTAATCATGCAGGTGTCTGTCTGGCTCTCAGCGCTAAATAACATTGTCAGGCAGGCGTTCAGGCAGGCTGATGAAAGCTGAACAACTCCACGTATTCCAGCCCTTTTGTTTGCCCCCTGGCCTGCCTGCGGGCCTGCCCTGGTTGCTGAGTGACAGAGCTGTGTGGACGTGTCCTACTGTGTGCATGAGGATTGAGAGAAGGGTCATACACAGAACGACAGAGGGAAGTTATACAAAGAGATGTTCAAAGGGAAAGCTTTCTGCTCGGATATCTTCTGAAATGAGTGTACCGCTTCACGTGCCTGTTGTGAAATAGATGCAGCCTGCAATGTCCACTCTGTTTCCGCAAAAAGATTGGAGAAAAGCCGGGCCATTGACGTCACTGATCCGTCGATGTGGTAGGCTGCAATTTGCAACCCTTCTGACGGTTCCCCTTTTTATTCATTCATTATTTTTATTTTTTTTCCATGTCAGGAGGATACACATGGAAGCGATGCAGAGATCAATGCCATGCTTCGGGTGATTGTGTGCCCTGTTAATGGTGCGCGTGGGACCAGAAGGAGAGAACAAGAAAAGGGTGCGAGGAACCAGTCATACGGTCCCCCGAGGGCCTTGTTGCTCAAGCTCTGTCTGGGCCAGACGAGCTGGAGCTGGCAGGGGAGATGGTCTGTTTTGACTGGAGCTATAGCGCTGTGGGCCTTCCTTTGCTGTTGCAGTGTAAACACAGCTAATAATTTCCCAACGTCGCCCGGCCTTGCCTGGCTCGTTTACATCGTTTCAAACAGGAAGTGGTCGTTGTGTTCCGCTCGGCTGACTGGATGTTTTTTTGATGTAATGTAGACCTCATGCTGAGCTGTGTGTGGCGGAATGCAAGCGTGTGTGTGTGTGTGTGTGTGTGTGTGTGTGTGTGTGTGTGTGTGTGTGTGTGTGTGTGTGTGTGTGTGTGTGTGTGTGGCAGCACGCAGGCACGCGCGCGTGTGTGTGTGGGTATGTGTGTGACGGCGCGCAGGTGTGTGTGTGTGTGTGTGTAGGTAGTGCTTATTTTTCTTTCCGTGTCATCCTCTGCACCTTTCACTGTCTAACATTTGAATACCTCAAAGGATGTGGTAAATGATTTGATTGAAGAGGAGGCGCATCAATGCACCTAATGTGAGCCATCCGTGGAGACCCTGTTCCCACGCGGCTGATATATGATGTTTATCGTCTATTTATTTATGCGTTCAGTGAAGTACAAATAGAGTTTGTGGGCGGAATTGAAATAAAACAGGTGCCTTTCCCTGCTACCAAAGTTGAATACTGCCAACGTTGATACAAAGAGAGTCTTGTGAGTCACTGACACTCATTAATATACAAGATGGCAGTTTAACAGAAAATGTCAGGGTAATGCTTTTGGCGAGCCTCAGTTTGAAATCACTTAGTGGAATATGCCCTTCAAGGGACGACGCTCCGGGACGCGGCGTACCGCCGTACTGAGAGGAGATCAGCAATTCGGGGAAAACGGGATGGATCACAGAGTCAATTATGTCACAGCTTGTCACTCCCCATCATTGTAAAATGTAAACACTCCACAACGCATTAACCCCCTAATTGTTTTCCAAGACAGTGGGAAGCACCTCAACCAAGATAGGATTTAACATTTTCCAGTTTTTATGTTTTGTTTTGGTACACGGGGTCTGCACAGCGACTACAGTGAATCAACGTTGATCGACATGCAAATATGTGTGTGCTGAAAATGAGGAGGTGACAGACCAAACAAATGGATGAATCAAACACCCCTCGGAGCCAAGTCTCGCAGTAAGCCCCCATTGACTCGGAAATGATGTGGGTTCCAGCAGTCCTACTATGTTATAGCAGAACTCTGAGGGGAGACGGCACACAGCCTGGTTCGTAAAACAAAACCCTGGGAGGGGCTGAGTTACTTCTTGCTTGCTGTTTCATTACGGAGATTATCTACCGAAGATAATGTGGCTGCGTGAATTGATGAAGCTTTCAGTAGGGGATTTATATTCATGTATTTCTACCTTAAGAGACACCTTTTTACGATTTACTAGTGCTGGCCGAGTCTGTGTTATCCAATTACACGCATCCTGATCCCCGCCAGCAGCACGATTGGTTAAAACAAATAGAGAGTGAAAAAAAACATCCAGATTTGAGCTGACTTTAGATATAATGATTTGTGAGAATGACTTTGTCATGGCACACCCCCATATCCCAACTCCCCATGTTGTCTGGGCAATTGAGGAAGTTGCAGTCAGCACTATATCTCTCTTAATCCCTCCCCCGGGTCCACTACAACACCGGCATGCATTTCCCACTGTGTCACTAACGTCTCAGTGGAAACGCAGAGCTTTCCAAGAAAGAATAATAGGATTGGACATCCATTAAGCACGAACTGGACAGTTGGAGCGTAAGGGATTAATGACAGGGGCGGGGGCGTTGAAGCCATGGGGTCTGGTGACACTATACACACACACACGCCAGCTGGGCATTAAGGCTAGGAGGCTGGCCTGACGCAAGGAACCAGGACCTGTTTGTCCTAAGCATGTGATAAAAGCTCTTGCCGAAGAGCCTTTTAGCGTTTTTGCATAATTAGGACAAAGGAAACAATGACAGCAGAAGAATAAATGCTGACGAGCTATTTCGAGATTTA
>OLKM01000576.1:241059-261059 GCA_900291075.1 Melanogrammus aeglefinus
TATCAAGCATGGAGAAACCACTGGGGTGGGTTTGAAAGTGTTCAATGGGATATAGTCCCACATGTTTCATGCAGGTCATTATTTTGACCCATGTCATGTTCACGGGGCAACTGAATATTTGAACCTCAATATTTTGAGTGAAGTTTGGCTCTGTGCACAGTGGACACGCCTTCTGGACTCACCCTGCACACAGAACTTGAGCTCCTTCACATCGGTGACTGTGCTGCTAGGCGCTCGGTCCGGAACCTTCTTGCTCATGCGGTTGTAGTTCCGCCTCTTCTTGGTCTCGCCCCACAGGTTGGAGCCGCCGTGCATGCTGGGAATGTTGAGCACAGCAATGCCCTCCAGGGACGTGTTGCTGAGATCCAAGATGATCCCATCGCACTTCAGAACGCAAGGGGGAGAGAGAGAGAGAGAGAGAGAGAGAGAGAGAGAGAGAGAGAGAGAGAGAGAGAGAGAGAGAGACAGAGAAGAGAGAGGAGAGAGAGAGAGAGAGAGAGAGAGAGAGAGAGAGAGAGAGAGAGAGAGAGAGAGAGCGAAAACAACACACACGCACATAAATACAGGGATCATATTATAAATATGATTCACATCTCGCAACATTGAACTAATCTACATTTACCACTATAGATTTTCAGGTCAATCACCACAATCCATAATGCCACACATCAGCTTATGTGGTATTCGTGCAGAATGGTAAAATAACAAGCCCTCCTGGGTCATGAATACACACAAGCTGCCAGGTGTGTGTATTCAGTGTGCCAGCAGTAAAATATCCAGCAGGCAAATGCACTATTTCCATTAGTGCCCCATTTATCTTCCCTGTCATAGTTGGTGTCATTTATTGGTGTCAGAAGTCTCATCTAAATGAGAATTCCCTCCTCCCTCTCTTTTTAAAACATAAGATACAGACGAAGAAGCTCAGACAAAGCTTAATGCTGTTAAACGTGTGTGTGTGTTAGTGTGTGTGTGTGTGTGTGTGGGGATTTCCACTGTTGTGACATCTCTGCCCTCCTACATCATCTCTAAAGTGTTGTATCATGTGCACTCGGCACAGTGCAGATCGTAAGGAGGAAAGCTCTCTGTGACCATTTTCAAAAAACAACTGGCCCTGATTAAGCCGCTGCTTGCAAAACTCAGGTCGCGGTTTAGCGCAGAACGTTGAAGTGTCATTATTGAGATATTCCAGTGGCACTGGGCCCATGGTGAAAGAGTTTACGTGAATAAGTGTCTAGCCAAACTAAATGAGTTCAAACTTGGCTTAGCCAGACTCTAGCAAAGACTACCTCCAGCTACTCCTCTAATTTTTGAGTGGTTTTGTGTGTGTGTGTGTGTGTGTGTGTGTGTGTGTGTGTGTGTGTGTGTGTGTGTGTGTGTGTGTGTGTGTGTGTGTGTGTGTGTGTGTGTGTGTGTGTGTGTGTGTGTGTGTGTGTGTGAGTGAGTGAGTGAGTGAGTGAGTGAGTGAGTGAGTGAGTGAGTGAGTGAGTGAGTGAGTGAGTGAATGAGTGACTGAATGAGCATGTGTGAGGGAGTAAGGATGTGCTTCTGCGTGTTCTTGTGTGTGTGGGTGTGCACGCCCAGCAGTGCACCACGTTTTAAAAAACGGCAGAACGCGAAGCACAAAGAAGACCAGACACAGTGAATGATGCAGGGATGAGATCACAGCGTTTCAACCTGTCCTCAGGGCACACCAATTACTTATCCACACGTTGGCAATGACAAAACCCTTGGGGGGGGGAGGCGAAGGGAAACTCACCTCCACTTCGATGCATTCATTAAGCTTCTTACAGGTGGCCGAGATGGTCTCCGTGGTGCCGAACTCAAAGTACCACAGCTTGTTCTTCATCCTAGACGAGGAAGAGCAGAAAGAAAACGATGGTGTGGAGAACCAACAAACGAGAAAACAGAGAAACAACACGGCTAGAGAATATAACAGACAGGGTGTAGTTGGTAGGGGGGTTGGGGGGGGGATGTCGACATATTTGAAGCTGTCTGCTGCCCCACAACCGTCTGACCTCTGGACCCCAGGACTGGAGGCAGCAGGGACTCCGCAAGAGGTCAGGCCACGGGGTCTATCTGCGTGGCTTTCTGGGTAATTAACAGCACATGTCATAAACATAGACATACAGTAAGGATCTGCCATCGCTCCCATGAGGCCGTTGTTTGTGTGTGTGTCTGCGTGTCTGCGTGGGGGGGGGAGGGTTTGTCAGAGGCAGCAGAGAAGACTGCTGCTTTCTTGACAACGTCCAAAACAACAACCCACGACTTTGCCTGCCTGCTGCTTCGTCTCTGCCTCACACAAGGCAAGGTCCTGTCGCTATGGTGACCCGTCGGTTGGGATGTCATGTTTTCCCAAATGTTTGTCCGCTGTTGCCATTGAGCAAATGGACTGAGCAAACAGCTAAGGTAAGGGCAGTCGGGTCAAGTATCTGGTTGATGGAGCTGCTTATGTCTGGTTTGATCTGGATCATGCTTCTGCTGCTGGGGGAGCAGGTAGGTAAAGGCATGGAGATATTGTGTGATTGTCGTTAAGGTTAGTGGCTGGACTAGCGTTGAGCCGAATCCAACAACATGGATGCCAACAATACAAACTCTGTGGTCTCGCGTTGGTTTACCAGAACCAATGCCAGCGCGGTAATAAGAGAGAGACATCAGACATGTCCAGTCAAATTCGGATCATTAAAAAATAATTTGGTGAACTGCTTTTGAAATGGTGTGCTGTTTCTTTTCCTTTTGATGTCTTTTGACGGCATTCGATTGATTTATCGTTGGCATGTATTAAATGTTGTGTCTGCTTTCATTAATATGTGTTTATTCAGCATAGTGGTTTGAGGTTAGTCTGGTGTCAGTGTGTGTGTGTGTGTGTGTGTGTGTGTGTGTGTGTGTGTGTGTGTGTGTGTGTGTGTGTGTGTGTGTGTGTGTGTGTGTGTGTGTGTGTGTGTGTGTGTGTGTCGGTGGTGCCTCTCTCTCCCCGCTGACCTGGGAGTCTCTCCGCTTAGCATGCAGACCACCGTTGGCCCACTGAGCGGAGTGGAGGGAGAGCGGAGTGGAGTGCAGGGGAACGGGTTCACCCGCTGGTTCCCACTGGCGCTCACACATACAGGAGAATGGAAATAAGCACACAAATGGACGGGCCCCGTTGCACCCCTGCCTCATATCCATACAGTAGGCCTGCTGTATTGATAGAGAGGGCAGCACAATACGCGCTGGTGGGTGGCGGCCAGAGCAGTTGTTGTGAAAACATGCTTGGTGGGGCAACTGGTGTGGGCGTGCTCACCCGCCCTTGTGACTCCCCCTCCAGCATGCTACCCTTCCCCTGAGATAAGCATCTCCATTAATTCCTTGCGAGAGCAGTGACCCATGTGACCCATGTGACCTTTGTCCCCCTGCTGCTGCAACCTACCATATATGCACACAACCTCTCTCTCTCTCTGGGTGTCTTATTATTGTGTCTTCCACTTATAAAGTCAGCCTTGACGATTAGTGTGAGACCTTAAACATAGGGAAACACTACACCACTTCCTTTAGCCTGGACCCTTTGAGTGGACAGTAGCACCTTTGCCGGTGCCTACCTTTCTCTAGGCCGCACCCAATTTAAGACATTTTCAGAGACCTAGCTCTCTGCTACAGCAACTGCCGATAGTGAAGCGAGATAGGCCTGCAATTGTCATGTGTGCATTTACATAGAGGAGGGTGGGGTGAGGGTAGAGGCAGGGGGCATGGTCGGTGTAGGGGTGGGGGGTTTAAGAAGACAAATCCAGTGAGTGGAATCTGATCTGTTATCTCTGGTAATCCAATCAGCTGCTCACTTCCCTGTGACCTCTGCTTCAGGACTGTGCCGAGGTAGTTACAAACTCAGGCTGATAACTAGGGGACTCAATGATACAAATAATGACCGAACAAGGACCAAATTATGTGATGGTTCCAGGGTGAGACGGTCAGAGGTAATGTCCTTTAACCTCACTAGAAGCCATGACTGGATGGAAAGCATTGTATAGTGAATAGTAGGTCAAGTAGATCAAGCAGTTTAAGTGATCGGGTCTAACAATTCATTTTAATTAGAACTATTCAACTCATCTTGCCTCAATATGTTGCCAATTAAAAATGGCTACTTGTTATTGGGCTGACCCGCAAGTCACCAATGTCTGTAAGATCAATACCGGCAGCGTGAATGTCATGAGTAGAAGAATGTCATTAATAACTTGTTCAGTCCGGAACATTCCTTGAGGAGCTAAATCCCTTCCTGAGGGAACCTCTACCCTATGGTGATATAACCTTTGACCTGACAGTGTCAGTTAGTGATGTGTGTGTGTCGGTGTGTGTGTGTATGTGTGTGTGTGTTACTGTTGTTAAAACAGAGCTTAAGGAGGCCACAAGCAGGGAGTCATGCCTGTGTCCATTGGGACAATGAGCACAGGCGGAGATGAAGATCAGGATTACACAGCCGTCACATCTGATTTAGGGGACCTTTCACACCCAGCGTCTGGTAGATTAGGTCGCAATTATTTCCATTCGGCATTTCAACTTTCCAACGTGTTTTTCCCAAATGTGTCTCACTTGGGTTTACGAGATAGAGGAGACGTGAAAGGAAACGCTTCTTTACAGCTCTCAGCAAGTTACAATATATATTTAGTAAAACACGTGGACCAATAACCAAGATGAACATACTTAACTCCATAAATTGAGTCAGCAGAAAGCCAAGCATGATACTATATTGAGTGCTTTGCATAGTTTTTCATTTTTAGTCTTTGCATCATTGCAATTACATTTTTTGACCATTAAAGGAATATCTAGAATGGATTATTTAAACGTATTGTATTTGTATGTCAGTTGGTGTTGAAACATTCAATTAGCAGTATGGCTATATGTATCACAGTGTCTCAATTACACATCTCAAAACAAATACAACCTCCAAGAGACTTCCATGTCGTGGTCTAAACAGCTCCATGCTCTCTGTAACAACCAGTCCCCATCTCTAAACAAATACAACCTCCAAGAGACTTCCAAGTCATGCTCTGCATATGCACACATGCTTGCAAGTGTGCACACAGTGACATGACAGTGACCTGTTCACCCTCTGAGTCACACTTCAGATCCAACCAACAGGGAACAGTGGGCTTCAAGCACAAAATAACAAAATAAAAAGTCAATAAAATAGATTAGACCCATACCTGCACTCCTCTCCTTGTGCCGTGTGATGTGATTGTTTAAAATGCTCTCGTCTCTCGGCCGTCAAAGTCTCGACAGGCTTATTCAGTTATGTATTATAAAATGTTCTCATTTTTGGTCGGAACACAAGGGCATAATAACAAAAGCCAGAATCGCAAAGCACTGTATTTGATCAATTGTCGTCGACGGGTGTTGTGTTGAAGTATTGTCCCCCTGCCAGGATTTTAACAGAGTTTGGAGGGTGGAGGTTTGATGAAAAGCCAGACGACCTGCAATCGCTAAGGGCGACAGGGAGACCGTTTTAAACCATACAAACACAATCGAGCCTTGGCCAGAAGTACTTGGGTGATTTTGTCATTTTTTGAGTTTGACTTTTGCAAATGTTTATTCACCCTTTCCAAACTGACATTTTTAAGTCATTTTGCCTCTAGACACTGAAACAGGTTTCTATTAAAGGTAATTAAAGGAACTCTCACACCTACAACACCTAACATTAAAGCATCAGGTAAAACCGTTGAACAACACACACACACACACACATGTGAAAAAGTGAATGTGTTATGTCAAAATAAAAACCAAACTCTTAGCTTTCTTTTAGCCAGTGTCCAATTTCTATATTTTGTGTTACTGGAAAGGTGTGAAAAATAATACTAATGACATGATGATAGATATCGCTTTCAGCAACTTGCATCACTTCTGTAGTAGGACCTCAGAGCACAACACACACACACAACAATCCCAAACGAAGGCAAAGCGTAGAGCACACCGCCGTGGCAGACTGGCGTGGGACGCTGTGTTGTTCTGCACTAGCTGCTGCCTGCCGCTCCGACCTGCTGTCTTTTCTATCGGACTCTGTTTCAGATGATGACTCGGCCCCCGAAATGCAACTCTGGCAAGAGAACCAATGCGCACCAAGCTATTGGTCCATTGGGCGCTCGCCAATGGACCAAACAGGGAGGTGTCTGAACTCACACAAGAGGCGGCATGCCCGCCTTCTCTCTCCCCCCCCCTTACTTTAACTCACTAACTAACCCCCCATAGCCTCTTCACTGCCATGGGTGTGAATATATGATGAGATAATCAGTGGACATCGTGTCACATCTTGTTGAGGGCTAATGGCCGCTCATTTTGACGCCAGACCTCGCCGAGGCCATATAGAGATTTTAGATTTATCCAAGCTCCTATAAAGTGAGGAGGAGGATTTGTAATAAAAGTGTGCTATAGTATAATCTCAGGTGGCATTGTTTTGCACGTAGCCTTTAGTATGAGAAATACGATGTGTTATAAAAAAAAACACAACATCGAACGCATTAGTGCTGCAAGTCGTCGTAGATACGATGCATTCTGCATTCTGACTTCAAGACAGTTCAAAGCATTACGATTAGCATGGTTAAAATGAGCGTTACTCCAGCAAAACAAGGGACTCCCTCGCTCGGGATTGGCCCTTCAGACAGCATCACCATGAAGCTGGGAAACGGAGCGACCGCTGGTCTTAACCTCACAACCTCCATTGTTATTGTAATGCAAGCAACAAAAGCAACCAGAGCCCTTTTTTTCTCATCACCACACAAGAGCTATTCGACACTTCCTAATCCAAAACTTCCTCTCCCTGCCCCCCACCGGCACTGAAAGGCACACACAAGGGCTCACACACACACACACACACACACACACACACACACACACACACACACACACACACACACACACACACACACACACACACACACACACATATGTAGGCACACACACAAACACATATGTAGGCATACACACACACACAGGCACACACACACACGCACACACACACACACACACACACACACACACACACACACACACACACACACACACACACACACACACACACACACACACACACACACACACACACACACACACACACACATTCACACACACAGAGCTAGGAGCATTGTCCAGTGTTTGAAGCATCATTAGTACCTGGGCCAGGGGCTCCTCTGGGTCTGGCTACTGATTCGTCTTTGTACTGACAGAGTTCCACAGACAAGGGCGTTGATGCTCAAATGTTCCCAGCTACAGGCCCTCTCCCCTCAGGTGGGAGGGGAAGAGGGGGCGGCTGATGTTCAATACATGTGGTTGTTTAACTCAGTAGAGGCCTAATAAGTTGCATAATCGAGGTTGCTGTACATAAAATACAGTTGTATTTTTTCAAAACAACACCAAACACATGAAAATAGTGTTATTACGTTCAAAGTATAAACCCTTTGAAAGACAACAAGCAGAAAGGTAGTTAAGGTCAGTCCTTAAAGACAGTACTCTCAAGTGGTGGATAGGGTGGGGTGGGGATGGTTGAGGGGACGATTTAGGATTCCAGCCGCCTCATTGGACAACAGTTATATTTCTGAAAGTGTGTGTGCGTGCCTGCGCAGTGTGTGTGTGTGTGTGTGTGTGTGTGTGTGTGTGTGTGTGTGTGTGTGTGTGTGTGTGTGTTTGCTTTAAAGGAGAGATGAGCAAGGTGATGGAGACAGACAAACCGTGGGAACGGAGACAGACAGGCGGGGACAACAGCGCACAGAGCCCGGGTCTGAGTGCGTCCGCAGGCAGCTCGCATCTCCTCAGCTCTCTGCCTGGTGCCAGGTCAGAGGTGAACCCTCCACCACTGAGGTCCTATCACCCATGGCGAGGGGCTGCGACGTCCCTACGCCTCAAAGTCTTTCAGTTGAAATTGGCATGCAAAACGGCAGACACTTAGGCAGCCAAATGCTTCAATCAGAAAACAATGAAACAGTTACGAATGTCCATCAACTGTCTGGTCGGTGGTGCAAAGCAGAAAAGCAAAGAAAAAAAAAAAAAGCAGTGGGGAATTTGAAAACCTTATTTTGATGTAGATTTGTAAGATTGAACTCAAAAAATAGCTTTGTGCAGTTAAACTAAAACGTATATACTGTATATACTGTATATATATATATATATATATATATATATATATATATATATATATATATATATATATATATATATATATATATATATATATATATATATATATATATATATATATATATATAGCCTTATGGAAATAAGATCATGGATGTCCATTATAAAGACTTTTAAGCCTTCAGATGTATTCTGAAAGGCTGAAGCTCTCTGTGCATCAGGAAATCAATGGGATATACTCGTAGTAATCAGAGCAGGTTGCCACACAGCACATTAATTCCTAATCAAGCTGAGTACAAATTATAATCAGTAAGGTTACATATTTTACGTTTGCATTGTACGTTTATTCAGTTGAAAATGCATCGCAGGTTTTTTGATTGCAAAAAGCAATCAAAAAAGATGCAATTATCCAGATAAATGTTGGATGCCCTCAAACAGGCCAATTAATACACACACACACACACACACACACACACACACACACACACACACACACACACACTACACACACCACAACACACACACACACAACACACACACACACACACAACACATACAATGATGTTTCTGATGCCTTATCTTCATTATTGGGACACATCCTTTGAAACAAGGTACAGATCCTCCAATGTAACACAACAGCGGCATGACTATTTAATATCAAATCTAGATCAAAGTTGTTCTGACATGCACATCTGGGCACCATGGGTTCAGGAGGCAGATGGTTGTCTGGATTCATTGCGAAACCGCAGTTGTAGAAACGCTGTAGTACACATTCCAGGCCCATAATAGGCGCTGTTTCTGCTGCTACAGATCTCCATCATAAAAGAAAGAAAGGCGAGAATGCGCATAAAGCTTGTGCGCTATTTACAAACATACAGTCCAGTGCTGTGTCTGAAATCGCGCAATTCTATACTTACACTTATTTTTTTAGTGTACTTTGCACTAAAACGGAGTACCTTCGGTGGCACACTCAAAACGATCAAAAAGTGTCGACCGATGGACACTTTCCACCATCAACGGCTGCCATCTTGTCTACGTAGCGGAGGGGGCGGGGATTTGACGTATGACAATGGAGGGCATTGTAACATTTGAAGCCGAAACGCTCTACAAATGTAAGTAAAATTACAAATATTTGGGCTGTGTCTCAATTCAGGTGATGCATCATTCGACGGACGCGGTCTATGAAGGTGTGGCCTTCGTAGACCGTGAAGGCTGAACAAACGTTTTTAAATGAGAGGGTCTGCTCTACGGAAGTTTGCGTAATAAGCCGTTAACACCCTTTACCTTGCGTGATGACGCGCCGCTCCTGTCACCTAGCTAGCAACCCAGACAGCTGCTGTTCAAACCGGACGGCGGAGGAGAAATGGAGCAGTTTTATATAAAGAGGTGTCCACTTTCACTTAGATGTCCACTTACTACTTTATTCTTATTTTTATTTTATTTTATTTATAATTTTCTATTTTTTATAATCTTATCTTCTACGCTTTTTATTTCTATTTGTACGGAGCACCTGGAATGAAACAATTTCCCCCGGGGATCAATGAAGTTTTCTGATTCCGATACAGATTCGGTTATATAATAACTATATAAAATATAACGTTAATTAGTTTAACTTTATATGGCTCGTGTTAATGAAATTGAACTTTGACAGTAAAGTTACAAATTTAAAATAGTCCCAACTTTATTTTAATAGTTTTGTCATTGAATATGTAATTTGCTGCAACTGCCGCTTCCGCTCTCTCTGACGCCATTTCTGAAAAATCCAACGCACAATGAATCTTGGGATACGTTGGGCCGTGAAGGATCCATCAGGTGTATCCTTCAAAATCGGGAAAAGAAGGCTGCATTTGTCGGCCGCATTTGAAAGTACCTTTGGAAATAGGACAGCTTTGACGCGTCGCAGTGACGCAATCGCCCTTCGAATGCACCCTTCGAAGGATGCGTCCCCTGAATTGAGACAAAGCCTTTTTTTTTTTTTTTTTTAGTATAACTACAATATTTTAGGCTGTATCTGACCAGTGTTTTTGTGGTGTTCATTCTGTAATCATTTGGTATCGATAACGATAACGTGAATACTGCTAGATCGCTATTACAGGCGACTAACGTGTCTGTTTTGGCTACTGGTTTAGGGAATTATGGAAATGATCAAGCAGAAAAAAAAAATACAGAAGAAGAACCGTCAAACTACAAACTAATTTCCGGTAGGTACGCGAAGGCTGTTTTGACAGTGCGCTGTAGAAATGAGAGCACTGTGCCTATAAGTAAGTGTACTGTAGCTGTAGGGATAATGAAGTGCACTCATTGTAAGTGCACTTACTTAAGTGAGCGATTTCAGATACAGCACAGTGCCGTGTTCCAATATCCATACTATCCGTACTTACTAGCCTAAGTTTGAGTACGTAGGGCGTTCCGATTCAGATCGGGCGAAAATAAGTGTACTGAAAGGACCTGGATTGTGTACTCAAATCGCGAAGTGTGTGGCGATTACACTTTTCGTACTCAACGGCAGCCATCTTAGCTACGTAGCGGAAGAGGCCGGAGGCAGGCTGAGCCAGGCTGAGCCAAAGTCGGCACATTTTCCACATAGCCTGCATTAATATTCATTTTGTAGTTTTTATAGCTTTTTATAGCTGCTAGGCGTAAAGAGTTCACCGTTCTAAGCGGGATGTTTATTGCGGGGGAGGAGCCGCGGCGGCAGTCTTGATCGTAATTTCCGGTTAGTGCACCACAGAGTATTCGATTTGGAACAACACTGACATCTGAAATTTGCTCACTTGGTGAGTGCGGATGATAGTGTACTTCGTTCGTTCGTGAAACCACCCTTGAACATGGTTTCAGAAAAGCAAGTTTTCGGGCACCGAAAATCGTCTCTGTGTGGATGGTGTGTGTCGAGGCAAAACACCTAACCTTAACTGCTCGTGCACACTTATTTGCCTTGCATGGTTATCCTGAGTGAATGTGTATGAATGGTTTAGTGTGGGAAGTTATTGTAAAGCGCTTAGAGCTGCCACAAAGAGTTATATAATGGCAGAAGATTTACATGAAAAAAAAGTGTTGCGAGTCAGAAAGCACCTCTATTTAAAGAAATGTGAAATAATAATATTTGGGTTCAATATGCTGGGTTTGACCCTCAGTCAGAGCAGATATGGCCCAACACACATTGTTTTTGATTGGCCCCTTGTTAGTCGCTTTTGGCCTGGGTGACTGCCATCTTGCTCCCTCGTTTTTCTCTCCTGCCTGTGGATATATGTTTGTGTTGTTATGCATCCTAACTAGGTGAGTATGCCAAACTAATCCAGTGCTCTCTGAAGCTACCGCCTGTTTTGAATGTCTGCTGAGTCTGTTCTGGATGACGTCTGTGGCTGAGTAGTTTTTGAGTGGTTCAAAGCATCGCTTCTGTGGGGCCATTCCACCAAATCAACAACTTTTTATTTCACCTTATATCATTCACTCTTAAGCTGACACTCAATGGCTTAGTCACAATAACGCATTTTACAGTAAGCTGAGCACATGCACGCACTAACAGCCTAAAAAACCATTTCAACTGCATAATGTACGATATTATCATCATTACAAGCAATTATGCCATTTACAAGCATTACCTGAAATGATCCCACTCTCCAAAAAATGCTGTGGTTTCTAAAAAAGGGACTATTGACATATTGACAACTATTATTCTATCTATTCTCCATCTCTTATCATTGTCATTTTCTACTTTAGTCCTTTGATTCATTAATTCTCAGTACGACAAAGGCAGTATGTGAAGATCTATTACCATTGGTCTGAAGCACGTCGTTAGATCGTTGTTTGCAAATGCAACTTAAAGAAAGCTTAAGTGGATGAGCTATTGTTGCTTATTTCAGGGGACAATTGCTGAGTGGGTGATCTGTGCGTTTCCACCTCAGAATAAGTGGACCCTTAATCTATAAACAAGGACATTTTGGACCAAACCAGGATAACAGCTTAAATAAAAAACACACAAGCCATCGCGACCTGAGTCTGCTCAAGTCTCCGACGGTGCTTTCGTACTCGAAATCCAGCAACGACCCACCCAGACATTTTTGTTGTTGGATTGCATATCCACATATTTAATGTTGTACCTGCTGTTGAACTTCTCTGGGTGCTTTTCCCGCATCAGGTGAAAGCGGTGGGCGATGGAGGCATCCTGTGTTGGAGAGCGAGAGAAGAGTACACATTAGCTGGAGGTCTGGCCTGGAGCGCAGGCTGACACTTAAACCCCACCACAGAGCCAGGGAGGTCAAACATGGCTGTGTGTTACGCCGGAGGCTAGGAGCACTACACCTGCAAACAACAAAAATCAAACAGGAGAAACAAATATCCTACTGTTTCTGAAGTGACTCAGAAGTACGCAGGACCACGTTCGCTGGCCGGCGGGCTAGACGCTCTAACTGTTGGCTGTTTGTTCAGCAACAACATCCGATGTCCTGTATCAACGGCAACTACAAAGTAGGTGCACAAATCGTGATTTGTGCAGTCGGTGCACAAATCACATCGGTGAGACGGGACAGCGATAACGTCTCGCGGAAGCTTTCGTATTTAGTCAAAAGGTTAGAATTGTAAAAGATGCGGAGGAGCACTGATCATGTCTGTATCAGTAACGGTTTCAGTTATTGATGTTTGTAGCACTGGTGTGACTAGCATCACCGACCCTACACTCACATCCCAGTATCCCCAGAAAATTAAGCAAAACAAAGCTGCAATTATTGGTTCTTTAACGGAGAACTGTATTTTAAAAGCTGCATATAATTCCATTTCTGAAATTGTCTCAGAATACAGGTAGATGACAAGAAGGTAACCCCAAGCACCAACTATAACGACTACAGAGGTAAACACTGAAACATTCAGTGG
The DNA here is from genome assembly GCA_900291075.1 of Melanogrammus aeglefinus. NCBI lineage: Eukaryota > Metazoa > Chordata > Actinopteri > Gadiformes > Gadidae > Melanogrammus > Melanogrammus aeglefinus. Next base: position 254,017 of record OLKM01000576.1, read on the forward strand.
AAGCAAACCTAAACATGATGCCACTCACAACTACACTCACTGTTCATGTGTTCCCAAGAACAGTAAACACATGATATATGTTAATCCATAGGATACAGCTGTTTCCTCCAGGACACATTGCTTCTATTGACAACAAGTTAAGAAGCGTCGAGTCGATTAGTTCAGTGTGTCTTACGGCTGACGAGAGAGCTCTGCTGAGTCAAAAGGCCAGGAGTGTGTGTGTGTGTGTGTGTGTGTGTGTGTGTGTGTGTGTGTGTGTGTGTGTGTGTGTGTGTGTGTGTGTGTGTGTGTGTGTGTGTGTGTGTGTGTGTGTGTGTGTGTGTGTGTGTGTGTGTGTGTGTGTGTGTGTGTGTGTGCGCGCAACCCCTCTGACCTCTGGCTCGGGGCAGAGATGGATGGAACTCATCAGTTACCCGGGACAGCCGCCTGGCTGTGACCTCATTCAGCGACACCTATTCAAACGCCTGTTGGGGTCAGCGTGGAGGCGCTACTGCCCCCAGCATGACGGCACAAGCACAATTCGTTTTCCCTAACCTAACTTTTTCCATAAAGAACTTGATTAAATGGATCATTGCTAATTTGAACAACATCCAGCTTATTCTGCTTTTCAAAATAAAAGCCCTCAAAAAAACTGCAGATAACATCTGCAACCAGGATTGTATTATAGCGGAGGGCGGACCTCTGTCCTTGTCCTATTGGATATATGGCTGTAAATAACAAGGTGGATCAGCAGGCACTTAGACGCCCGAGTGGATATAATCAGTCAGAGCAGAAGCACTCTTTCAGAGCTCCCCCACTTAAGGAGATGACCGCTGGCCTGAGCCTGACCAGAGTACTCCCTGTGCCGCTGGACACGTCCCGCAGGGGGTAGACTGGTGATCCGTCTTCCCGGCAGAGACGCATCGATCACACGTAGCAAGTGCACGCTAAGTTCAGGACAAATGCCACCCAGTTCTCTGCCGCTGCCCTCTTCTGTACTGTTCCGTCCATCCAAGACTTCATTAAGAGCATGGCCCGGGGGTGTGCAGTATCCAGAGCAGTGTCTGGTAGAACGGTGGATGGTTGGTTGGGAGGCTGAGTGCAAAATGTCGCACCTCTGCTTGGCTGGGTCAGTGATATAATCAGTCTCCTGGAACACTGCTGGTCAATGAGGAAGGGAGGGGAGGGGCCTATCAAGAGGCAGGAGACCTTTGGCCGGTGTGCAACACTACAAGGTGGTCATGGATTTGAAGATGGTGAAGATCAGTCTCACGGCTTGTCTGAACATCTACTGTAACCTTAATCACCCCTCGAGCTTTACGTCTAGTGAGCGTTCCGTCTAATGTCTTGCTTGTGACAAAACGCAGAAAGGTTCCCCACATTCCCAAACTAAAAAATTCACCAAGGATCAGGTGTCCATGGTGAACGCTCGCACCAACTCTTTCACTTAAATGGAGAACATTACTCTTGGTGCATTGATTGTTGTTGATGGACAAAGACCGGGTTTGTGTATTCCATTTTCATTTCCATTTAGAGCATGTAGCAGACGCTTTTATCCAATGTGACTTTCAATAAGTACTTTTGTCAGAAGAAGGTGAAAAATTAAATCCCTGTCGGTGCAGTAAGAACCAAATGCAAAGCACTTACATTCGCTAGGTTAACCCATTCCCCGTTTACAGCAAAGATAGCTAAGATAAGATGCTACACAACTAAGTACTATAACTAAGTACGACACACAATAAGTGCTTACATTTAGTGCAAGGATGTACAACATACAATAAGTGCGTAGGAGGGTTTGGGAGGAGTGGCTATGCAGAGTCGGTGCTTCCACCAAGGAGCACTGTACTGGCAGTTTGATGGGATACTGATGGCAACTCGACAGCACTCTCAGTGGAGCCCTGGTTCACAGCAGCCAAGCGCTGGCCAGTTGCCGTCATTCCCATTGTCTGGAGTATGAAGGACTGCAGGGGACTGGGTTCAGGAGGGTCCTTCACAATCGTGACTAATCGCCTTCACAACGACAAAGTAAAACTCATTCAAATCGTAGCAGGGTTGAATGAGCCTTGAACGATAATGAATACTTCCCTGAATTACTTCCGGAACAAGACCCCTTCTTCTGACTTATTCTAACCCTTACTAGCATTTGATCAAAGTTTTAAACCACACATAATTAAATGATTTGGCTTAAAAACAGCAATGTGCTTATACAACTGAAAATATCCCATAAATTGAATGAGCCGTCAAGACGATGCGGACGGTCACAAGAAGAAGACAGGACGTGACACGTCATCCATTATGTGCACATTTCACAGCTGAGACGTGGAAGAGCCACCGTGACGGCTGGGGGTCTCAGCAGCCTAAAAGCAGCCGTTCAGTCGCTGTGGCTCTCCGGATGCCTGGCTGCCTGCCCGCTTTGTGCAGGTGTTCCTGAGAGCTGCGAAGATCGGAGGGCTGAACGAACACGGGCGGACAGGCCCCAGTGACACGCGTCCTTTCCTGTCAGCCCTGAAAGCCGTGTACTGTCCCGGCGACGCCATGGAAACCAAAGGCCAGATGCTTGGGCCAGTCACGTCCACCCCGCCGCTGTCCTTGTGGACTCCACGGTGGCGTACCTGGGTTCCCATGACGACTGCTAACCCCTTCGGCTCTGCTGGAGCTGTTGATCACCCTAATGAGGGCCCCGTCAACGTTTTGTCAGAACACAGGGAAACGTTGCCATAATGATCGGCTGCTATGCGTCCGATGGCTCAGTGCCGAGAAGCGCAGAGCTCAGATTCCTGATAGGGAATGCTAGCGTAAACTCGACATGTCATCTCTGTTTTAACCAGGTGGCCGAACAAGACCAGTCGTGACATGTTTCATCACATGACTTCCAAGTACCCAAGCCAAGGACACAACCAGATCCATTCATTTATTTTTTGGAACGTGTTACTAACACACAGAGCCTGGGATCTTACCGCCCTGGGTCCAAGCTACCACAAGAACAACAACAAGGGAGGAATGTCAGGTTTTAACACATCATTTAGAGCAAGGAAACAGCCCTTGTAATGGCCTGAGACAGGAGACAGAGGTCAGGCTATTTGTTTCAATAATAGAGTTCCAACCCAGTACCAGGATTGTCTATATACCTTGCAGCTGCACTCAAAGTTCAAACAATTTGAACTTCAACCTGTCTGACACCTTACCAAGCATGCCCTGACAGGTTATATACAGGTTTTTATGTATACACATATATATTTATTTATTCCTTTACCCCTGTGCTGTATTCGAATAATAGGAATTGCCATTTATTTGAATGAAAAGAGAATAAAGAGCTAATAAAGAACTAAGACCTAGTTATTTTAACAGCAATAGAAAATAGAAATAACTACAAACAAGGGGGCTTTTAAGCAACTCATTAAGAAAGCTCAAGCACTCTACATTTCTATTTCGGTTATTTAGCAGACGCTTTTAGACTAAGTGACTTACAACCATTCATACACACATTTACACACCGACGGCAAGGCGTTGGTGTGTAAGGCGACAGCCAGCTCGTCGAGAGCAGTTAGGTGTCTTGCTCAGGGACACCTTGACACTCGAGGACAAGCCGGGGGTAACATGCAAATGTGAATGTAATTGATTCTAATTCAAGAGGGCAATAAATAAGCTAGAATGTTTTGAATTTGTATGTATGTTTCATGTTTGAAATCATTATTCATGGTATTGTTGGTCCTGGGAATTGATTTGTAAACTCTTGATTTAGAAGATCTTGTATCTTGTGTATATCTTGCATTGTTTCTTGATTTTCTTCATTCTTGATTTTCTTTTCTTTTTTTTCTATTTGCACTGCAACAACTGCATTTCCCTCACAGGAATAGTAAAGTGTTATCTTGCTATATTGTCTTATAATGATGATTGTATTACCAACACCCACGTGGGTAATGAGAAATCACACAGGACATTGTGCTTAGCAGCAATACTTGTTGGCTCCCTCCAGTGCCATGTTACACACATACACAAAGACTTGAATGTGTGCTTATGTGCTAGCCCTAACCCTTTAATAGGGATCTGTTGTTTATCTGTGTCACTTGCAATCATAATTTTTTTTTGCATAGCACCTTCCAGAAAGACCAATAGAATAATGCATGTTTGTGTGTCTGCGTGCGTGCGTGTGTGCGTGTGTGTGGTTGGCAGGAACTCTCAGAGGGGGTATCTACATGGATGGATCCAATTAGATTTTTTATTCGCCCTCGCTTGTTTTGACTTCCACAGATGCAACAGCTATCTGCTGTCATAAAACCTAAACAGTTTTGAAAGATTGGTGCTGCCAAGACAGCATTGCTTTGATCCCAGGCAGATGCATGCAGGGATTGTGTGACACTAACTACCTATATGAAAACCAGGCTAAACTTGTCCGCACACCATATGGGGAGCATGTGACGTGACAGATAGAACATGTTTTTTAGGGAACAGCAAACCATCTGCCAGTCAGGATTAGAGCTCTGAGACAAATAACATTTACACACTATTATATAAACCACCATCTTCGACCACCGACCAACACATTTAACAGAATCCATCCTGGGATAATAGCATTGCAAAAAGATATGCTTTTAAAAAGAAATCTGTTTATTTTTTTTTATACAGGTATACAAAATGTATCTGCCTTTCATCCAACTAATTTGTACTAATGAACCAGAATAAAAAATGGCACCATTGAATGTTTTGTTGTACAACGGATATTTAATTAAACAAATGGGCATGTTTAAAATGAGTTTCATTCAGCATTCAGCAAATACGTTTTGAAATTGGGACTTGCATCAAGGATGGAAAGTCACACCCCTAATCACTTTAAAACAAGGCGATTTAATTTGCGTTACAGGATAAGCCTCGGTGCTCTTGCCTCTAATTTTCTCTGGAGCGTTTGTTCTGGAGAATATTGGACCCCATTACCTGGACATGATGCTGCTTCACAGTCCACATCAACATCTGGACTTGGTACGCTAGACTTATGAAAACTTTTTTAGCCCAATTTCAGAAGTCTATCAAATCTTCTCAGATACAGTTAACAACAACCAGCCAGAGGAAAACATGACCAAACTACCAATTGGGGAAACTACTTGGAATGATTAGCCTACCTGGTCAGGACTTCTACATCTATTGTCCCAACTGCTGTTGTGACCATTACCATCTGGCCAGAGCTATTTGTCTGGTCTCAGACCTGGCTTTGTGGGGGATACTGCCTCCCCATCTCTGGGTGACCTGGATACATGGGAGTTATCCAACTGTCCTCAGCACTCCTTCAGTCGTCGATGATATCCGAGGGCAGAGAGGCTGAAATGAATGCATGCGACATGTGTGTTGATAAAAAAAAACATCACCATCCGATGGTGGATGATTCAGGTGTATGTGATCTGTGGATATCACAGCTGCCTCCCACCGCTCCTCAGACCACGGTTCTTCTGCTGCCCAAGACAGAACAAAAAAGAGGCAGCTGCATCTCTTGGATATATTGGCGAAGGGAAGACAAAGCCATATGATTGGGTCTGGTATGATGGAGTGCTCTCAAGCTTCATGCTACACTGATATATTCTATGTATCAGGTTGCGCTAATGGCTGGCAATGGTGGAAGAGAACCCCTCCTTGTCAACCTACTGTGACCAAAAGCGCAGCTGTTATGTTGGCATTCATACAATTGGCTTTTTCACGTATTCCTCCTGTAATCCAAAGAAAAAACACATTTGTATCTGTTCTTCCATACCTCTGAACACACACACACACACACACACACACACACACACACACACACACACACACACACACACACACACACACACACACACACACACACACACACACACACACACACGTATCTTCCACAGGTCCCAATTTGTCACACAGTATGTGTGCACGAGAGAGAATGATGTTGGGCCTGATGTGTGTTGACACCTATACACACTGTGGGCCCAGCATGAGATACGAAGCTGGACAAGAGTAATGGCACACAGGGGACATAACGCTTTCCAAATATCACCAATCTGCTCAATCATCTGTTCTCCCTCTCTTCATTTCCCACTTCATTCCCCCTGCAGCCACAAACCAATGTCCCTTCTGTCCTACTACAAAATCCCATTGTGATGATCTGTGACATTTGTCATGGCCCAGAGTTATCTGTGTGATAAGGGACGTCTTGATCTTACCATTTGAAGTATATTGCATAGTGCGGGCAGGGGCAAGCGGATGTATGAAGCGCCTAGGTCGGCAGGAAGAGTAGAGGAAAACAGATCGAGTAACAACCAATAAGATAAAAAACAATATCCCGAAAATGACGCCCCCTTATCCGTCTCGATTGCTCCCTCTTTGACACTCACGAGGCTGAGTGGGTACAGTAACAAACCACTGTTTAATGGGCTCATTAAGACTGCAACAGCCGTTGTACTCAAACAAACCAATAGTCACACTGAAGCGGAATGGGGAATAATCAAAGAGTGCCGCTGTTCTTTCCTTCCACAATACCTTTTTCAGGTTGACTAAAAAATATGTTTTGTTTTCTAGGTTTGATTTTCCACGTAAAAACCACACAAAAGACAAAATCTCACAAACACATTCTTTATGTCATTTAAATATTGAAAGAATTGCAATATTCACAGAATCGCTAAACATATCGCTGATATTGTTCATTAGCGATGGCTGCGGCTCCATCTGGAGGCTTGTCAGAACAGTCAGTACTGGAGGAGCTGGAGATAGCGGCTGCGATGGTATGACTCAAAGGAGTCTGCATCACAGCCAAAGTGTGAGCGTGTATCGAAGTGCACGTGACAGGATGAGCATGTGGCTCTCTGCGATGGATGGATGAATCATCGAGATGTGATGCTGCTCTCCTTCAAGGATGCGTTTATGTCTCTTTTTCATGGGAGCGTGTCTTGGGGTATGCGTGTGTCTCTGCGTGTGTTTATGTGAGATTGTATGCGTCTTTGTTTTGTGTTTTGCACACAAATGTCTCTGTTATTTTGATTGGAGCTTGCATAGATGTGTGTGTTTGTATGTCTGTGTGTGTGTATGCGTGTGATTGTATGTGTCTATCT